>HE671162.1:290615-380426 GCA_000313835.2 Heliconius melpomene melpomene | reverse complement strand
TCCCGCACACAGCAGAGTAGACAGAGGGAACCTAGTGTTAATACACTCGGTAACCCCACTTTCCATCGAATTCTGGAGGCATTGCGTGTTGAGTCGCGGAACTCTCCGCCGCGCCTTGCCTCGACACCAGAGCGAAGAAATGGAAATATAAGTTTAAATAAATATTTCATTTCCTCGAGTGGGAATCAAACTCACTACCAGTCGGTTTAACAGTCACACTTTGTGCCCCTGTGCCACGACTGACCTTACAGATAGTATATTATTCTTAAATTTTATATATATTTCTATCAATATAATTATTTTTTTTATATTTATTTTTTAGTGTATTTTTTTTCTGTTTTAGGGTTCTGTACCTCGAAAGCAATAAAACAGAACCCTTATAGGATCTTATATAGGACTTAGTACTTAAATATTGTAATAATAATTTAATATCAAATACGTTAATCGACTATGCAAATACTCTTAGTATAACAAGTACTAAAACATATGTTTAAATTATAATAAATAATAATGAAGGATGTTAATCCATTTATTATATTTTTATATTTTTACGTGAAGCCCTTGAAGTCCACATGATGGCAGGCTTTGTCAGGACATAAATTAGAGGCATTTTCAGCTACAAATGGAGACATATCTTATCTTAAAATATACTTGAAAGCATCGTGTTGTTTTAGATGGCTTACGTAAGTAATAGTGAAGTTAGTCTACAAAACAAATAAAATATTTACTAACGTGTGACATAAATAAAAGCAAATATATATAAATAATGCATTGCTCTTATTTTGTTGGCAGCGCTACACTATAAGTAAATGTTCCTAATTGAATCTATTTATTGAAAAATTATAAGAAAATGTTAAAAAAATACTAGTTTCGGATTTTTTCCTTTACATACACCCAGTTACTTAACCGGATGCTAAATTTCACCATTCCAGGTCATCTGGAACTTGGTTAACATTAAGGTTTATAGGTCAGTCACCCCCCTAAAAATTAACGATTTTTGGACGTCATTATCTAAATAACTGTTTGAGCTGTGTTTATGAAATTTTATGCACGTATACAGGTAGGGGGTCTAAATATTTGAGCCAAATATGACAGCTTTAGATGGAATAGTTTTTGAGTTACGAATAGGTAAAAAGTGGCTTCAAATGGTTCGTGTAAAATAACACACGGTGCTGCTCGCCAGTTTTGTTTGTAAAAAAACTTGGCTACGCGCGGCCGCGCGTTTTAAACCTTATCTTTTACAGAAAGTAAAATTTTCATAGTAGGAATTCCTTTGAAGATTTTGATTTAACTTTGAAATTATAAGTATACAGAATATTATATTGTGGCCATATTTTGTCAACGTGGTACGGTGGGCCAGCGTTAGAAAGAAATCTGATGGTTGTAGGTTCAATTAACTCAAAGGAATAAGTTATTTACTTTCCTTGCTCTGGTTGACGAAGTGCGGCGTTAACTTCCGCCACTCTTCAAGTTAAAGGAGAGAACGGAAATTTTTAACACTAAGATCTCTCTGTGAAGGTCAAATCTATTATGCACTACTACTAATTTAGTATTTTCGATACATTATTGTGGACGATAACGTAATTTTTTTTTCACTTTTGAACTGTTATTCCACACATAGGAAAGAAAAATACTTCTCAAACTCAAGTGGAAGTATGGCTTAGTGGTCGGAGCGCTTGGACGGTTTCAAAGAGATGCAGATTCAAATTCCGTTACGTTCAAATATCTATACATTTGCATATATACCACACAAATTATTATTATGACTTTTAAATTATTAAATACCGTTATCAGATTAACAGTAATTGACTATAATAGTCTCTATTAGCTATCACGAAACAAGCCGTCAATAACAAGTATCTAATATACTGTGGAATAATGAATATTGAATAGGCAGGGGACATGTCCTAGTTTCGAATTGATGTTACAAATTATTGACGAATTGAAAGTTAAACTTGTTTATAGTTGATTAAAAAGGTATCGATTTAAATTTCGTATATAGAAACTTTTCTAGTGATACTAGAACTTAGTGTTAAGACACTCCGTACTCGTCTTTCCACCCCAATTCTTTTGAGTGAGAATCGATTCCACAGCCGTTTCGTTTACAGTCAGATGGCTTACAGTATTACAACGGCCTCTTTTGATTATATATATGTTTTTTTTTTAAATAAAATGTCAAAAAATACCTCGATAATTGAGCGGAAAATGAGAAACCGCCTAAAATGCCTTAACACTACATTCCTTTCTCCTACTATGTGACAAAAAATAAAACAAAAAGTGATATTTGTAAGCATTATATTTGAATTATAAGCCGTAATGTGAAAATAAAAGTTTTTACAGTTCCATTGTCTAACCAATATCATCATTTAATTGTACATTTCTTTTGTTTCTCACTGTCAATCGTGCTTTATAGCACATTGTTTGTAATTTTCATGGAAAACTAGCTGTTTATAAACAGCTTATGAAATATTTCATTTGTTTTTATCAATACTAGCGACCCGCGGCTTCGCCCGCCTCTACTTCCCGATATAATAAGCTGAATTGTTTTCGTGTTCTTATACTAATTTGTAGTGCACTTATAGCATGATATCTAATATTAAAATTTTAATATAGATTTTTTAGGTACACGCTGTACCCCACATATAGCAGCGAAGGCAGAGGGGGCCTAGTGTAGACACTCCACTCTCTACATATTTTCCACTGAATTCTGTAGGCATTGCGTCTTCAGTTGCGGAGTTCAACGCTACGCTGGGACTCAACACCAGAACATGGAAATGAAAATATTTTATTTCTTCTAGTAAGAATCATACTCAACAACCTGTCGCGTTTACAATGACAGTCTTGTGCCCCACTGGCCTCAATAATATCTTGGATTTCATTATAATAACTTTCATAAGATTTTTTCATTATTTGCAAATAAAAGAAAACAACTTTGATACTTGTTGTAAGTAATGTAATATAGAGCGCCACAGTTCAATAAAAAAAACAGCATCACGCTGTATCCCGGATATAGCAGGATAGGCAGAGGGAACCTAGTGTTAAGGTACTCCGTTCTCCACTTTCTGCCAAATTTTTAGAGGCATTGCGTATAGTTCAATAGTTTTTATATGTTGCTCTACTCGTAACTCACTATATTTAGTAGAATATGAGTCAGCATACTTTATCTTGATATTAGAGGTATATTAAAGTTTTTTAGTGCCCTGCGTAGTGCCGTTGATAAGTTTGAAGTGTTAATTAGGTACTAGCTGAGAAGGTCACGTCTACTACTGCCTAGGTTTATAGTAGGTCCTAAAATACTAAAATATTAAAATGTCCATCTAACGCAGGCTCGTAGACTGCCTTCAATTTTAATTTTATTTAGAAAGTTATTCGTGTTACTTTTATTAGGTTTTAGGCCACAAAAATCGAAATATTTGAGAAATATTCTGTATTTAGAACTTGGACCGTTTATTTTGAGAGTGGTGTAAGTCCATTTTCTTTTGTTTCGAGAAAATTAAAGGTTAGTATGTCGATGATTATGCAATTTCATTGACCGACCGATTTTAAGTTGTTCAAAACATGGGTTTTTTTTGAGAAATTAAACACGGACTAGTCATATATAAAAAAATTACATTAAATTAAACATGAATTACGTGATAGCTCATTTTTCTCAAAAATGTACTTACATCACTTTCAAAATAAACGGTCCACTTAATGAAATATTTTCATTTCCTCGCTGCTCGGTAACGAGGCAAAACGCAGCGTTAAGTTCCGTCACTCAACACGCAATATCTAGACTCTAGATTCTAGAGTGTTCGGCTAAAAGTTTATTTTTTTTTTCTCTTATTTATTCTTTCCAATCACAATTTTTTAACGGGTTTTAAATTTTAGTTAGACTTTTTTATGTAATTATTTTTACTGATTAAGTAAAAGAGCATCATGTAATACAAACACAAATACTTCTTTAACTTTTTTTAACTCTAACAAGTATATCTAATATATGACGTATATTATGTTAAATGAAAATAATTATATAATTAGGAGTGACCTTTACCCACAAGTAATCTTTCATTCCACATAACTTAAAAAAACCACATTTATTTTGTAACATTTTAAAATTTCTTTTGACTTTCAGTTAGAAATATATATATTTTCTAATGGAAAATACGTTCATTTTTCTTTATTTCTGTATTTCCATATGAGTTTTATAGCGCTCGACGTTTCGGTCAAGGCCGCGTCGTAATAATCTATGTTCATAATTAACTTTAAATTTTCTCTTACTTTAATAGACATGCTCATAAATATATTTTTATATGTTGTAATAAAAAGTGCTTATAAATAAGCGAATCTCTTTGACTATAGAAACTTTTTTATATAATGGTATATTAATAAAACAAGCCCAGGGTATTTTAAACGCGACTGGTATTTGGCTCGATTCCTACTCGAAAAAATGAAATATTAATAATTTTCACGCTTGTGTCGAAGCAATGCACGACGTCGAGTTCAGTCACTAGACACGCAATGCCTCCATAATTCGACGGAAAATGGAGAGCGGAGAGTCTCAACACTACGATCTTTCTGCCGACCCTACTACATGCAGGATACAGTGAAAGTTAAAAAAATAAAAAAGCAAAATATTTACAAATTTAAAATGTCGTAGCAACGGCTGTGGGCTCGATTCAGACTCGGAGAAATTTAATGCGTTTTCATAATATCTCGTCTTATGTATTGCTTGTGCTAGTAATGAATCTTTCCATTATATCATCAAGAACAGACATTTTTTTTAACATATTTTTTTTCTTTTCAGCTTGGTCATGTACTTTTTTAACTCTTGGAAAAACTTGGTCGTATACAAACAACGTCGCTGGAATAAAATTACAATATAATTTAATTTCTAGTGATGTTGTAGTACGAGTATATTGTTTAAGTTAGTTGCTATTTCAATAGTTATGTAACAATGTTAGCAAAGTCAATATAGGTCCTGATGTGTCCATTAACTCGTTCGTTACAAGAACCCATAGAGTCCTAATGATGGAATGTATATACATTCTATCATATTAGGACTAGGGCACACAATGCCTCTAAAATTTGGTGGAAATTAGGGAACGGAGTGTCTTAACACGAAGTTCCCTCTGTCTACCCTGTTATGTGCGGGATACAGCGTGAAGCTGATTTTATTAATGTACTACAAAACTTGCATATTTTACTTTTTTTAGCTTCATCATATATTACACAATATGTATGTACAGGCATTAATTTGGGGATTGGTGGTATTTGGAATAAAGAGGCGGAACTTAACGCCGCTCTTCGACACCAGAGCAAAAAAATAAGATATCATTTAGTCGAGTCGGAATCGGTCCCACAACTTGTCGCCTTTACAGTCACACGCCATCCATCCTCTAACAGAATAGTATTAGTACTATACTATATTCAAAACAACAGGTAGCGATAACAGTATTATTAGCATATTCAAGCAAAGCTACTTGCCTTTATGTTCATATACACACAAGCCCCGGACTGCTGAAGCAATGGAATTAGCCGTAAGGCTAGCGAAGTTAGTTTGGCAAATATTTCAATATAGAGAAACAGTACATCTATACTATGAGTTGCTATGTGAAATAAATTAATTATTTAGAACTATAATTTAAATATAATATTATAAGAAATATGTATTGGAGAAGTTCAATTTGAGAGCGTGTTGTTAAAGACAGGTTTTTCCTGCATAGTAGAAAATTATACTTGTAATTTTTTTATAATTTTAGTTAATAAATACATTTTACAATATTAAGTATCACCTAAAAATTATTTCAAATTTTGTGATATTCAGTTATAGTTTTCTTTTTTTTAGTTTTTTAAGTTTTACGCTACATACTAACTTAAAAAACTTGGCAGAAAGTGGCTCCCGGACAGGAGATAGATGATGTAGATGTACTTGTTGAATATTAGAAATCACTAACACCTTTTAACTACTAGTGGGATGGAACCCACTACCATCACATTACGCTACGACGAATCAAATTTTCTAACATGATAACAAGAAAAAGAAAATTAAATTTTCCGCTTTTAGAAAATAACTCCAGACGACATAAAACAGTAGGCTAACCTACTTATATTTACGAACTAATTTCATAAATAGGCTAAATAAAAATATATGACACTTTTAGCCCCGGTCGTTTCATCCTACAGCTTGAGGCGTAGCCAGTAGATACAATCTCTCGAGTGTAGCGCTCATCTTGTCGATAAAAACAGTTACAGTCAATTTTTACTACATAATAACTCTCATGAGTTTATAGGCAATGGGTGGAGTTCTTTTTTTTGCTTTCTCTAAGAAAACAATAGTGCCATATTGATATTTAATGTTTTTTTAAAATAAGTAATAATAGATTTTTTTAATATTTAACATTTCCATTGTCTCGCTCTACTTGCAAAGCACAGTGTTAATTTCCGCCATTCAACGGAACATTCGGCGGAAAGTGGGGAACGGAAGTGTATTAATGGAAACGGACTGTCTTAATATTTGGTTCCCTTTGCCTACCCTTATGTGTGTGGGATACACCGTGTAGATAAGTAGTCATAGTAAATAAATAATGAATAAATTCTTTTATTTACATCAAAAAAAATAGAGGCTGAAATTAAAACGATTACTATTGCATTACATGCTGCGTTTAAAAAGTTTAATTAAACATGAAATGTTTTATTCAGATTGCTGCCCACATGATGGACCGGTGGTTTTAAAATACTCGGTTATACCTACATTTAAAATGTACATCTACCTACCTAATATGGTGGGTATTAAATTTTTAAATTGCAGTTGCAATTACTTATATAAGATAACCTCGTTTTTGCTTGACGCTATATTCCTCATATAGCAGGGTAAACATAGGGAACCTAATCTTGATACACCTTGTTTCCCATTTTCCGACAAACATTTGAAGTATTGCATGTTGAATGGTGGTACTTAACGCCGCGCTTTATCTTATTAGAATTAAATTTCGTAGCTAATATCAAAGAAGGGCAAATAAGCCTTCTAACCCTGTTATTAAGTCATTCCAATTAACCTGTAGTCTACACTTGAAATTAAAATAGACCTCAATTCTCATCTACCTCAGTATAATTTGAATCGACCTGGTTTACACAAACACTCGTGGCATGAATAGGTGAAATAAAGATTAAGTCAACGTAATAGTAGTGGGTTCTTATCTTACGAGGTACGTTGAGGATAATAGGACATTTTATGTTATCTTTTAATTCATTCATATAAAGAAAGTTTGTGAGATCATTTCATATAACTGTGTAAAATATAGAAAGGCTAGTAGTAGGCAGAGATACAAGCATGCGACTGTAAGCGCGACAGGTTGTAGGTTCGATTCCCACTCGAAGATATTCAATATTTTTTTTATTTCATCGTTCATCTAATGAGGAAAAACCTGGCGGTGAGTCTCCACTCAATACGTTATGCCTCTATAATTCTGCGATAAGTCTTTATAATATGTATTTATAATATTTATACAAAAATGCATATTTTTTTAATAATTACATAGTGCAAATCGTGCGGGCGCTGGTAAACGAAGCGAGGAAGAAACTAAGGCCCCTAGTTTAAAGTACATATTTACATAAGAATACGTTACGTCAATAATGCGCTAGACTTATTTCTTAAAAAGCGAAAATACAAAATGAAGTGATGCTACTTATTCATCTCACTAAAACTTTCTAATTTTATATAAATTCAAATAAATTTTTAAAAAGGTTCCATATAGATATAACTTCCCAATATCGTTTCAATCTACTATCCATATATAAAACGAGGTTCCGCTACAAAAAGGTACCGTGAGCGTAAAAAATATTTGTACCATGCACGCTATAGTACCAATATGTTTTGCCCATTTCCCCCCATCTTCCCCTCACATGAATAAAACATTAGTCCGACAATACCCCTATACGATGTTTTTGTGACCCTGAATCCAAAACTAAGATTCCGCTCCTTTATTCAGCATCGAAAGCTTTTACGGACAATTAAACACATTTTGCTTTCCATTTGTTTTCTTTTAAGAAAATAAGCCATTTTCTTTTATTGTGGTACTTTAGAGAGTGATCATGGTTTTTTATGGATATATAAAGAACTTTGGGTAAATTGAGTAAATACGAGTAAAATAATATTGAAGCCAAGCACAAGGAGTGACCGCACAAGGTTGTGGGTTCGATTCCCACTCGAAGAATTTAATATTTTCATTTCTTCGCTCTGGTGTCAAGAAGTATTTAGTTCTACAACTCAACACGTAATATCTCAAGAATTCGGCGGAAAATGGAGATTGGAGTGTTTTAACACTAAGTTCCCTCTGCCTACCCTGCAGCATGAGTAAAGTTTGTCTCATAATTTAATAAATTAAATGAAATATACACACACATTGTCACAAAATCGTATAATTCTATGATTAATTCTTAAAGTATTCTGTTACGTTATACGCGAGGTTCTTTTATAAAAGGTAAGTTTCTAAGTTAATGCAATCAAAAGATATGAGTCATACAAAATGGGTCATCTACAAACTTTGTCAACTCTTATCAGTCTCGTTGGCCTAAAATACTAAAATGAACTCTCGGTAGCCGGGCCCGACTCGAACTTGACCACGTTTTTTAAACTGTAAAAAAATATATTTATTTGCAATAATTTAACATAGTAATTAATAGAAATAGGATATTTCTTAGCACAAAATTCTGATTTTAAATTCAATAAGGAAAAATGGAATCGACAATCCAGGAAAGAAATGGGACAATTGCTGCAGCAATCCGTAATGAAATATCTATTTTTAACAGATTGTGCTGAAGTATAATATCGAGCTAGGATTTATTTTGAACTTAGGTTCCATTATTCTTGCTGTGATTGTTACTTCAAAAAGGGCTTCGAAGAAAGTCTCCTCTTTTTAATCAACACACTTTTGTACTAACGAAAATGAGACCCAGACAAAAAAATACTGAACAAAATCAGGTTCCTTTTCAGGAACGGATGAAAATAAATATGTGAAGTTTTGTTTAAAAAAAAATCGATCTAGTGCAAGTCGTTCTCGCCCACTGAAGATCCCGTACTAATTTCAATAATGTCAAATGGAACGTCAGGTATTGCCGGTAAAGCTACTCAGCTTTATATTTCTTTTCCTCGACTGAGAATCGAACACAAAATCTGCGTCACGACTGTATAAATAGTTTATAATAATTAAACAAACACTGGAGTCTATAATAGTTACGCTAAGCCGAAAACAAATAATACTTCAACAACACTTTAATTATATACAAAGAACAACAAAATCGTTATTAAATTTTCTTAACAACCTCCTAACAAGTAGAGTTTTATTGACTCGTGTTCTGAAGACCATTTAAATTTTAAAACGGACTCAATTGGTTCATTTCTTGAATTTTTTATTAGTATTGATTGTAAAATCAATGAATATTTCTTACATAGAGTGTAGCTTTCAAAGAGTTCAATTAAAAACAGAAAAGTACCTACATTATTAATATTGCCTAGCGGTCCCCGCGTGGTTTCACTCGCTTTAACTAAATTAATTTTTGAAACCCTTTATGTCTGTGCTTTTTAATTTTAATTAAAAAAAACTTTATGGCTTTTGTAGTTTATTTTTTTTCATACAGAATTTAAGAGTATAATATGCTCGTATCTTTTAAAAAAGCGTAATACAAAATAAATTGTGTAAATATCTTCTATATTACAGAATATAAGGCGTCGAACAAAATTGAAAGTAAAACGGTTGAAAACGGACACATCTCGGAGCTTAATCAAAGACAAGGCCTCAGAATTTGGCGTTGGTATGGAATAAAGAAAATTGGAACACCAAATGTTCACACGAAATTGAAACCTGTTATAGAGGAATAGAATTGAAATTTACGTAGCATTTAACACTTCTTTTGTAACAACTGTTTTGTCTCTAACCGGACAAAACCGGACGTAGAGTGAAAATGTCGTTTTGGTCCCATTGCAATCAAATATTTCATAGTAGAACAGTCATATTGACAGAATTTACTATTTTTTTAAATAAGCCTGAAGGCCTCGTAGCGCAGTGGTGACGTGCAGAACGAGATAGTAATGTGTGCATATTCAATTTATTGCGTATAATTTAAATATATTTGTTTTAGAAATAAAGAAATACTGTTAGTTCTTCAACCAGGCGCATAAAGAGTGATTTGTGGCTAATTTTTTTCTGCCTGAAATAAAAAAGCACAAACGTGTGAATGTAAACGTGACAGGTTAGGGGTTCGATTCTCGCATATATTTAATATTTATAATTTTTCGTTCTGATGTCGAGTATGTCGCGCTGAGTTCCGCCACTCAACACACAATGCCAATGAATGTGGGGAGCGGAGTGTCTTAACACAAGGCTTTCTCTTCCTAACCTGCTACATACGCGATACAGCGTGAAGCTGAAGTGAAGAAAAACAAAAGAAACAAAAAACTAAAAATACATAAATAGTCAAGAGTTAGTTATCACAAAAAAAATGTCTGAAAATAACGGCTAAGGCTAATATTTCAGTATCATTTATAAACAACATAAAAACATGAAAAGAGACGTAAAACTTTTTATAAAAGATTTTATTTTTCTGTTATAAAGTGGTTTGAACTTCAGTAACAAGTATTAATATATAATAGTCCACGTGAGCGAAGCCACGTCCATTTGTTAAGACTTGAAGCGGATATTTATTGTTCTATGTTGCTGGTTCTAATGCTCTAGAGATTATAAGCTTTCACTGAATTTCTTCAACGCTATAGCCGCTTAGTGAACAGTGTTTGTCTGTAAGCACGATGGTTGTGAGTTCAATATGGAAATAGTTTTTTTCTTTATTTTTATGCTGTAATCCACACATAAGAGAGAAATCAGAGGGAGCGAAAATCAAATAATAAATTCTATATAACAAATACTTGACTTGGATTTCAAATATGTAGCGAGGGGTTCTTTTTAAATATTTCGTTTAATATAAAGTTAATTTCTCATAAAATATTGCCTTTATAAATTTAACAAGAAGTCAGTCAGCGTTATTACAAGAGACCGACTGTGGACAGTATTTTTTAAAATTAATTATTTAAAAACTCGAGCAACTGTCATAATTTCCATGAACTAGAACAAACTGATTTAAAATCCATCTACAAACTAAATTAAAATTACATTGAAAGATAATCAAACCCGTTGCTATTCATAGAAAGTAAATTGTATTATTTCAATTTACATTTCATTAGTGAATTGCAAATGTTATTTCTAAAGGAGTTCACTTAATTTTAGCCAGGATTTAGTTTTATTTTAACAAATGATTGACAATTTTTTGTAGCTGTTTTTTAGAATTTCTATATAAATTATCTCGATAACTACACTATAAGTACACATATGCCATTGCAACGATAGTGGGTTCAATTCCAACGCATGTTGATTTGCAGAACTCTACGCCGCGCTTGTTTTGTTTTGAATCTTCAAGTACGAATCGAACTCACACCGTCGCGTCGCGTTCTCAATTAGTTACTGTGCCTCTATGGCCTTTATATTTATATAACCCTTGGACATTATAAGAAATATAAAACCTGTACCTCTTTCAGAACAATTTACACATACATATTTATTTTAAAAGGGTTTTGTAACAACCAACCTATTTCCAGGCGTAGGCCTTTAAGAGGGCTTCTTAAGTGTGATGCTTCTAAGAGCTCTACACATTCGCGCGATCTCACGTCCGCAATGTATCATATTGCGTTATATTTCTATTTATTTTATACTTAGTATAAGCAATTGCTATCATTTTATTAAAATATATAAAAGCACTTATATTTAATTTAACTACCTAAAAAATAATAAAAAATGTATAAAAGTAATTAGGTATATTAAATTTATGGAAATTGTTAAATAAAAGATTGAATATCGGTACGGAACCATTCGTGAGCGAGACCGACTCGCACTTTCTGGTTTTTTATCAATTCGACGATACAACTCAATTTATAGTAAGGTTTTTCCAAACTAAAACAATTTTGTAACCACGCCACAGCGTGACAGTAGCCTACAATGCATTTCGATAGTTTCACCACTCGGAGAAGCAGCAAAAGCTAAAAAATATAATGTACTTTGAAGTCATCGCAGTACAGTGGTACAACGTCTGACTGGAAACGACGTTTGGGGGTTTGATTTCCATTCGGAGGAATGAAAATTGCTTGTAACAAAGCAAAATACGGCGTTAAGTTCCCCCACTCAACACGCAAATGCCTCTACTAACCCTCCTATATGCGGGATACAGCGTGAAGCTTATCTTATTTATTATATTTCCACACGTAGGCACCTAACGACAACTACGTCCTACTTTCACTTCCACTGCGTGTCGTGTTTCCCGCTATATAAATGTAAGGGGACATGTTAAGTGTTTTCCACTTAGGCCACTACAGTTTTGTGTCATCTCCGAATTTTGGAAGCCCGCCAACGCCTAATTTGTCTCCACCCATGATCTATGGGTAGATGGCGCTATCTATTTAATTTATGAGGCCATTGATTTTACTCGTAGATAAGCTGTTGATATTTTTGAAGGATATTTTTTTTCTTTGATGTTTGCTTCTGTAAAAACATTAATTTCTCTTTATTAATTTTAGAGGGTTTAGAAGCCCACAACAATCGTTCCGTCTCATACAATGTTATATTTAATATGTAGATTTCCTTGTTCTGGTGTCAAGGCAAAGAGAGTAAGGTTCCCTGATTTCCATTGACTACACTGCCATATGTGTGATACAATGTGAACCTATACATAATAGATTTAAATTAAAAATATATATTATTTATCAAAATTAAAAATTAAATACATACTTTTAATAAAATATAAACAGTATAATATCTTATTGACGACAATTTCTTGGTAAACATAATTTGTCAATTCACATTTCCTTTGATTCGGTATCAAAGCTAAATAATACACGCTACAAATACTAATGAGGGTCGTATTTTGTTTCTCATTTGCTAAATAAAATTACCATTTAAATATAAAACGAGTACTGTATTTTACTGTAAACATTTTTTTATCTTATAACAAAAGGTGACTGTGAGCGCGACGGCTGTAGGTTCGATTTCCTCTCACGGGAATAAATTATTTTAAATTCCTGCTGCGTTGAGTTCTGTCTCTCAACTCAAGGTTCTGCATATTCTTCTATATACGGATAACAGCGTGAAACTGCTAGCAGAAGAGAAGATTCAATCGAGACATGACAGTAAATCAGTGTCTGACAATGTCTGACAGTGTCTGACAGTGTCTGACAATGTCTGACAGTGTCTGACAATGTCTGACAGTGTCTGCAAACGCAATGGTTTAATCCCTAATCGGGGTAATAAGTTTTCTCATTTACGCAATTGAGTAAAACGTGGTGCAGAATTAAGTTTTGCTTAGAGAAGGTGGGGAATGGAGTATGGAGAATCTTATACAGTACATTATCTATATTTATGTGCGAGAAAAGCGTGAATCTGAATAAAGCAAATAGCAGGTATGATTTACGAGTATGTACATATATATTACAATAATCTTTGTTTATTTATTTCTTTACTTAGTTTCTAAACAACGCATTCAAGTGTGCTTGGCTTTATAACTCGACTCCTTAAGTTCCTACGTAATTGATGTATACGCTTAGACCTTGGCAGAAATTAGCCATCGTGAATTCGACTGCTTGAATTCTATGAACATTTATTTAAGCTTTTTTTGGAAACTTAGAGAGACACTTCTGTTCCCAACTTGGAACTTCCGTTTCCGAATTTTGGAGGCATTGCAAGTTGGAAGTGGAACTCAACACCGCGCTTTGCCACGTTACCAAAGCGAGCGAGTCTTACCAGAGAGAGCGAGTGATACGATAGCGGGAACACAACCTCAGATATATGAAATACTGATTTTTTTTCTTCTTTATTGCTATATAACATTTCATTTAAAATTCTACGCCACGAGATTTATCTTCCAAAAATGAAGCAAGTACATAATTAAAACCGTTCCCTTAGGAAGATCGAGAAATTCTTAGTACTACCCTATGCTCCATAAAAACAAATGCATAATTTCAGCGTTCTACACTGCGTAGCTGAGCATCGTCTATCAGCCACTCGGTAACGTAACAGATTTATAAATAAATGTAAATAAGTTACTAAGTATAATATTCCGAAGGTGCATTGTAAAAATATCCATTCAAATTGAACCCAACTGCGCCACAACATTTATACTTCCATTTATGTTTACATTAAAAGTTAAATAAGGAAACGAATAAAAACAGTTTCTTAAACATTTCTTTTAAAGTCTTTTCAAACTAGGGACGTTTCAGAGTTTCTTTTGAAGTTTGAGTAGTTTTCCAATGTTGGAGACCAGCCACTGACAATAGATAAGTCGCGGCCTTAATACAGCCTCGTATAGGAATATAGTTTTTATATTACTTCTTGACTTCTAGAATATTAGTTACAGTGATAAAAACTTATTGTTATATATGTAAAAAGGAAATAGTAATACTAAATTTTAATATGTTTGTCCTATTTTGTCGTTTTCTCTTTCGAATATGCGGTATTTTTGTCCATAGTAGCTTCTACATCATCACTGGACTTATGGAGGCTGAGCTAAGGAAGTCATCGAAGGTACTACATATTGAAAACAGAACGATACAGGGGCGTATCCTCTAAAATCTGGCTAAAATACACTGCAGGGATAAAACGTTAAAATTGCATGTCATTTAATTATTTTAGGCCAATCGTAGCACCAGCGTGGGACACCAACGCGACAGCTTGTGGGTTCGATTCCCACTCGAGAAAATGAAATATTTTTTATTTTCATTTTATATTGCCTAGTAACGAGGCAGTCAACACGCAAAACTCCTAGAATTCAACGGTAAATGAAAAATATATGTCCAAAATAATATTTTTGGTAAAAAGACAGCATGACGGTGGGTTCCGCCACCCTACACAACGTCTTAAAAATTGGGATATGCACGAGAAACGATGCCATCTAACAGTAGGTACCCTTTGCATGCGGGATACAACGAGAAACTAAAAACAAAATTTTAAGGTTCAATAAGTCAAAAATGTTTGTATTCTTTTTTCAGTACCTGGAAGTACCAGTCATAAAGTCCTCAAAGCCCAGTCATCAGACAAGACGTGATTCATCCATTGGACCGACCTGCTTGAATATTTCCAAAATTGCTTCATGCTTTGTGCCTCATAATGAGATTCAACTTTGATCCGGAGTCGAGTGGCTTTAATTTGAAGGATGCTCTCATTCCTATATTCCGAAGCACTGACTTCATTTGTTACAGGAATTTCGGTACGGGATCGAAATGATATTAATTCGGATCAAAATTTTTGAGCTTTGTATTTATTAATATGATATTAAAGTGTCAACCGAAAAACCTTTTAACGGTGTTAGGTTCGATTTTGCATCAAGACAAACCGCGAAGTTGTTTCCTGAAATTGTTTTTAATATTAGGCCTCTCATGCCTTTTTCTTGCTATATACAAGGATATAACATGAAACTAAAGCCTCTTTGAACTGTATCTTCGTAAAAATCCTCTAATCTAAATGAAAGTGACAGTTTATCAAAATCAAATATTACATTCCAAGCACAAAGATTGTCGAAAACAAAATTAACCATAACATCTTATTTCCTATTCCACTCAGATTCTTCCCTTATAGATGTTTCTAAGGGATAACTTAATTTCATCGGAATTCTTTATGTGAAGGTTTTGTATGCAAAACATTCTGGGAGCCAGCATAATCTCGTAATGGGACAAACAATTCATACGGCTTACGTACTCGAGCCAATTTGAATATGCTTTGCATCTAACATTGGATTAGAATGAATTTTAATTATTTATTATAAATATTATAATATATTAATTGTTTAGTTTAAGGCTGTTGTGGAAAGTAGTGAGTTTATTCATATACACACTCGATGGAATTAATTATTTTTATTTTTTCGCTCTAATAACAAAGAGCGGTGTTGAGTTACATCAATCACATAATATGTAATGTCTCGAAAATTAGGCTGGAAGTAGACAAAGGAGTGACTTAACATAAACGTCTCTCTGCCTATCCTGCTATATGCGGTATACAGTTATTTTTAAATTTTACAAATATCTTGTAATTTATGAAGAGAAAAGAGTGAAACCACTCTATTTTCCACTACAACACGTAACATAAAATGAATAGAACATTGCAAATAATGCGCGCGGAACTCAACACTGCACTGTAAGTGCATTTAGTTCCCCCAAGTATCAGAGAATGGAGAACAAAATCCCTATATATAGTATCCAAAGAGTACTTACTATCTTTTTAGTGAAAATAAAACGTTCCCACAGGACTAGTTATAACTAACTCCTAGGAAGTAACTACAGCAACTTTGACATAATTTAATTTTAAGTAATTAAAGCGATGACAACTTTTCTTCTTTCTTTGAGTTTCCGAGCTCCAACTATCCTAAATTATAAAAATTGTTCGTATATTTCATCTAAAATAGTCTAACGGTTTTCTTTAAAGGTTGTCCTTTAAAAGACAATTCTTTTTAAAAGCTTTTATTTTCTTTGAGTCTTAAAAGTATTATTAGGCTCACAGAGATCCTATATTTTTTACGTTCATTAAGAGACTACCACTTTAGGGAATATAAACATTAGATAAATATGTCTATAAAGTTCTAATTTCTTAGGTTTTATTTATTTTCTATTTTCCTAGCTTTATGAGAAAATTAGTAAGGCTGCTTTTTTATGCAATAGAAGTATGTAAGTAACTATGGCTACTTACAATGATAATTTCAATCACTCCTCACCTTAAAATTAGTAGAAAATAAAAGGAAAGGAAATTTTATAGGTATCATGTACCCTCAATATTAACAAAAAAAAAACTAAAAATCATCATCAGAAAATCCAACGACTTCTTCAAAGCAAAAATTGTCAAAGACCAGATCTGTATACGAGACTTACGCCTTTGACCAGCCGTATCCAATAAACCCTAACGACAACCCAGTACGAGGTGCATAATGAGCACCAATGCCGTGCTAACAGCGCTGCAATGTCTAGTGAAAACTGATTTAGAATTTTTAGTATCATCTTGTTTCTAGTGAAAAAATCTATTAAATATGTACTTAAATTAGTTTTTTTAGGAAATGGACTCGAGGAAATAAAATATTTTTATTTAAATTTATATTTAAATTTTTTCGCTCTGGTGTCGATGCTAAGCGCGGCGTTAAGTTCCGCCAATCAACACAGAATGCCACCAGAATTCGTATTCGGTAACTGGTCCTTACACTAGGTTCCCTCTGCCTGTCCTGCTGAGTGCGAAATAAAGCGTGCAAAAAAAGCTAGAGTAATTGTTTGGTTTAATTTGTTATTTATTCTATTTGTTATGCTAATAACTATGCCAATAAGTATTGTATAGGTCTACTTGCTTGCTGGTCTGAGAACCTAGTGATCTGTTTCTCCGTTCTTAGTTTTTGACAAGTTCGGTAATAAAGAATTACAAGGTTAATAAAAAATTTGATTTTAGTTGTATGTTACAGGGTTTCCCTCTTAGAAGACGCGAGCTGTGATACACGTACCTATCCCAACTAACTAAATATACAAGAAATATAATCAAAATTCTGCTTTTAAATTTCGTTTTTATAAGCTACACTTTGAATATGAAACACAAACATTTAAAGAAAACAGTCGCCTTTTACTTTGTAAAAACAATAGAGGCTTCATTGGTTTTGTTAGTCTTTTGAAGAATATTACATATACCAAATAGCTGTGTTTAAATTCTTAGAAAAATTTTTAGTCCGCAAGAAGTTATAGGTCGCTTTGTATTCTAACCTAGATTTGCCAAGTTCAGAGTTAGGTCAAAATCTTGTGACCTCTGCCATATTGGCGTCTGACTTCTGTAGGAGAAATTTACAAATTTATACTTGTACGTAAAAATTTCAATAGAAATGGTCGAAAATTTCGCAATATAATATACTCCAGCTGTGGCCGAGTGAATTCAGTTTTAGTGTATTCTATAAGTTGTGAATATTCACGTTATTTTTTTAAATAAAAAATATACAAAATAAAAATATGCAAAATATATTATGTGGATGGGATAGTTGAGAAAAAAATCAGAGCTACGATTAATAAAAAATAAAAAGAAGCAAAAGAAAAAACCCGACTTAACTAATTTAATGTATACAATAACTCTCGTCATCAACACAAATCCAGCGACGTATCTTTTGTATCTTGGAATTGGGGGTTATCGTTATCGTGGGATCCACTACCAATTTGGGATTCATGTCAATAGGGTAAAAAATATATTATAGTAAAAGTATATTAATGTGAAGATGATTTTCAGTCACCTTTTGATGTTCAACATGACGTACTCAAGCTTTTTAATAATTCTAATTATTCTGATTTTTACAACATGAAGTACACGAAGTAAAAGTATTAATAAGAAAGTAGATAAAATATTATTAAATAATAATATACAGATATTTGTATACGCTGTATCCCGCACACAGCGGGGTAGGCAGAGGGAACCTAGTGCTAAAACACTTTGTGCCGAATTCTGGAGGCATTGTGAGTGGCAGAAGTCAGCTCCGCGCTTTGCCTCGACACCAGAGCGAAGAAAATAATAATATAAATTTAAATAAATATTTTATCTCCTCGAGGGATCGAACCCACAACCAGTGGGATTTACAGTCACACTGTGCCTCTGCGCCACGATTTATAGTAATTTTAAAAATAATTAATATTAAAATCGGGGTTTTATGTAGTACTATAGTCTAGAATAGTTCAGTACAAGTGATTCGTGAATAAAATAATTGCCGGTATTGTTTCTGAAAAGTTAAGGCCTTTTTTAAGAGTTTTAAAGTTTTGAAAACTAGCTAGCTATGAATAGTGAACGGCAAATTGAGCGCAAAACTTTAAAATATGTTTCCTATTTATATATTTAATACTAGCTACTAACTACGGTTTTATGTAAACGGGAGACTGATGTTTGTTAATCTAATTTCGTCGAAATTTATGATGAAAAATATGTTTTCTTGATCATATTATATGATATATCGGTTGAAAGTGCTATAAATTTCAATGTTCACCACTTTTTGTATAATATACATACTAATATTAATATTTATATTAAACACATAGTACATCTGTTAAATATATAGTAAATCTATACATAAAGGTATAGTAAATCTATTAAGCAAGTTATCAGTATAGAAAAAGACATCTTTAAAACACTTTTCAGTACATAATATGTATTACCAGAAAGTCAACATTTCGAAAATTTCACTATTATATGAAAGAAAATAAAGATTAACTTCGTATATTGTTTACATTTTCAAATGGTATAAAAATATACATAACGAAAAAACAAAAAACGGATTTGGGTTGTTTACACTTTAAACCGACGATATTCTATATTCTCTCTGAATATACTGCACAATATCAAAATACAAGCGGATTCACGATTTCCCGCAGGGCAAGGTAGACAAAGGAAATCCCTTGTTTCCTTTCGTTTATGATGATGTAAGGCATCGAACCCACAACCACAATTCACTCTACTCAACACGAATGTCTTGAAAATTAAGCAGAAAATGGAGAGCAAAGTATCTTAACACTAATTTCCCTTTCCCTACTGCTATATGCGGGATACATCGTGATAATAAAGAAAATCTTACAAATAATTAATACTATATGCGGGATACAGATAAAAACTGGAAAAAAGAAAAATCCTTTTTCAGTGTTTTTAAACCAATTATTCACAGTTTGTCCTGTGAATTAAACAAGTGTAGTGACGCTGAAAAGTCGCTGCGATTCAAATTGTATGGCTGTTGCCGCTCTTTAGTTCTTTTTTTGGTTTTATCGTTGAATTTTGTTCAATAGCTCAAGTGTTTGTGTTAACTGTCTGTATTTGGGATATGTCAAATTTAATAAACTTTTATTTGAATCTAAGTAAAAGCTTATTTTTGTCATATATACTCGTATTTCATTAATAAAATACTAGTTAGGATTTGAATAACCAGCCTGCAAAACTGATAATGAATGAAAAATAGTAAATAGTAATATGGTGATAGCGTTGAATGACATATTTTTTTAATGTTACACTGTAGTCCGCATTTATGGTAAACAGAAGAAACCTACTGTACTACAATTTCCGCCCAAATTTCAAGAGATTAAATGTTGAGTAGCCGCACTCAACGCCGCACTTGGTCATGTTACTAGAGCGATGAAAAGAAAATATTAATAAATAACAATTCATTCTTTCGAGTAGGGATCGAACTCACAACCATCGTGTTACAGTTGCACCCTAGTGCCACCCTAGTGGGCCGCGACGGCGCCAACTGTTTGTATGTTAATGTCTACATATATTTTAGATTTAAATAAATATTTTAATTATTTAAAAGTTTATTTCTAAAATACTAAATTAAACACCTGCTGCAATATAATAAATACAAAAACATCAAGTGAATCGTGTGAATATTTCCCACCGACATAGAAATGTTCGTATATAATGCATTAAAATGAAGCCGCAAATCATTGAAATACTATTTGGATTCCATATTTTAAAAGCATTCGTTTTAAAAGCATCTATATGGGAAAAATATATGAAAAGTAAATAAATAATGTGGTTGTGACCGTAAACGCGACGGTTGTGGGATCTATTTCTATTCAGAGGAATTTTCGGTTCTCCGATCGGTACTACACCCAACGGGTTGCGAATTCCGTGGAAAGTGGAGAACAGAGTGTCCTAGCACTAGGTTTCCTCTGCCAACTCTACTATATGCGGAATACATTGCGAAGATAAAAAAAATCTGTTTAGCTCTCCATATTATTTTACAGGGAGCTGAAATCTATTTTATACTCTACTAAGTTTAAATACAAATATTTACTGTATACACTTTAGACCCGCATCCTGTACGTAAACAATGCGTAGTTTAGCTTTATTTATACGATATATATTGTATAAGTAAGATAAATTTCAAATAAATATTTGGATAGTATTTTAGACTTTCACTTTCTTGCTCTAGTAACGAAGGAAAGCACGGCGTTAAGTTTCGCCACTCAACACGCAATGCCTCTAAAATGGAAAAGATGAAGAAGGTGGGGAACGGAAGTATCTTAATGGAAACGGAGTGTCTTAACACTAGTTTCTCAGGAGAAGTTAAAAAAATGGAGATGCTATAATAATTACTGTACTTTAGGTAGAGAGAACCTTATGTCAATACACTCTCCATTTTTCGATTTTTATTTACGCTGTATCCCTTATATAGTAGGGAAACCTAATCTTAAAACACTCTGTTCTCCTTATTAGTGTTGAATAGCGGAATAATACATTTCCCCGAGTAGAAATAAAATACACAGCCGTAGCGTTTTGTGAACGGGTATGAGGTTTCCGCCTGAAATATATTAGCTGATTATTTATTTTAGTCGCTTTGATATAACAAGCTCGACTTCGATCTCTCAATATAAATGGGTGGAAAATGGAGAAACGTAGTGCCTTGACACTAGGTTATCTGTGTAATAACAGCGAAACCTAAAATAAGCTATTGCAAAATTTCTATCTGTTTTCCCTATCTCTGGTTTTATTCATAGAGCTTATTTAATTATTTTTCAAGAAAAGTACTGTTCCAAGAAAATATCTATAAAGTGATTGTTCAACAACTTGAAGTGTTTCTAGTGAGCGGGTACCTATTCAAAGGGATTATTAAATAGAATTATTTTTTTAAATTGCGATAACCATTTACAAAAAAAAAATTATCTGCATTTTATTTTCTAATAATAATAATATATTTTTTCTTCTATATACGTATATCTTCCATGTACAGACACTGAATTGTTACTATTTTATTGTAAGTAATTATAAAAATCGCGGCGTTAATTTACGCCAAGCTACTTCTGTTCATGATCGGAAAGAAAAAACAGAGAACAGAGAATGATTTCCTTAATATTATTTTAGTAAAAAAAAAATATCAGCAGTAGGAAGAGGGAACCTAGTGTTAAGACATTCCGTTCCCTACTTTACGCAGATTTCCAGAAGCATTGCGTGTTGAGTGGCGGAACTCAACGCCGCGCTTTGCCTCGACACCAGAGCGAATAAATGGAAATATAAATTTAAAAAATATTTCATTTTTTCGAGTGGGGACCGAATTCAAAATTGTATCTATCTTAAAGAAGAAAGTTGAAAATATGTTATAAAATTTTTTTACAAATAAAATTAAAAATAATTAATATCAAAAATAAAATCAATAAGATAAGTTTATTTACTTAAAAATATATAACCTTATAAGCCTATATCATATTTTAAAATTTAAAAAAAATGTTAAAAACTATGAATAATTCTTAAATATTTGTATACCTAAAAAGACATTTAATTACAAAATAAAAAAGTAAATTTTAACTTTAAATTCCAAATTACAATTACAAAAAAAACTTCTTATATAATTAAAGGAATAAAACTTTTAAAGCAAACGAAATTACCTTTTCCCGTTTAAATTTGTATCACGCCACTTACACAAACACAAATTACTTAAAGTAGCATCGAACCCACTACACTCTCACATACACTTATATATAATTATTAATATATTAATAATAATGTAATTTATCGTAATTCTTAGTAAATATTCATAGGATGTCAACACGTCCTTTCACGTCTAACGCTTAAACACTACTGGGTAGGGTGCGCGCGAACGAAAGAGATAGACTAAGGGTGAACCGAGATCCATATAGCTTATAAACTAAAGTAAGGAAGCTGCGATATATTAATTTGTGGATACTTAAATCGAATTAGAGATATATTTTTATAAGCAGAAAGAACCCAATGCCATAGTGCGTGTAGGCGGAACTTAACGCCACCTTTGAATCGTCACAGCGGGAAAATGGTTATACTGAATTTACCCGAGCGGTCTCTGTAGATATTTTTTTAGGTTCACGTTATATCCCGCACTTAGCAAGAGAAGCAGAGCGAACCTGAGAACGTAATCTTAAGACATTCTGTTCGTATTAAAATACTTCCATTCCCTACTTTCTGCTAAATTCTCGTCTCGTCGCGTTGCGTCTGTTTTAGGATTTTACTAGTAAAGTAAAAAAAAATATTTAAAAAAAAACTAGTACACAATTAAAAAAAAGGATTTAGCAGATTTACACTCTAAGCCGACATCACGCTTTTCTATTGTTTTCTATTCTATGTTTCTTTTCTCAGGAAATAGGTATTTATATTAAAAGCTGTTCAACTGTTAAATTAACTAAAGATGCCATCCGAGTTCACTATAATTAATTCAGCTTTGTAAATCCAATATATAAAGTTGGTGCACAGTGAATAGAGCTGACGTTTGTTGAGATTTCTCTTTATTAATATACATGAGATTGCAATACTATATTAGTTTGTTTACTATAACTTTATGTGTTTTGTTCTAAGCAGAGTACGTGGAAAGAGAGAAAGAGAGAGACAGTGAGCTGCTCTCCATTTTCTTTTGCTTTTGGTTTCGCTTCATGCTGTATGCCGTATTAAGCAGAGTGGACAAAAGAAACGTAATGTTAAGTGCTTTCGTCCAGTACGTACGAGTGATGCGACACTTAACATCGCTCTTTGTCTTGTTACCAGAGTGTCGAAATCAAAATAATTAATTCCTCCAAGTGGGAATTGAAGGTACAACCGCCACGTTAACAATCAGACGCCCCACAAGGCCTTCACTGACTACCATAAAAAGAAAAATATAACTGCGAAAAAATAAAACCAGTAGCGTTTCCTGAAAAATCATGGAATCAAGCATTTAAAGGACGATTACTGCAGCTCTCAGCAGTAAAGTAAGTGTAAAATCACTTAAAACCGTATAAAATGTACCGTAACCTAGATTTTTGCGATGTGACAGACATTCACTTCGGTAGAGTGCTCAGCAGTGTCCTTAATGCCGCATTAGCATATCTACTATTAAGTAGATATGCCTTACTGCATGTCTCTTGAAAGGATAATGTATTCAGTTAATGCAATGAGGATAAGATTTAGGGATGACTAGGATCTGCTTTTATGCATGATAGTTGTACATTCGATTCCCACTCAGGGAGAAAACTATTTTAAATTTGTTCGATCTCATAGACATAGCGAGATGTGGAGTTTCGTCTCTCAATAATCAATATGTCCAAAATAAGGCAGAAAGTGGGACGGAGTGTCTTAACACTAAGTTAAATAGGAATCCTTTTGTCTACACCTGTCGTGCGTACAAGCGTAAAGGTACTTTTTTTTCAGAAGATTTTTTTCTAGAGCGATAAAAGCGAATCGAAACGATTGATAAAACACTTTAAACTAAATAAAAACACAAAACCAACCATTTTCACATATAAAGTATAACAATGTCGGTATATTTTGATTTAATCATATATATTATTAGTTCTTTGTTTCACGTTGTTCAGCAAGTTGCTTTCAAATGTGATAAGAATCTATTACTTTAGTTTTGTTTTTTCGTTTCCCCTCTCACTACTGAATTGGGATACTTGAGCGCAAAGTTTGCTTAGGACTTGGTAACTTTCAATTTGAAATAAGCTTTGCGTACACTTTTATATAGAAATAGCTTCTGATTGTACCTTTATGTCGGTGACCTTCAGTGGAATCTATATAATAATACAAGAAGGAAAACTTTGTATCCCTTGGCCGTAGTGGTGGGTGGGCACACACATAAACGTGACGGTTGTGGGTTCGATTCCAATGAAATCGAAATTGGATTTTGGTAACGGAGGAAAGTGCGGTGTTAAGTTCCACCACTCATACCGCTCAAAGCACAATACCTTAGGTATTCGGTGAAAAGCGTGAAACGGAAGTATCTCAATACGTTTCCAGGTTCCCTCTGCCTACTTTTTGTTATTAGTGTAATCCAGTAATTCAATATGTGGGCAAAATTCAGCAAAATAAATAGAATTTTTCCAATCATATAAAACTAACAACTAGAGCACATATGATAATAACAATAGTACTACTACAATAGAATAGATTTAAAATTCTTACAATGTCATGTTATTATTGCATGTCATATTTTGATAGATAAATAGACAATTGTCTATAATTGAAAATAATAGTAGGTAAGTATCTATTTTAATATAGGTATCGATGTAGCTAATTGAGTGGCGTTTCAAGTGGCGGAACTTAACGCCGCGCTATTTTATTCCTCCAAGTGAATATTGAACCGACAACCATACGATGATTGGGTGATTTACAGTCAAGCGTTTTCCAACAGCGCCATGATGGATTCTGTATTTTTATTTTTTTAGTTTCACACTATGGAGAACCTGGGAGCCTAGTGTAAGACACTGAATTCTCAAAGCATTTGCGTGTTGTTTGGCGGAACTCAACGCCCAGCTTTAATAAATATAAAATATTTAATTCCCCAGAATGGGAATCGAACCCACAACCGTCCCGTTTATGATGGAACTCCCGTCCGAAAAAACGAACCTTTTATTATTAACAGCATTAAAAGCTCTTATTATCTATATTAACACGAAAACAGTTATAATTAAGTAATAGAATATAATTTGGTTAGCAACAAGTTACCATACTGTGAGTGACGTCCCCGACAGAATCGTTTTCTAAGGAATAGTTTCCAATTAAGTAACAAAACTAATTGTGTATCAAATAACAAAGACGGTATGGGTTTCCTCGACTTTGGGAAGTTAGTTGTACTAATTTTTTATTTATGATCATATTTCCGTAGATACGGAAGATCTACAAAGAAATAAGGAAGTCTATTTTTATGTTTATGCTTAATAATGGAAGTTTTATGTGATTTCTGCCCGACTGCGCGTAAAGGAGGGTAATGTGTTTATCAGTGTATGTGTGCATTATTACTATGAAAATATGCCCTAAACTCTAAAATAAGATAATTCCTCAGTCATTGATTATTATATATATTCAGTCAGATATTGATTATATATATTCAGTCAGATATTGATTTAGTATTGATATTTATTTGATAGGTTAACCTAAAGTTGAAACACTTAGCTCTACACTTCACGTCCAATTTTTCGTATTGAGTTGCGGAACACAACGCCGCTTTGTTACTTTTTCAATAAATATTAAAACGAAAATATTTTATTATTCTTAAATGTGAAAAAAAGCACTTTCAATAGTCAACACAAGTAATTACTACTCAATTGTACAGTCAAGTACAAATTAACGTGCCCACACACTTTACGTAAAGATGACTGTATAAAATAAAATGAAACGCAAATGTTATTGTTGACGGTACTCGGGAACGCTAATTACTGACTATATCGTGTGAGCGACAATGTTGTTTTAACGTTAATTGTATCCATAGGTTGTTGGAAACTGTGAAGGTAGGTGTCGATTCAATTCTCTTATTATTTATAGATAAATTAGTACGATTTCTGTATACGTGTACAATATACAAGATTATTACTAATGTTCGTATGCGCACAATTTCACGCTGTAACCCACATAAAGCAGGGTAGGTACAGAGCCTGGTTAACACTCTCCGATCCACACTTTCCCTAGAATTCTGAAGGCATTGTGTGTTAAGTAGCAGAACTTAACGCCGCGCTTTACCTGGGCACACTGATTTTTTTCCAACTTTTTTCACGCTCCCGCACACATCAGGGTAGGCTAGTGCCAGAGTTCCTAGAGGATCCTAGTGTTAAGATACTCCGTTTCCCATTTTCCGCATTATTCTGGAGGCATTCCGTGTTGAAAGACGGCACCGCTTATGCTATTGCGCTACGAGCACAACTGGCGCATGTAAGTAAATCAGAGAATTTGTGAACCATTTCATAAGCCAGCTTTTATAGCTTGTTCGTACTTCCCGTTGATGAACAATCATGAAATTGTGCGGAAGCCTCAGTGGGCGAGTCGTACTTCCTCTGACAAAGTCAAAGTCAAAATTTATTTCCTCGTTCTGTTCTTCAAATTCAACAGTAAGAACGGAACGGAAGTGTTTCAATGAGAGTGGAGTGTCTCAACACTAGCCCCCCTTCTAACTACCCTGTTATACAGCGTGACGCTAAAAAAAGCACAAAAACTTTCATTTTAGTATTTAACAATACAAACATACCAGAAACACTATTTGCAAGAGATTAAAAGTTAAATTAAACATTGCATACCTTTGTTCTAGTTAAATACGTTGTACGCTAATTAACACTGCTTGTAAGCGTACGCTTTAAATTTTAAAGCTCTACATACGAGATGAACAAAATAATACGAAACAAATAATCTTTATATGAATAAGGAAACTTTTAATATTTTTTATCATCGTCATTTTTCCTTTAACATTCAGTAGTTAGAAGGTAGTGTTAAGTCACTCTGTTTTCCTCTTCGCATGCAGTTCTAAAGTAACGATGTCGGGACCTTACGCCACAAAATTCACCGAAAAGTGGGGGGCGAAGTTCCCTCTGCCTACCGTGCTACACGCGGGATAAAGCGTGAAGCTGACAAAAAAATATGAATCGGAATCTATACCACTAACTATAATATTTTAATAGACAGAAGAAAATAAAAACAAATACATTTTAAGACAATTATCCACTTAACTTATATTTAAAACGGAAAATGATGAACAAAGCGAACGATCAGAATTTATTGGAATGTTAAAAAATGAAATAGAAAACTCAGTTTGCGTTTAATTACTTGTTATACTGAGAAAAAAGCTGAAACATCGAACCTTGAAAAACGATAGCGTTTGCTATTTCTCTTATTTTGCTGTATACAAGAGTAAGTAGAACTAAATGAGGCCATTGCCGTGAGCGCAGTGGTATACTGCGTCGAGACGTACAGTCGACGTCGTAACGTCATAGATTCGATTCCCAATCAGGGAATAATTATTTTCGTTTACGCCCCCTGGTAGCAAGACAAAGCGCGAGGTTGAGTTCCACCACTCAATAAGCAATGTCTCGAAAATTATGCAGAAAGTGGGAACAGAGAGTTAGGACACCGTTTACACCGTTTACAATACCGTAGTATTTGACACTCCGTTCTCTCTGACTACCCCACTAGATATAGATATACGTTTTTTAATAACTAAGTCCTCATATAAACAATGATTAGACATTTACGAAGCTTTGAACTTATCAAATATATAGTTTATATTCAATTTAATTACAAATTAAATTCTTCTTACAGCAAATCAGGCGTAAATTTAATTTGACCGATTATAAACAAAAGAATGAATGCTGTGAAAATATCTTACAATACCTTACGCGGATACCTTTAGAAAGTATTAACTTTCTAAAGGTATAACTTTACTGAATTAGATATAATACAAGATTTTTGTATTCATTAATACTTGGAGAAGGGGTGGTCCAGTAAATTGTTGAATATAAGAAAATATTTTATTTAATTAAAAAAATAAGTACAGGTGCATATAGTGTGACTGTAAAATCGACGGGTTGTCTGTTCGATCTGCACTCGTGGAAATGGAATATTTATTTAAATTTATATTTTTATTTCTTCGCTTTGGTGTCGAGGCAATGTCGAGTCGAGATACTTTCAAAATTCGGCAGAAAGTGGAGAACGGAGTGTCTTAACACTAAGTTCCCTCTGCCTATCCTGCTGTATTCGGGAATCTGATTTAATTTAATTTTAATTTTAAAAATACTGATATGAAATATTTGCCATTTTTCTAGGTAGTCCATATTTTGCAACGTGAGGCTTCCCCACTACACCATACCGGCCTCATTATAAGGTAAGTTGCATGACCTACAATAAATATTTCTTCTTCTTCTTCTTCCTGGCATTAATCCCTCCAGGGTTTACCAGGGTCTGCCTTCCTATTCAACCTACTCCACTTTGCACAATAAATATTTCTTAAGCTTAATAATATTTCATTCTATTTATAATGATATTAAATTTTATTCCAAAACAATAACTAAACATTAAGCATCCTAAACTGCCCATTAAAATATACTCGTCACTTAACGACCATTATTGGTGGAGAGCTTAAAGTTCGTCTTCCATATTTTTATCTTCTTCATAATAATTAATTATTTTTTGACGGAGACATTGGGGAACTCAATGCCATGCTTTTTTCAGTTACTAAAGAAATTAAAATAATTTATTCCTCAAATGGGAATCGAACCCACAACCGTTGCGTTTATAATCATGTGCTATATGCAGGATACAGGTGAAGCTGAAAATAATAAAGCGAGAGTTCAAATCCCATATAAATTTTTAATACTTTTTCTAAAAAGCAGACTGTTATATTATAAATCATAATTTTTATAGTCTTATATTATAAATCATAATTTGTATATTCCTACCTCAAATATTTAGTGGATAACACTCTTAAGTAAAGCTAAACCAATTTTATGGTGTCTTTTTCGCGGCAGAAGAAATAAAAAGAGAGGTAACGGTTGAACGACGCTGTTACTTTTAACAACGTTAAGGCGCCGTTCGCATGGAGCGTTTAACGTACTTTATAATTGAATTGCCTTCCTTGCTGGCTCATTGATAGATTTAAAGATCAAGTATTTTAGTATAAAAAAAATATAAGTTAAGTATTTGGAGTTTTCTTTGTTTTCACATCCATTTTCTAATTTGACGCCGTAGGTACTTTAAATATGTGATGTCTCTATAATAAGTGGATATTTTAGTTTAGGATGTCTTAATACTAAATTCTGCCAGCAATTCATCATCATCATCATCATCATCATCAGCCTGTCCTCGTCCACTGGCACGCCACTGAGCTCGATCTTCAGCTTTTCGCATCCAGCCGCTGCCCGCTACTTTGCGAATATCGTCACCCCATCTAGCTGGAGGACGTCCTACATTACGCTTGCCGAGGCGTGGTCTCCACTCTAGAACGCGCTTACCCCAACGGTCATCGGTTCTGCGGCAAATGTGACCAGCCCATTGCCACTTCAGCCTGCTAATCCTTTGGGCTATGTCGATAGCATTGGTTGCCAGCAATTACAAGTGATATTTTTTTATACATAAAAAAGTATAAAAGATATTTCAGTAAAAAAATATATATTTTGGAATTCCTATATAATTTCATAATTGAAAAATTCTAAGAACCAAACATACAAAAAAATCGTCCTTACTATTAGTCTATTTCCTAACTAAAATATTAAAACACATAGTAAAATATCTAGCTAAAACATTATCCAGACAAAATTAGTTAACGCATTATGCAGCACACAGCCTAAGCCGGCCCCTCTGCGGCTAGTTCTCAAAAACACTGTCCCCTCGCCATAAATAACTTGTAATCTCGGATATCGTAGGGATGCTGTGGCTGAGATAAGATACAGATTACGCTAGGTATATATAAGCATCTTAGCGGTATTAATGAATCGCCCATGAAAATAGATTATCTATATATATAAAAGGACTTGTCCTCACTGACTGAGGTAAGACGCACGCACAGCCGTAACCGCAGTGCGTAGAAACGTGGAATTTGGACAGATGTTTACTTTCGTAATCTGGACATCCACTAAGAAGGGATTTTGAAAAATTTTAACCCTAAAGGGGTGAAATAGGGGTTCAAAGTTTGTATGGAAAAAAAATTAAATCGGCACCGATTTTTATAAAATTTGAAATTTAGATTTTTAAAAGTATTTAATTGAACACGTATTTCATCGTTTTCTAGAATTCTCCCCCTAAGGGTGCAAATAAGGGGTTGAAAGTTTGTATAGGTTTTTTTAAATCGTCACCAATTTTTATAAAATTTGAAATTCAGACTCTTAAACGTATATAATCAAACACATGTTTCATGGTTTTCTAGAATTCACCCCCTAAGGGTGCAAATAAGGGGTTGAAAGTTTGTATGGGAAAATTTTTAAATCGCCACCGATTTTTATAAGATTTGATATTTAGACTCTTAAAAATATTTAATTGAACATATGTTTTATGGTTTTCTAGAATTCACCCCCTAAGGGTGCAAATAAGGGATTGAAAGTTTGTATGGAAAAATCTTTAAATCACCACCGATTTTTATAAAATTTGAAATTTAGACTCTTAAAAATATTTCATTGAACACATGTTTCATGGGTTATTAGAATTCACCCTTAAATACGCAAGCGAAGCTGCGCGCGTCCGCTAGTCTATCTATACTTATAATAAAATCGTAAGGGTCTATATCTCTGTATATGAAAGATAAATAAGAAAAATGGTGGTATTAAATAATGTAATAGAACCAAAAACTATTATTATATCTTTGTGTGTTTGTCGAAACGTTCAAGCTAATCTCAGAAACGGCTTAGTATTTTTAGAAGTGATATACCACTAGACGAAATGTCTATTCCTATAACTTTTCCCAATCCCTAAACTAGATATAAAAATAATGATTATAGATTTCTTAGACCACACAAAAATTTAAACATATCGGAGTAGGTACGCTAAAAAAGATTTTTCTTTCCTTAGTTTGAAATAACACTTTATAAGTTTAAATAAAATATTATTAAAATATGAAAAAAGTCGCGTCAAATAACAAGTTTCACCATCTTCCCACTTCAACATGAAATAGAACAGAACTCGAATAGCGTTCACAAAACGCTAGCAATTCAGCTATGAAATCAATCGAGCTGTACATCACGCAAAAATGGATAGAAATTTAATATCAGCAATGCCAATTCCACTTACTGCCTTTGTTTGTATATCGTGCGAATGATTTTAGAATTTTTTTTTGACGAGTAGCCACGAGTGTGGTGGGTAGAGTGTTTGAAAATTATGATTTAGATTTTTACACCTAGATGTTCAGTAAAATGTACTGTACGTAGATTATTATGGGATATTATTAATGAAAGAATTACTATTAATTATTTATATTATGATCAACTAATAATAAGGTATAATCAGATTCATCAAAACTTTAAATGGCGAAATATTTAAACTTGTCTTTTTCTATTTTAATTCCGTTTACATATACAATAATAGATAAAAAACACTTCACGCTTTTTCCTCAAAGGCAGTAAAAATGCCGAGATAACAAAGATAAACATAAACTTGTCCCAGTCACGAATTTCTCGTAACACAATGCTAATCTATGCGAAAATAAAATATTTTAATGATAATTTTTATAAAAATATAAGTCCTTAGTCCTTTAAACTGCACTGTGTAGATGACATTTAATTAAAAACAAATCCTCCCCTTACCGTCAAATATATATTAAAAACTAACTAACTAAAAACTTATAACTTTAAAAAGCCAAAGAGAGCGATAGTAAAGCCTACTAAAATTAAGGCTATATTTTTCTCAAAGAAGTAATTCGTTTATGTGACATGTTTCACAACTATTCTATATACACATAGCATCTGAATCAGAGGCAGTGTGAAATTTGATTATTTCGAATAACAGTTGTACGTGGGAAGGAAGTTTATTTTCTTTTATGATCTTATTTTTTTTTCTAGCTTCATGCTTTTTCCCGCATAGACGCGTAAAGAGACAACACCTAGAGTTAAGACACTCCGTTCTCTTTCACAAGCAATAGTAGAATAACGGAACTCAACGCCGCGGTATGTCTTGTCAGAGCGTGGAAATTAAAATATTTAATTCCCCAACTCAATGGGAATCAAACTAAACTTAACTCAACTATCGTGTATACAGTGAAATGTCGTAGCACCGCGCTACGGCCTTGGCCTTTTTTTTCCTTTTCCGTATAGTATTTTATTTGAGAATACGTTTGATGCTATATTTGTATTTACTTTCTTAACTTAACGCGTTTTCTTTTATATTTTTAGGTAAATAACGGGAACTACCACACCACGGGAACCACAGTTGGTCTACCAGAACGAAGAAATTAAAATAATTTAAAAACATTTATCACTCGATCTGAAATTGAACCTAAACCTTTCCAATTAAACGCTTTCTCACTGCGTCACGATGACTTCAATTAAGTATATTATGCGAAAATAATAATTACCTATTTAATATTTTTCTTTCAAAACTCATTTTAAGTATAAAACAAATACACGTAAGAAGGGACTTTGTCCTAAATTCCCAACAATTTTGTACTTCCGCTGGCAATAAATAACAATTTACACACTTCCGACTCGCAACACTGTCAGAATTATTATTTACAACATCAGCTTTTCTCGAAATGTAACGGTTATCTTTTATCCTTTTGTTTTATTAAAAATTCGTATAGCTACGTTATATCAATAAAAATATTATAAGAATATTAAAACAATTTTAGAATTAGTTTTAACAAATTATCATTTCTTCCATTTCCCAGTGTTCGATTGAACTAAACTTTGGATTATGACTTCAGTTCTGATGAAAAAATTACATATTATCAAAATTGTTGTTCAATTTTCAAAATAGGAAACAAAATGGCGGATTTTTCATTTTTACACAACCTACCACCTTTTACCACCTTTTATTTGATACCCACATATGGGTACCAAATAAAAGGCCTTGATTTATAAAATACAATACACCGTATAAAAAAGAATTCATTTCTTCTCTTTTGGATTTCTCTGCCTACTCTGCTACATACGGGATATAGCGTAAAGCTTAGAAAAATGTAAGAAGCTTGTTTTTAAAAAGTATTTTTTTTTTTTTATATTTTATTCATACTATACGATGTTGTGTAAACCGACGCGAGTGCCCATAAAATCTATTCTTTTGCAAGTAAAATTTATATTGCTTGTGAACACTTGAATTCAATTGTCGAGTCTGACCGTCAACGTGGATATAAAGAGTTGCTAGTACATTGTACCTACATTTTGTTAAGAATAAAATATTTCCCCTTTTTTAGCTCAACTATTAATAGTCACGTTATTTCCCGCATAACAGTATAGACGGGGAGTGTCAAGATTCTTTCTTTTGCCAAAGCAAAAACGAAAATTGTGTAATTATAATTATTACGTTTAAATTTAATCGCTGATTCATTGTTCCGCTACATTACTAATATTCTATATTCAGAAGTATTATACTTATTTAGAAAACATATAAATTTTTTAACGTAACGAAATAATTTCGAACCAACGGTATGGCTTAAAGTTTAGAGTGCATAGCCGAGTTTTCAAGAGGCGTGGGTTCAAATACCGCTATATTATAATTCCACTGTACCTGCAATCAGATCTACGTAGTAATACTTAGAACACAATTCTTAGCACGCGGTCGATATCCCATATAAAATATAGTAAATTATAAAATTTTACAACACAACTATACAACGTTTAAAATTCAAAAATTTTTAATAGGTATAATTGCCTTTTGATCCTATCAGACCCAATAGCTTGTCTAGTATCAGATGTTAATAATAACATTGTAATGGTTTCCAATTTACAGAAATCCAATTTGCGAAACATATTTACCGAATAAACACTAAGCAAATGACCAAAGCGTTTTAAAATTATTATCTAAATTTGTGTAAAATCCATACCTATATTATAAATTCGAAAGTAACTCTGTCTGTCTGTCTGTCTGTCTGTCTTTTCCGCAATCAGGGCCAAACCGCTAATTTAATTGTGATAAAATACTCATATAGAGATACTTGAGGGTCCCGGGATGAACATAGGATACTTTTTTTTTCTCATATTTGTAATATTTTCGTTATATACCAATATATTAAAATAATTAATTTGACAAGGAATTTATTCCGCCATGTTAATAACAATCGTCGCTACGCGTTGCTAAGCAACGGCTTGCAAAGTTTGCTGTTTTAAGAAAACGTCACCCACAGTGAGTTTGCTTAATGCATACATGGTGCGCGCCGATATAGATTTATACAAATCTCTTTATACAAATCATTAACAAAAATTAGATGATTTCTATAATTTGATATTCATCCTTATGAAAATAAATATAATAGTCACTTTTAGCATTTCATCTAGATGGAAATTATAATTTACTGTATAACATTCTAATAAATAATTAAGATGTGACTGATTCCAAATGACCTAGCCTTAGGGCGGCATAATATGAGTATGACCGACGCGAACGGGCGGATGACTTTGATGATTTTGTAAATTTTTATAGATTTTCGAATTACTATTATTTTTATGTAATTATTTGCTGCTTATAATTAATTTATCTCAGTTCGGTTATCTATACCGATGTTATATACTTAAAATATCGTAATTTTAATCATTTGAGATTTTATTTAATATTGTTCGCAAAAATTAATAATTATTTAATATAGAAAAATGTTTAGTACGCGCGCACAGCAAACTTTAGGTTTTTTTTTCTAATATTAAGAATTTCCTTTAGTTACTTTTACTTCTTTGGTTTGTTCATTTCGGTTACTCAGATATTTTTTCTAATAATAAATCTCCACTTATTATTATTTTTTAACTTATTTTAATGATTTAGGCTTATATTTTCGCGGGCGTAGCCGCGTCCGGGCCCACTAGTATAAAATAAAATTATTAGCATAGACTAATAATTTTCACCCTGTATGCCGCACACAGCAGGGTAGGCAGAGGGAACCTAGTGTTAAGACATTTCGTTCCCCACTTTCTGCCGAATTTTGAAGGTATTGCGTGTTGAGTGGCAGAACTTAACGCCGCGCTTAGCCTCGGCACCAGAGCGGAGAAATGGAAATATAAACGTAAATAAACATTTCACTTCCTCGAATGGGGATCGAACCCACTACCATCGCGTTACAGTCACACCCTTGTGCCGCTGCGCGACGATGGCCTCTACATTAGGTCCTCTTTGTAAGATAGAGGCAAATAGAAAAAATACTTGGAAGAATTCGTATACACACTCATAGATTAAATTCCACCATTCTTTCCCATATAGCTTAAAATATACAATAAGACCACGCGAACAATAGCAGCGAGCCTGTCATTCATCACATAGTACCTACACACGAAATGTGTGAAAGACAAAAACATTTTCAGCCTTTCAAGATATTATATTTATTTCTCACAACGTATACAATAATTGTTCTTTACTAACATTTACTCGTGGTTTCGCCTGCGTGGTCACATATAGGAGTAGGGTATGTAACATTCTAAGGGCGCAGGTACAAAAAAAACATAAAAACGGAGTGTCTGACACTAATTTTTTTCTAGTTATCTTGCTATAACACCGAAGAAAAAAAGGGGAAAAAAATCAATTTAGTGTACACAGGTAGTATAGTAGCAATTTTTATATATTTCCATTTTGAAGAATGTTAAGGTTCTGTTATAATATTAAAAAAATCGAACGCACTGGACAGACAACGACGGATTGAACCCGACACCCACATATCTGTAATCCAGGCCCAAATCCCACTTTGCTTTATTATTTTATATTTTAATATTTAACTTCAATATGAATATACAAGTTTCTATTCTTACAAAATAAATGATTTACCATCCTATTATCGCTTTACAGTCACACCCTTGCGCCCTGCCCCACGAGAGCCAAACCAAAGAACAGTTTGTACACCTCTGCTTAGAATTTGTTAACCTAAAACATTCTGACTGAACTATAAACTCCGTCAAATTTATCTATATCCGTCCCACCAAAATTATTTGAACTTTCAGTACTAAAATAACGTTAAATATATCGCCGCCTACATCACCTACGCTATCGTATCGTACGAGGTGAATTATTGTTTGAAAGATACACGCCAATCTGTCCATACTCGACCCCTTGCCGTTATTACCTGACGCATCAACAATTTTCAACTTTATTACCTTGTATTAGAGGCTGTTTTCGTATAGCAATACAAAGTCTATTACGTATAACATGTGGTTGACAGAAGCCGAAACAAATCGTTTTATCGACCATCGCTGTAGTGGATTGAAAAGCAAAGTGCTTGATTAAATGCCGTATGCGAAGTTATTTTCTCATTTTCTATGTTTACTTTATAAAATCAAAATTAAATCAGCTTCTCGCTGTATCCCGCACACAACAGGGTAGGCAGAGGGAACCTAGTGTTAATACTCTCCGTTCCCCAGTTTCCGTCGAATTCAGGAGGTATTGCGTGTTGTGTGACGGATCTCAACGCCGCGCTTTGCCTCGACACCAGAACGAAGAAATTAAAATATACATTTAAATTATATAAATTTAATTTCCTCAAGTGGGGATCAAATCCACAAATAGTCAATTCGGCGGAAAGTTGGGAACGGAGTGTCTTAACACTAGGTCCCCTTTGCCTACCCCGCTGTGTGCGGGATACAGCGTGAAGCAGATATTTGAGATATTTCTACATATACCAAGATTTATATGAATTGAAGATCAACCAATCTAAACATAGTAAATCAACATTGAGGTCAATAAGTGCGCTATAAATCTAAAGCTGAGCTAACAGAGCTCGTGCAGGTGATATCAACGGCACTAATTCATGTAATCATTATATCACAGCTTCACGCTGTATCCCGCACACAGCAGAAGCGGAGGGAACGTAATGTTAGGACACTCTGCTCCTTATTCCCGCTGAATTCTGGAAGCATTGCGTGTTGAGTGGCGGAACTCAACGCCGCACTTTGCCACGACTGGCCTCACACTGGCCTCAAATTTTTAATATTTTATTAAGCTTGTTTTATTATAAAACGCTTTACCACGACGTTACTGCATACAAGCTCTATGTATCGATTTTCTATAATTATCGAGTCTCTACTATCGTTATTTATAGCTGTTGTTTTCACTTATATGGCTATAGCGGTAATACTAAAAGCCGCTAATACTAAAAGTCACTACAGAGCCGCTGTATTCAATTAGAAATATTGAAATTTATTTTTGTACGTGTAAATAAATTTAGTAAGTTTACAGTTCGTCGTGATGCAGTGTGCTTCTGTAAACATGAAGGTTTTGGGTTCGATTTTCACTCGAAGGATTGAAGTATTTATATTTTCTCTCTGGTGGAAATGGAAAATGTGGTATTGAGCTCCACCTCAGCATGCATTATCTCGAAAAGTGAGAAACGAAGTGTCTTAACACTAAGTTCCTTCTCCCGATCTTGCTTCATGCGGTATACAACATAATGAACGGGAAGCTAAATATGTTTTAGTAGCTTCACAGCTTCACCGTCCCGTTGTTTCTCGTTAATGTAGGAATTTCAAGAAATTCTTGTTTGGTCTCTGTCACACTCTCCAGAAACTGTAGAGAAAATAGGAAAAACTGGCCAAATTGGAGTTGTAGTCACGCACGAAGGGTTCCGTAGCATTATTTATAGACTCATCATCAAAATGACGAGAGGCAGTCCCCTTAAATAGATATTTTATTCTGTTTTTTTAGTATTTGCTGTTATAGTGGGAACAGAAATACTTCTTCTGTGAGAATATTAACTGTCTAACTATGAGGGTTCATGAAATACCTGATGATAGACGGACAGACACACAGCAACATAAAAACAACAAAAAATGTGGCACATCACTAACGTCTTCTTTATTTCCATTTTAGGTAATAATAGTATCTATTATTAACCTCAAACTGTTAGCTACAATATTAAGTCTAAAAGCAATTAGACACAATTCAAAATAAACCAAAACCAAATGGCTTATTACAATTTTCACAAACCAATCAAAAATTTCCACTTCTAATATCTGTAAAAGATTAATTTGTTAAATTTAAATTTTAATCTTTGCAAACACCAAGAAAGATATATAGCACAGATTTAAATCTTCCATTGAGATTTATTTGGCATAAAGCCTTCGGTTAATTAGAAGTTATATACTGTCTTCGAGTGATTGTAGAAAATTTATAATTACTTTACGTTTTACGTTTATAGTTTAATCTTGTAGTTACATTATTGAAGCCAAAAAATTGGTTGGAATCTGTTAAGTTGGTTTTTTTAACTTCACGCTGTATCCCGCGTATAGGTCCACGTAGTGTTAAGATATTGCAACAATATTGCTACAAGGTAAATGTTTTATTTAATTGACTCGAACTTTAGTTATCAATATACGGATATAGACTTTAAACGAATAAACTCTGATTACGAAGTTAATTCAGAAAAAAATTGTATAGTGGGTACAAGCAGGCGAAGCCGCAAGTGAAAAATGATTGATCGATTGATTGTTTAATAAAAATCTAGCAACACACACACACACGCACACACAAAGTAAAGCGTCTACTATACTTATTCTAATATTGTTCTAATCAATTGTATATTTGCAAAGAAAAGTTGTTTAAACTAGATTCCAAGAAACGTGACGAAGAATGTATATTGAGAGTTACGAATTTAGACAAGAAATATTCACAAAAACGATTGAATTCGTTTCAAATAAATATTAGATACTTATTTATATATCGAGGCCATTAGTGGCTCAGTAGCAGTGGCTGTAAATGCGACAGGTTGTGAGTTCGATTTCCACTCGACGCTATATTCCACACATATCAAGGTAGGCAGAGGGAACCTAGGAACTTGCCGTGTGGACCTAGTGTGAACAATCCGTCATCCTAAAAAATAAGCAACTGGAGACATAATAACTATCAAAAACTGCGACGGCTCTTCTGCTCCTGCTGGTAGAGATTCAACTCAATTTATCACGCAGGTACAATGAATGTGCACAGGGCTGTGTTGTACTGTTATTAAATCTTTTTTCTTATCTTAAGTTAGAAAATCATACGAGATTACAAATACAAAAACAATTTCCATACCCTTACGCTTTTTTCCGCATAGCACTTGGCAGATCAAAATCTAGAGTCAAAACACTTCGTTCCACACTCTCTTCCCGAATACATATTTTAGTTTTTTCGTATTAAAATTTATCTTCAAACATCTTCTTTTTTGTTTTTTGTAATAATTATATATAATAATTTATGTACTCAATAATAATTAAATAATTGATACTAAAAAAATAAAATAAATAAATCACAAAAAGATAAATAAAAAAATATATAACAATGAGGTAAAACGCAGCATAGACTTCTGCCTCTCAACACTCCAGATGCCTCCAGAATTCAGCGAAAAATATCTTGACACTAAGTTCTCAGGTTCCTTGTGCCTTCCCGGCAATGTGCGAAATATATCTTAAAGCTAAAAAAAGTATTATCAAGAGCAGCCCTAGCTATCTGGTATATATGTACCTAATATTTTACAATGAAGGACAAGCCTTTGTTCCCTTCGTCCATTGTAGCTTGCGAAATTAAGATGTTCTGAAAATAATAGAATTTCCGATTGTGTGAGGAACCATCAATAATTTTTGTTATTAGAAGAACATACAAAAAGGGACCTTTTCCTTTTAAAAATAACGTTCTTATTACAATTATAAATAGATCAAAATTTGGGTGCTATTGCGTTTTATTGGATTCTTTTTTTCATATATGCTGTACCTGTATCGCGCATATACTCGTAGCAGGGCAGACAAGGAGTGCCTATTGTTAAGACACTTCGTTCTCCGTTTTTCATCCGAACTTAAAGCGTTGAGTATTGAGTGACGGATTTCAACGCCACTTTTATTTGTCTACGAGAGCGAGGAAACGTCACATCACAACCTCTTCTGTAGATGAAAAATTAAAGCTTAAGGATTATCGTTAACCTTCGTTATTTGTCTGCCTTTCATCGAAGAAAAAAATAACATTTTTTTTATATTTGTTCTTCAACTTCATGCGTCAATACCACATATAGCAGGATAAACAGAGAGAACATAGTGTTAAGATATTCTGTTCTTCACTTCATACCAAATTTTTGAGGCATTGCTTGCATTAGAGAACTCAACACCGCACATTGCCTTTACCCCTCTTTCTTTACCACACGCCAGTACCCCTAAGCCACGACGATCTCTCAACTGTTAACGTTGTTATTTCTAATTCGTCAAAGAAAAATAAACATCTCAAGCAAAGCCAATCAATTCACTAAGCCCATTCTTAATGCTGCCGTTTTAAGTGCGGTCGGTGGTCTTAAAAGCTTACGGCAGTCCCGTTGAAGACCTATGTCAGAGACTCCAACGGGGATTACTTGGAGGTACCGTGTCGACCTCATGTCATACCTTAATCCGTATTGCCGTTCAGATGTTACTTGCCATGTTAAAACACTAATGCCTGAAATTTTGTTAACAAGAAACTGGATGAGGAAAATCTATTAACGAATTTTCTATTCTAACTACTTATTTAGTTGAGTGTGGTACAAACTTGTAATTATAAAATTTAAAATACTATTAATGAGTTGATATAATTTTAAACGTGACAAGAAGTGTTATGGAGAGTGGAATGGAGTTTTGTAATAAAACAGTGTTGAGTGGCGGAACTAAACGCCGCGCTTCCCACAGTAGAGCGAATCAAATAGTAATATTGAATATTTAATATTCTCGAGTCACACTTTGTGCCCCTACGCCACGGCTGGCTTCAATATCATTAAAACTGCTTTTGACAAAGAAAGATGTCCATCTTAAGAGACAACAAAAGTCTTGTTCATCAAAAGCAGTAGATTCACCGTCTTGATACTTGGATTTATTTTTATATTTTTATTCATTCATAATTATTTTTTTTTATCAGAATATTGTAATTTATCTTAATGATATATAAACGTACATAATTTAATTTTAATGATTATGAAAATGTTATATAATAATTTTATATTTAGTATTCACATTATAATAATCTCATTTAATTGTGGCCTACAAAGTTATATTTCCGCTGTCAGCGGAATCGACACAGTATTAATTTTGCCAATTTATTACGCCGTTGCACTTAAAATTAATGGATTTTAAATAATAATATTATGATGCAGATGACCTGAGTGAATGTTTTCATACTAAATATAAGTTTCATAATAAAAGTGTATTTTTTTAGTAGAATGAACGTGGACCTATCCCCGGTTTCCCTCTGTGCTACGTGTGGGATGCAGCGTGAACCTAAAAAAAATACTTTGCATTTGAACCTGCGTCCACCCATTTCGATTTTCGCAAATTATTCAAAAACCGTCAAAGACACCAGAAACACGTATTAAATAATTTGACTAAGGTATGTTATACTTATGTATTATTATTTACAATATTAGCATACAAAATACCCCTTATGCTTACAAGGGTTTGTACTCATTTTGCGGAATATTTGAGTAATGGTAGAGATAATCTCCTCCTTGTTCTGAACAAGATACGTGAGCGTTGTAGGCACAACGGTTTATTTATTGTATTATGCCTTATTATAGGAATATATTAAAGGGATAAATATGGTTTATATTTTATATTTATATGCTCTTTTGTTAATTTTTATTTGAAAATATATATTTCATAGCGGCATATGCTCTGGCTGTAAACGCGACTGTTGTCGGGTAAATTCCCACTCCGGAAAATGAATTATTAACATTTTCTCACTCTGGTAACAATACAATGGGCAGCGTTAAGTTCATTTACTCAATAAACAATATTTTGATGATGAGAAGGAAAGCTATGAACTTAAGATTGGGTTCTCTGCCTACACTGCTACCTGAGAGCCACTGTTGTAGATAAAATACAAAGATCAAATTAAAATATACGTAAAATTAAGATATTAACCTGGGAACCTAGTGCTAAGGCATTCCTTTTTTTCAGGCAGTTTTCGCTGAATGGTGGAGGCATTGCGTGTTTAAAGGCATGACTCAACGCGAGGCATTGCCTTAATATTTAATTTTCTCTAGTGGGGATCGAACCCACAACCTGTGGCGTTTACAGCCCTACGCTCGTACCCTTGAGCCATGACTGGCCTCAAAATGTAGATAAATAAATATAATTATTCTTCCTATTGTAAGAATATTTATATTTTCTTTCTTTGCCAGATATTAGTTTTTTCTTTAAACTATATAAAATTAAAATACAACGTTGAATTTGGAAATATAAAATTAAAAAATATATATATTTAGTTGTCTTCATATCTCAGTTCGAAGTCAATTGTTCTGTTCTACCTATTGCACAACTAATTTAACTGCGTTGACATTTACATGACCTTGGAATACGAAACAAAAGGTTTTGCAAGAAAAAGAAAACTTTTACGACTTTTTATGGAAATATTGTTTATTGACGATGTTATTGTCATTAATATGATACTTATTCTGAAATATTTAAGATGAAATATTTTGTATTTTTATATCTTTGACCTAGTGTCGAGGCAAACATGCAATGCCTCCAGAATTCGGTGGAAAATGGGGGGCGGAATGTCAACACTCTGCCTTCTACGTGCGAGATACAGCGTGAAGCTGAAAAAAAAGTAAAAACAAAAAGTATACAAAAAAAACTAATATTAAATGTTATTTTTGTAACTGTTCGTGTAATACTAATATATTTACTGTTACCACGTTAACAGCGTCTCGTAATAGCATAATTAATACAACTGTTTAATTATACGTCTTATGGTAATTTCCGGTAAGAAAATTAATGTTTTTGTTATTTGAAAGGAACATTATTTTTTCATGAATTAAGTTGACTTTATTTAGTTTTATGTAAATTTACTTATAGCTAGCGTGATGCCGAATCAGATATTGAGAGAATTTAAAGAGAGATCGTCGTGGCGTAGCGTGAGAGCGTCTGACTGTAAATACAACAGGCGCGGGTTTGAATCCCGCTCCGGGGAATAATTGTTTTTTTTTTTCAATTTCTCGTTCCTGTAATAATAGAAAGCGTAGCGTTCTGTCACTCATCATGTAATGTCTCAAAAATTGTCTATGAACTCGTGAAAAATTTCTCTATTCATCTTTTTTTACAGATAAAACAATGTAAAATATAGTGACAAAGCATTTGACCGTAAACGCCCATGTTGCCAGATCCAGGAAATTTAAGTATTAAATATTTCATTCGATACATATATCGTCTCAAACTCGGGTGGAAACCAGAGAACAGAGTGTTCTAACACTAGCCTACCCTGCCATAAGCGAAAAAGCAAAAAACTGTTAAAAACAACGTAAAATTTCACTGTTTCACTGTTTCACCAACATTTTAGTTGTCAAGTACAAGTCCACTTGTCCAACACGTCATAGCAATTAAGAAAGTCATTCGTTCGTCTTCCAGCAACAAATTAACCAAGACACGTGTGTGATGTTTGCACTTCTAATTATTTTGGCTCTCTCGTGCTACTTCTATGAACAATGTATGTTTTTGTGTCTAAAATTTCATGTTATTTTCAAAATCAGTCCAAAATATGTGTTACATGTTATAGCTGTTGTAGACAAAGCTCTGCGTTCAACTCCGCAACTCAACACGTACAATTTACAAAAACAGTGCGCTGGGTATGGAAGTTCTTGGCACTACCTCCGCCTAAGGTAGGCGACTATACGGGAAAAACGTAAAGCTCATTAATTTACTATATTTCTATATGTATTTTTGTATTTTATGGAATGTAATATTCGTATATAGTATGAATATTTTTTGGTTTTAAAAATGTTAAATTTTTATAATTGCAGTGTCTAATCAAAGTTGAGGAATGAAAATGATAATAATGATACTAATAATCTATTCTATTGTTTTAAATGCATTATCATTTCTAATAAAAAAATCTAAATCGACTTTCATACAGAAATAATTATCTAAGAACAATTTGCATGTACCAAATAAATTTTAAACGAATTAAAATTCATGTCACATCACCAAATCGATATTCGAATGAGTACTTAAAACTTCTACTCGGTCTGGAAAGTTTACTGTAGTCCACAGATTCAATTATAAGATGAATCTATTCAGCTTTTAGTTAAACTGTAAAAATATCTATGAGGGAATATCATTGAGGCATAAAGGCAGTGCCTAATTGTAAATGGTTACTGGTTCGATTCCCGCTCATAATAATAAAGTATTTTCATTAAGTAGCTTTTTCGTATAGAATGGTGGACAAAGTAAACTTAGTGCTAAAACACTCTGTCACTCTCACACTCTCAACAAGAAATGCCTCCAGATTTAATGAGTGTGTGTGAGTGAAGTTAAAAAATATATTTTTTATTATTGAAAAATTATTGATTTTTAGAACAATAGAACTAAGACTAAAGAAACTAATAGACTTTTATATTAACATAATTATTATCACCAGCTTTGGTATATAATACAGCGTAATCGACCATTAGAGGGCTTAGCTAGCATAATTGTCACGTACAATAATAACAAGTTGTCGTTGATTATAGCAAACAAAACCTGTCATTAAATGAAAACCCTGGCATGTGTTACGGTAATATGAAAGGGGTGTAATAATTTAGTTATTTATATCCCAAATTACAATAATGGCTCAAACTACCCATTTAATATTTTTTTTTGCGTCAAGCTGTATCCCGCACACAGCAACCTGAAGGCAGAGAGAACCTAGTGTTAAAACACTCCGCTCTATGGTGGAAAAGCTACCGAATTCTGGAGGCATTGCGTGTTGAGTGGCCCAACTTAACATAATATCGAACGGATAATATAATACTTTTATAAAAATCGGAAGATAATTTCCGTACAAAATATGTCAAAGTAAAAAAGAAAATTAAATCCAGATAAAACCAGGCGAAAGCTGATAGTATACGAAGAATAAGGTGCCTACATATTCTAGATAATTCACTAAATAGTGATGCAAGTCACCATGTTATTTAATTTGCACATGGCGAGGGCGACAATCGACAAATTGAATCTATTGTGTTTCACATTATATGGTATTTATGACGGCTGTGATGGATGAGGTGAGGCCATAAATTGTTAGTACGCTGAGCTATTGTTAACATTTCTAATACAAACTAGTATAACACATATATTATGTAATTCATTATATCCGTGTATTTTATATAATAATCTTACATTTAAAATGTAATTTGAATAATACAATTTGAAAAATGTAGTGTTTTAAACGTTTTTCTCTGTCTTCTCTTTGTTGTAAAATTAAAATAACAGACTTTAACCCCAATTATTAAAAAGAACCTCATTCGCCTATCGCAGAGCTGAGCGAACTAATGATGTCACTTATGTAAATTGATGAATTGAGAGAGGCAGGTCGTTACCCCGGAAAAACGCTAGGAATTCATATCATAGGCTTATATTGATGGCAGCCATTTTTTATATTTCTGGGCCGTGGGTTGAAGTCTCAAATGAAAATGTTAGAAAAAATTTAAGATATGTGTAAAAAACACAACAGAACGTTTTTTACATAGCAGCGTACAAAGAGAACGTAGTGTTGAGACACTTTGCTCTTCGTTGTGAAGCTATATATGGATGTCATAATTAAATAATGACGTTATAACATGGTAAAAATTCAAATACATGCAGTGATTGTGCGCTGAGCCTTAAAATGGTAGGAAAATTTACATGCTCTTTTACTAAAATAACATACTCAGATGTAAAATATTAAATAGGGAAAAAATATAGAGAATTTAATATAATAGTAAGTAAATTCTAACGTTTCTTTGTTCTTTCAGTCACTCACATAATACGCAAGAATAAATTGCGCCCCCCTTATGAGTGGACTCATATCATGTGGAATCATATCCAATATATCATGGATCCTAAAAGATAAAAATTATAATAAATATAACCAGAATTAAAATTACTGGTAATTTTGCAGTATAAGTAAAGTTAAGGTTTTATTACAATCCCCATTCTCGGAATGGTTCTTTTTAATTTTTCTTGGTAAGAAAAAACGTGGGTTCCGCTAATTTAATTTTAATGAATGCTTAAAAAATGCATAGTAATATCACATAAATTTTCAAATAATAATGAGAAAAACATATAATATAATTCTTTGTATAATTTGAAATAGAAGCAAAGTTAATTAGGCATCATCAATCATACAATAGTTGTTTTGTAAAACAATGTTCCGCTCGAACTTATTTCGAATTTCCGCTTTGAAATTTACAAAGCTTATTTATATTTGTAGTAAATATTTATATTTTAATGAAATATAATATATTAGTGTTCTTTGTACCGAGGACGCAAAAGACCGTGCAAAGTGGAGTAGGTTGAGTAGGAAGGCGGACCCTGGTAATAGCCGGAATTAATATCAGGAAGAAGAAGAAGAAGAAGAAGAAGATGATGATATATTATTGTACTTGAAGATGTAAAATGGTTAAATATTGTCTTTTCTCTTTCCATTACAAGTTTAAGACATGTCTTAGTTCCCTAAACCAATGTCTGTAGACATAAGTGTGTTCGTGTTGTAATTTCTTATAGACATTGTCCTTTAGTTGCATAGTTTTATTTATATAGGTATACTTAGATAAATAACGACAAACGTAAGTTATATAGTACAAATAAAATATTTATTAAAAAGTCTTTTTGAGGTCCAAACTCCCTCTATCTACCCATTATTGCGGTATACAGAAATAAACATAGTCAAATGTTGTCCCACCGCTTCACAATGTCTCATTATTTTCTAATAACAAAAGCCAAACATTAATCATATATAATCAAACCCACAGTCATCCATACCCAACCAGTGCGTTGAAAGATTTATGAGTTAGAAATTCCACTGAAAATTCATATAAGTACGAAGAGCCCTTAAAAATGTCAATCGGAATTATATTATGAATATTTTGAACGATTTATCCCAATCGGGTGCAACGACCTGTCATATCATTAGTCAAAATGCTGTCAAGATTCAGAGGAACGGGATTCCTATACGGGACTAAATTACAAAACATGTGCCACACGATTCTAAGCCATATTGCATTTAAATATAGCATATTTTTTTAAATATATTATTGGAATATCCCGCAAATTCTCGCATTTAACAGATCAGATGGTCTTCTGATTTTATTTTTCAGCTTCACGCTGTTTTCAGCACATGGCCGAGTAGCCATGGGGGGACCTGGAAACCTAGTATTAAGTAAAAACCTTTGGTATACCTATGCCAAAGCAAGGATAATTGTTATATATTATGTTTATTTAAAAAGTAGAAATCAAACTCACAATAATCGCATTTAAGTCAGACGACTTGAAAATAAAAGAAACAACACTTGCCAGTGATTCACATTCCTATACTGTCATAAGCATCATATTTTATTAGTTTATCCTTGCGTTACAAAGAAAATATTTCAAAGTGGGATTCGGATTGTCCAATAAATAATTCTATATAAAACGGAGTGAATAAACTACATTGTTTTACACCAAGAATAGACAGAGAACTCATAAAGCTAAACATATTTGTTTAAATAAATAGTTTTATTTTTTCCTCCTTTTATAATAAAGATCTCGGCCTGTCTGGAACTGTTCATTTTTAGAGAGTATCTCATATCAAATTTGGCCTAGCCAGTCGTGGCCCAGGGGCAAAAAGTATGACAGCTTAGCTTAGTAGTACACTCGACAGGTTATGAGTTTGATTTTTAGTCAAGGAAGGCGCCACGCCCGGACTTATAATTTGAAATTTTTTACTTAAGAAATCTTACCTTAAAACACGACGGTTGGAGGGACGATCTCCACTCTTGGGACTAAGTTGTATTCATTTCCTCGTCCTGATAACGAGACAAAGCCAACATTTTTTAACAAACTCTTCTCCTAAAAGTAGAATAAGGGCTTCCCTCACTCGGAAGTAATAAAATAATAGTTTCATCATATACCCATTTACTTTACGTCCGCGCATTTTGCCAGCCCGCATGGGCGGAGAGATAACGTATGGTCAAGGCAAGCACTTTTCATTTATTATTCAACCCTTAGATAAGTTATCGAGATGAAAGAGAACGGCTGTCCGTTTTATTCTTTGGTACTTGGTGGCGAGAGTAATATCTTTTTCATAGCGACGAGTCCGACACTTCTTATGGTGTTAAGTTAGTTTTATAGGAAATATTTTCTTTTACTTTCTTATTTTTTGTGAGGCCAGTCGTGGGCAAGGGGGCACAAAGAATAGAGGAAATGAAATATTTATTTAAATTTATATTTTCAATTTCTTTTCTCTGGTGTAGCGCTTCGTTGAGTTCCGCCACTTTACACGCAATGCCTCCAGAATTTGGCGGGAAGTAGAAAACCGAGTTCTTTAACACTAGGTTCCCTCTGTCTACCGTGAAGCTGATGATCATTGATTTATATTTTTCCGTATCCTAGATAGTGAGAACGGGTAAGAAGTGAAAAGAGGGTTAAGACACTACATTCTCCACTATAGAGACATTACGTGGAAATTGAACTCACAATCACCATGTGTGTTTTATTACATTTAGGTATTTAACTGTTTCCTGATATAATAGAGCTTCATTATGACTGGGTTTCACATCAACCTAATAAAGTAAATATTTAATAATTAAATATATTGTGAGCATACTTCATTAAAGTAAAATAGGCGTTTTAATTATGTAATAAATATTTTGAATAGGCTGTAATTAAAATAATAATTATTATTACACCAATATTATTAATAATAGATAGATAAAGAAAAATATACTTATACAAATTTATGAATGCAATTTTTTTGTTGTATTTCTTTTAGATTCATGCTTTATCCTCTATAGATATAGTAGTGAAGGCTGTTTGCTGTACATATCAAGTATCTGAAAAGATTGTAACAAGCAACTGATGCAATCATACGAGCAGCTGAAGTAAGCTATAACAAAGTTCCAGCTTGTTTATATTTCGCATACATTCGATAGCGGAAGCGGAAGTCGTATTAATATTAAAAACTTTTCAATATTTTTACTCCATATTTTGCATAGATACTTTAGTTATATTTATTTTCTTGTTTCTTTTTCGATAGAATAGGTTTAAGATAGTCAGAGAGAACGTAGTGTTAAGACATTCCTCATCCGAATGCGACGGCCTCATTATAAAGAAATTAACATAATACGAGAGAAGTTGAACCTACTTTTTTCTTCTTCTTCTTTTTAAATGGTGTTCTTCGCTGATGTAATATATAAAATAACCAAAAAATCCCAAAAATCCGTAAAATAGGATTGAAATAGTCAATGAATAAAACTAATTAAAATTACGCTGAGTGAAGCTCCTGATTTCATTTAAATAAATTACTGGCGATAAAACGATGCGATGTAAATTATTGGATCCTCCCAAAATAGACGCAATTTGAAAAAGATAATTACTTATTGTTCCATATAAATTTCCACCATTTTTTTTAAAAGGCAAAATTTTCTGCCTTCCTATTACCATATTGCGGGATGACTAATAACTCTATTTCTATTTATATATTATTTTGTTTTTTATTAACTCTACGCTTTATCTGGAATATAAGGTACTCTGAACCAGTGGCAGTTGAATAACACTACCGATATATTATAAAAAAAATACATACCAAAAAGATTTATATCTTTGTATTTAAAAAAAAAATAAATTTTAATCTACACCACAGATTTAGCAAAACTAAAAGACCCTTGAAAACTTTATTATTTTTATAACCCACAAACAAGCTAATATACAATGTAAAATTATACTATTAATTATTCTTTACAGGACAGAAAGACACGTTTAGTGAAGTTTCGAGACGAGTTTTAATAAAATAACATGGGGCGCGCACCCCCTACTAGGGGAATATACAGCTTATTTTAATTTTAAATCACCTCTACGACGCAAATGGTTAAACGCTTGTTTGCATGCACAAAAGAAGAATGACATAAGATTTACAATTTTTATTTATATTTTTCCTACATATTGTATGTAGTCTAGTATCTTGTTAGAATGGGATTTTTTAAATATTTTTTTAGTGTCACTTTTACTGTGTGATTTCTGCTGTAAAATCGACTACTTGAGGGTTTGATCCGTACTCGAGAAAAGGAAATATTTATTTAAATTTATATTTTCATTTCTTTGCTCTGGTGCCTGAGGTAAAAGCGCGGCGTTAAGTTCCGCCACTGAACATGCAATGCCTTCAGAATTTGGCGGAAAGTAGGAAACGGAGTGTCTTAACACTAGGTTCCCTCTGCCTACCCTGCTGTGTACGTGAAGTTGAAAAAAAGAAAAAGACTTATACGAGTATGTATTATATGTGTACAATACATACAAATAAAAGTTTAGCAAAAAATAGTACTTTTTATTTCGTTTAAATCATTTGAAATATAACATATTTTCGTGACACTTAATTAAGAAATATGAGATAAAAAAAATATCTTATTCTTCTCGACCCTCGTTAAAATCACGTTCGTAAAATTTCAACAAGGTATTATTTATTGATTTAGATTTTAAAATATAAATAAAAAACAAACGGTACAACGTCTGACTGTTGACGTGATAGTTGCGAGTTTGATCCTCATTCGGGGAAATGATTTCGAAGCTAAAAAATCCATGAAAAATCACTGGATTTTCATTTCTCCTTCAAATTAAATGAATGAAGATGTTATGACATAATATTTTGACAAACAGGAAACCACTAGTCATTATTCTGGTTTGTCAAAATGTGCCATATGATTGGGGTACAAAGTGTCTTAACACTATGTTCCCTCTGCTTACCCTACTTTACGAGGGATACATTGCACCATGACATTTCAAATTTTTTGCTTTCAGCCATGTTTAACACTTTTAGTTGAGTCTCAAATATAAAATAATAAGAATTATAAATATCACGTAAAATTAATACTAAATAAAATCATGAAGAAATTATAAAGGAAATTTATAACTGACATATCAACCTCGCTCGCGCATAACCACAGTCATGAAAGGTATTTTCAAAACAAATTCCTCAACCATAGGCTGTATATAAAAAAATTTATTGAAAATTCCACGGGCTATATGATTTGATGGCATAAAAAGAATAAAAAATAAACAAAGTCAAATTACATTTTAAAAGTCAAAAAGCACTGGGGACTCCCCTGGTTCCCCCTGTCCATTAAGCTAGAAATAAAATAGAAGCCATCATGGCACAGTGGGACAGCATCTGAGCGTACGTGCGATGGTAGTGAGTTCGATCCTCTAATAGACTTCAGTACTCCAGTCTTCCCACAAACTACACAGTACACATTGTTTTGCATTAAATCAAATTGCAAAAGAACATTATGAAGGAAAAACATCCCTCCGTGCCCTCCAGGGTATCTCTGTGTTTTTTACGAGACCTTCCACCTCTATCTTTTTTTATATATTAGAACTAAAAATTACAAACACGTTTTTCATATCTTTTAAAAAAATATATTAGCTATAACTGTATTTTATTCTCATATGCTATTATAAACTGCTCTTCCCCCAGCTCATCAACACTATGTTTTCGAAGATCAACCCTATTTTCCCTCTAATCTTAATAATAATATAAAAAACCCCCCCTTACATAAACAACCAACCCATATGTTCAACATAAAAGTTTAAAGCAACACATGTTAACAACAGACTTACAAACAAAATGCACCCCAAAGTAGCGTTTATTCGGTGAAGCTATTATCATCGGATTTGGTTTCATGCATACGTATTAGCTCCAAATCCTTATAGATTTGTATTGTGGAAGCGTCGAAAGGTGCATTAGAATGGAAATTGCATTTCCGAGGTTCAATTTTAAAGTTGGCATAAACAGGTGTTTAGAGATAATGCTGTTCGTATCTTTGTTGCATGTAGTAGCAAGAAGCGGAACTTAACGCCGCAATTTATTACAACTACGTTAGTACCTATAGGTAATGTAAATGTAGTAGTCAGTTACATCAAACTTAACATCGGACTTTGAAATACAGGAAAAAAAATAAACATAAGCATTCTTCTTCATGTATGGTTCAGCATGATTCTTTTTAAATGAAAGCAAACAAAATGAGTGAGAATAATAAAGTTATCAGTCAGTAAGACGTAACGCCTTCATGAATTTATTTCGATTTTTGTGTATCACTACTGTTTAAATTTTGTTTTTGGCTTCACGCTGTTTCCCGCGTGTACGAAGGAAGGTGCATGCATGGAAAACCTAGTGTTATGACACTCCGTTCTCCATCCACCTTTCAATTCTGAGACTTTGTTACGTTAGCAAAGCTAGGAAATAAACATAAATCATTTCCTCGGGTGAAAATCTATCATTTTTCTCCCTACCCCATTTATCAGCCAGATGTTGTGCTGCTGCACCACGATGGCCTTCTATATATTTTTTCGCGGAGAAACAGGATGGAATTGAATAAATACCTATGTTAGACATACTACGAAGCCATGTTATCAATGAGTCAATAAGGAATTATGTAGATCACGACACTAATACCACAAGTTGCACGCAAAGGTTGCGAATTTAATTAATTTAATTAATTGTATTTCTTTCCCATGCTCTAACAAGACGAGAAACTCGAAAACTGGACGGAAAATGGTAAGCGGAGTGTTTTAACACTAGGTTATTTCTGCCCACGCCCACCCTATATTCGGGATTTTGCTATATACAAATTTATAAAAAAAAATAATAACTGTAAATACAAATGATCATTACAGTCGTATACCATTTATTACTTCGCATTGCTTAAATTTTTCATGCGTTACGAAATTTTAAATTATACCTACGTTTTCAGCGTGTGCTGAAAAATAGTACACATAAATAAAAAACACTTTTTGTGCCAGTTGATTATCCCATGGCTTATTTATACTGTAGGCTTTTTCAAGTCTAGCGAAGCAATATTTTACACTGCCGTAACATACTTTTATAAAAAAACTACATACATTTCTCACTTAGCACTTTTAATGACGCAATTAAAGTGCTTATTATTAAATGGCATTTATTATAAACGTCATAGGATTTGGATATTCATTTAATATTTTTTAAAGCGTTACTCTACATCATATACCAAGAAAGGTACGCAGAGGGAACATGGTAACCTAGTGATAAGACACGCCGTACCCCACATTCTGTTCCCAAGGAGACATTGCGTGTTGAGTGGCAGAAGCCAACAGCGAAGAAATGGAAATATAAACGTATATAAATATTTCACTTCCTCGAGTGGGAATCGAATCCACAGCCTGTCGTATTTACAATCACTCCTCTGTTCCCCTGCGCCATGACTTTCTTCATTGGCCACAACATTCTTTCATATTACATGCTTATGTTATGTACATAATATACAAACAGTAAACAAGACCGTTAATCCACGACGTCGCTAATCAAAGCGCGTCTCCAACACGAACATTGTGCATTAGAACAACACAACCGAGCACTTCAAACGTAACGATCTGCATCTTTCTGTTTATCAAGTTCAGTTTCCACTGAAGTGGGTATGCTAAGCTATGTATAGCTTGGTGGGTTGGTGATAGTAGCTGGTTTTATGTTTTCTTGCTTTGTTTTAGAAAAACAATTATAAGATTATGTATCTATTTGCTATTACAGACTACAGTACACTATATGAATATTTAATGTGAAAGGGTTAAAAAGCTTATATATTTTTAATTTGGATGAAGATTGCGCTCTTGGCGAAATGCATAATTTTTTTTAGACTATCAAAAATTTCATATGAAATCGAGAAAACAAAAATACTTTCTAAAATAAAAACTAAGAGATCAAGCGGAAATCGCATCCACAACAATCGAAACTCCACTCTCCCCACACTATATCACGAGTCCATCTCATCACTATCAGTGGAATACAAACATTAATCTGTACGTAGTTAGAGGATTCACAAACTACGTAGTGCGGAGTGCGATGGAATACACTGAATTGGATTGCTCGAACTGAACATGTCTCACAGTTATTATATAGTTTGATAACTTTAAGTTTAGACCATCTAATAAATATGAGTGTTATGATAATCGAAGTAAGAGGAAAATGTATATGTATGTATGAGCTTTTATTCATGAGTAAAGAAAATTATTTTTACTTTCATTTGATTTGATAAAACTCACAATTTTCATATGAAAACCTCAGAAACATCAGAAACCAACCACTTAAAGACAACTATCCTTCACAAAATTTGAAAAGGATGAAAATAAATATAAAGAATGAAGATACAAAATATACAGTCGTGCTAAGAAAACAAGTAATTATTTGACAATTGTAATAAAAATTAAGTGATGTGTTCCCACGGAGTGTCTTAACAATAGATTTCCTCTGCATTTCCCGCTAAATTCGGGATAAAGCGTGAAGCTACTAAAATGTCGGCGATGAAAGAGAAAAAAAATCCAATCTAACAAAAAACTAGGGACAACGTCAAACCGCACGCATACCGAATGCCAATAAATCAAATTTTGCCGTTTGCCTCGTTATTACGTTCGCGAGTGGTGTGTAACGAAGGTGTATACCCTATTCGTCTATTATTAAAATTATTTAACATAGTTTGAACGTTTTATATCGCGTAATTTTGTAAAAATATTTATGTATATATTAGAGTCTCTGAAACGTTGTCGTCTACAAAGTTTCAGCTTATTAGTAAGTATTTGTAAATTGTATTTTTTTTTCAGCTTTACTCTATATCAAGCACATAGTAGAGGGAACGTGAGAACTCAGTCAGACACTCTGATCATATTTAGACACTTTTCTTCTTAGATGATAGTTAAGTATAAAAAATATTATACTATGATGTACAAATTGATACAACTACAATATATGTATGTATATAAAAATATGTTTTAATTATAGACCACTTTTAAATCATAAAATAATAAAAACAATAGTCAAAATGGGACCACACTGAAACACTCCCCTCGTAACTACCAATTATTGGTACGTGACAGACATAACCTAGCTTAGAGGCGGTAATTGCTTGACGCTTGCAACGCCTTGTTTTGTCTTTATTTAAAAAAATGTAGCAAATTGGAACAGAGCGTGTTAAGCATTATTTTTTTTTACTGTTACTTATCAAATTTATTAACAAAAATATGATTATTTTCTCATATATTTAATAAAGATATTTTAAGATTTATTTTAGGGGTAAGTTCTCTTTTCACATATTTGAAATGAAATTATAATTTAATTATATTATATTTTTTCTGGGGAGTAACAAAGAGTTTGGCCAAAATCAATGCTGCGTTTAATCTTAACCAAACATGGAATTTAATAATTCAATCCTCCGAATGGGATTGAACCCTAAACCATAGCGTTTACAGTCAAATATTCACAGTGTCTGATGTCACAGTGGTCTGATTTCTACATTTCTGTCTCCTAGTAATTAATATTTTTGCCTTTATCCATTGTAAAATTAAATACTTGACTGGGACTCTCTCTTGACGGAGAAACTTGACGAATTAATGTAAACAAACCAGCTTAAAATAAACATCGTATAACAGAGAAATGAAATAAAATTTTATAATTCCATATGTGACCAAATATTTTAAAACGTTTCCACTATAAAATATTTTTAACACAAATTGCTGTCGATGAGCTCATATAAAATTGGATCGTGACTAGATTTTAACTAATTTCTGAAAAGTAGGAAACATATTTATAAATTAAAATATATTTTATTGTCAAAATTATTGTGTAAATTAAATGTTTATATAATGGTTAAGAAAAATAAAGCCAAATCAGCTTCACGCAGTATCCCGCACACTGCAGGGTAGGTAGAGGGAACCTAGTGTTAAGACACTCCGTTCTCCACTTTCAACCGAATTCTGGAGGCATTGCGAGTTGAGTGGCAGAACTCAACGCCGCACTTTTGTTTGAACACCAGAGCGAAGAAATGGAAACGTCTTGGAAGCCGCTTAAGCGCTGACCGATAAGCCATAAATTCTCATCAAGCTACGTCGAAATTCTTATACGCGTTTTCAACTTATTTATGGAAATTTAAATATATTTCCTATATCACCAGGATAACAATTCAAATAAAGCTTTTCAAGATGTGACCACGCCTAAACCATGGGACTTAAAGCATGGAATACTTTCCATAATCTACACATAGTCATAAAATGACAAAGGCATTTCCATAGTTTTGTCCCCTTATACTGTCACGTTCTCAGGCCATTGTGCCAGCTTGTAAAGTGCGTATCTAAATTACGCTGGCACGTGTTTTTTATAAAAATAATGTCGAACATTTTGCAGTTTTGCGTATCTAATCTGTGCTATCTCGAGTGTCGCCGTTGAAATGATGGAACTGAGATTCTCTATTGTGTTTTTTTTTACTTTATGTATGTAGTTCAGTGTCAGTGCAGTGAAGGGTGGCCGTTCAAATTTGTAGAGGTTTGGCTCCATTTAGATTGTTTAAAAAAATATATTTTAATTTAACTATGAAAGTAGTTACAGAAATTTATAAAAATAATTGATGTATTTAAATTTATGATGAACTAAATAAACAGCAAATTATACATTTCAGCATCAGCAGACTATATATTTTTTTAAATATTAAATTAAAGTTGTGATATCCCAGAACATTTAGGGCCGTATTTAAAAATCGCTCTCAGTCTGATCGATCTATCGAGATCGATTTTGAGATCCTGTTTTTATTTATAGATAAAAACGGCATCTCAAGATAGATATCAGAATTGAGAGCGAGTTATAAATACGGACCTTAGTAATCTCGATATAATTTAATTATGTTATAATATACATTATACGAAGCAAATATTTTCGTTTAATAATATAATTATTACTGTCTAATAATATTATTATTTTCTACCATTATATCGACTTAGTCGATATTAACACATTTTGATGACTAAAATTGAATTCGATAAATAATCTTCAAATGATTCATGCTTGTATAGTTATAATTTTCGAATAGTACCTTGGCTTATATAAATTCTACATCCTAATATTCAAATCTATCTAATAATTAATTTTAGCTTTCCCAAGTACGAACGTATTATCACAACCCAGTTATTATTGTAGGTAGTCTTGCTTAAAAGGTTATATTATTATAACAATGTTAATCTTATACTGTTAGTTCTAGGCACGTAGGTGTACACCTACAAGATTATAAACTTAGTATTAGATGCCCCGTAAGTCCATTCAACACCGAATGACTCGAAAATATGGGAGAAAATTCGTAAAACGTAGTGTTTTAACTTTAATCTAGCTGCAGGATAAAACGTAGAGCTACAAAAATAAATATATAACTGCATATTATTCAAATGCATATATGCATATATTGTCAAGATTATTTAATAATTAAGCAAAAGCATGTCTCAAAAGTGTATTTTAAAGATTAAGCTCAAACAATAAAATCCAATCCAAGAAAGTCACGGATGTCGTAAACATACCAACTACAAATTGAACTATAAATAAAATATTATATTTATGTTATAGAAAATAAGCGCTATGGTTGGAGGTTCGACTCCCACTCGGAGAAATCAATTATTTTCATTCCATCGCCCAGTTCACAAAAAAAAGTACGGCGTTGAGTTCCGCTTAATTCTATGACATTATGGCATATTCCTTTAAAAATGGAACTATCATGATATTCAATACTTCTATCATTTTCCTTACAAAATATATAATACAAATGTAAAACATATGTCATTATTTTTTATGTATTTTTTTATTTAGCCTTGGAATATTGATGGCAAACAGGCTGTTATCTCATTGAATACGATAAGGGTGTGAAATATTGCTGAGGCACGTGTGTGTAATACGTATCACATTTCACACTGCTCTATACTTATCACGCTTAACTTCTATACTTTTCATCGAAAGTTATTCTATTATTAACAGGATTGTATATTATTATTTTCTCTATTTTTTCATGATCTACTAGTTTAAATAAATACCAAGTCCTGAGACCCTCAGAAAAATGGCACTTACAATTTACTAGCTAATTCCCCTATATCCCATAATTATTTAATAAATAAAATCAATTAATATGTTTAAATAAAATATTGTTGAATCGATGTAAGGTAATTATGTTTTTATTTGCGTTATTATAGTTGCAACTTTGCGCGACTCTGCGCTGTAGCACAGTCTGAGTGTAAATATAGCGGCTGTGAGTTCGATTACCACTTTGAATATATTTAAATTATTTTCATTATTAGGTTCCAACAATATCTCGAAAATTAAGCAGAAAGTGGGAAAAAATTTGATGATATTTGTTTATTTTTTTTAATTTAATACTATACATTTTTTGAATTGTAAATACTTTTTTTAGTCCGGTCGAAATAAATATTTCAATTAAAAAAAACACATAGCTGATCTTTAGTGGAGTAAAACTTTTGATACTATGACTGCCAATAGTTATTCAAGGTTAAGTACAAAATTTTCAGTTTATTTCTAATTTTCTGATAAAAGGAATCGTCTCCTAGGTCTGGTGTTACAAAGAGCTATGTAACAGCTACGCAATATTCTCTGCCTTTAATATGGGAAGAAGAAGTAGTGCCTCTAGGCATTTTTAAAAAGCCTTATAAATATGTGCTTATAGATACAAACCTTATTATATTAACAAGGAAGAGACGAGGTTGTAATAACACGTCAATCTTGATGTCGGTATTCGTACATAAAATCGATTTGGATAACGTTGCTACTATTTCTATACAGGTGGAAATATTTCCAAAGATCTAATTTCTATGGAAGCCTCTAATTGTTTTTTTTTCATATGCATGATAATAAACTTTAGAAACTTTAGAGCTTCTTAAAAATCAGCTTCGCGCATACAGTAGGGTAGGCAGAGGGAACCTCGAACGGTAAACGGATAAAAACGGCGATAGGATTTTTGCGAGCCAAATCAAATATGTTTCTGAATTACAATTCAAATCTATAGCTTTTGCCTATTTTATTATTATTGTACCACATAGCAGTGCACGTAGAGGGAACTTAGTGTTATGACACTTCATGAGATACAGGATGATGCAAAATAATAAAAAAAATTCAAAATCTTTACATCTATGTCTCCTAACCAAACCAAACATACTACAGCCATAGGCAAAGGCAAGTTTATAAATAAGGAATCTCGTCACACGGTACAATCTCTATGATGGGAATATTATACCGTGATCGTATAAACATGTTAGTACAGTGTACAATGTAGATGTATGTATGTTCTTTTCACATTTTCTACTCACGCTCGTTTTGCATCGGTTATTGATAATGCTACTCAATATTATAATATTTATAAGCGGCTTTATATTTTCTCTTAAGGTATAAAGACAATTTATTATGCATTAATAAAGTGAAAAGCAGATTATGAGATTATTAGTGTTTCAGTAACTTTGCAGTGTGATAATTTAATGTTTAAAAATGTATTTTAAACAAATTTAAACGTAAGTACTAGTTATATTAAAATTAAATAATTTAAAAAAATCTTTTCAGGGTTCTTTCAACTATAACATAAGTACCTACCAATTAAATGTCTACTTTGGAAGTGAAAAAAAAATATGTAAATATACTTTAAAAATACAATACCAATAAAACGTGCTCCAATTAAAATAAAAACCTTATATAATTAGAGGTAAATAATTATATAATAATTTATTGATACAGTAAATTTGAGGAAATGATGCTCATGTATACATTTCCTGCTATTACAAATAATTATATAGGCAAATATATAATTAAAGATGAAAGGACAATTTTCAATGGCTGTTTACTTTCATATACTCGTAAACAGTATAATATATTATAAATAATATTTATCTTTCCGTTCATTTATAAGATAAGATAACTAGGATCCGCTACATGCTGTGCACGGCGGGTGGAGCTGAGCGAAGCTATAATTGGTAAATTCTGACATACAGAACAATTCAAATTTCATCAAAATCAGTTCAGCATTTGAAAGCAACTTTTTTTGTTAATTATTAAACTTTAAATGAAAAACCTCGACCCAAGTATTCATGACTCGACATTAACAACGCATAAACACAAACCTTGATTAATTACAGAATTACCGTCACTCCCAATTATTAAAGCTAACAATAATAAAACTGCCTTTTCGGCAATCAACAAAATTATATGGAATTACCTTATTTTTGTTATTTATTATGTGATTTAACATCTTTTATTTACCTTAGATTTTATTTTGACTTCTTGCAACCACTGTGACTCAAAAATTAGCCGGAAATTTGGGGAACGAAATGTCTTAATGGGAACAGAATATTTTAAAACTAGGTTCCTAGATTCTCTCTATCCACCCTGTCACGCGCGAGATACAGCATGAAGCTAACCAAATATCTTATAAAAGATAGAGAGAATAAGAAAGGAAAAGATACTCTCAGTGTATGAAGTCGTGTCCTGCCAAAAAATACCAACTATATCCACGTGCTAAATAAATATAAAAATATCTGACATTATAAAACATACAATAAATTAATTAAAACCCATCTCGAACATCCCACAAATTTAATAACACATAAATTCTACAGTAAAGTATTTGGAATCCATTTGAAATGAGGAACCAAATATCTAAAAGATCAAAGTGAAATTCAAAAATAATCATGTTTTGAAAACATTTAAAACACATTCAGTTCCCTCTACGGCTTAAACGATTTAATTAATAGCTACTTAGCTAAAAATGTCGTCGGTTTGTTAGAAGCAATTAAAATTTACTTTTTGATAAGTTTATTTTTGGATTTTAACTTTAACGTTGAAATAAAATTTCTTTAATGTATTAGAGTATGTATGTATATTTAATGAATTAATTTGATAAAATCGAGGTAAGGCACTAATGGTTTATATAATATGCAATTAAATCCCAATAATTCGATCCTACTCAGGGGAATGAATTATTATTTATTAATATTTAAATGTCTTCACTCTAATAGCTAGTCATAAACGCGGCGTTAAGTTCCACCACTCAACACACAATGCCTCGAAAATCCAGCGGAAGAAGGGGAACGGAGTATCTTAACACTAGGTCCCCTTTGTCCACCTTGCTATTTGCGGGATAGATAAATTATGGATATAAATAATAAAATGACAATAATAATGATTCTTCGAAAGAAGGTAATAAATCATTTGGGAAATTTCAATATCACATGTAAGTACGCTAGCTTCGAGTTAGTTAGTTCAGATTTGCATCTCAGCGGGAACGCGCGTTCTAATAAAATGAAAAAGCATATGCTGCAGTATTGAGAACAGCGATTGTTGTAGAGTCGGTCTTGTTTAATTTTGATTGTTTAAAACTTATATCTATCAAAGTTTATGGCTATCATATCATTAGAATAACGTCTGACTGTTAACGCAGTTGTGGGTTTGATTCTTATTTGGGGTAATTGATTATTTTCATTTATCCACCATTTAAGTAAAGGGTTGAGTTGCGCCGTTCAACACGGGCGTTCAGGAAAATGTAGAACGGAGTATCTTAACACTGGTATTCTATTTTCTCACCGTGATGTATACAAAATATAACGTGAAGATGGAAGAAACTAAAATGAAATATTAGTCTTATTTTTTTAAATGATGTTTCGTATATTCATTGTATTATTCTGTTTTGATTTGAAACAGAAAATTTAGTAAATTTATATAATAAACTAGCGACCCTCTTGCGGCTTTGCCCGCTTTTACTACTGGATTATTCATATAATGTATATTTGCAAAGCACTTAAGATAATGTGAAAATTAATTAAACCCTAATGCAACCCATTTTTGTATTGCATTTTCGTAGTTTCAATAAGGATTTTCCAATTGTTTTACACAGCAAGGATTTTTTAGTAGGTACCGTAATTTTAAATCTGTGCTACTAATATTTTCAAGTACTTATTAAAATATATTTAAATGACTATTTTTGGATAGTTAAATGACTATTTTTAAACGGAAGAAATTATAAACATGGTGAGTAGCGAGCCGTTTCGCAGCAAGGATTTTTTGATATTGTAACAACTTCTAAAGTACTTATTAGAATGAAAAACAGTAAAAGACAGTTTTTATCTACATTAAATGGCCAACGTAACTAATATACTTATTTATATGCTGAGAGTAAGGGATAATTGAAACTTTAGTAACATACAGCTGATGTGTCAAGGACGTGATGTGTCAACCATTAAATGCGTTTTTCTGTAAACCTATTCGCAATTTCGAAATAGTATAAAAAGCAAATTTTATCTTCGTTTAACGTAGAAAATTAATAAAGTATTTTAAAGATTAATACCATTATGGAGAAATATCCCTCTCAATAAAAAATATATTGAAATTACTATTTTTAGACAGAAATATGATCACTACACGTTATTCTTAAAAGATATGAATATGCTGGCGCGGACTTTTTTGTAGATCTTATTAAGAGGAACAATACTCCAGTACATTTTTTTCATGTAGTACTTACCATTAGAGCAGCGCATGCGAGAAAGTGTCTCAACGGGTAGGTCTTTATACACATTTATCGTATTTATGTTAATTTACATAAGAATGTACAAATAATAAACTATATATAAACCTTCTACGAAAAACACTCGACTTAATGGTGAAGACCGCAATAAAATCCGTTGGGTGGTTTAGAAGAAGAAGAGTTAGAAACAACAGACAGACACGAAAAGCGACTTTGTTTTATAAGATATAGGATAGGATATGATTTAAACTTCCATTAAGTTTTGTAAAATCACAAATGAATAATTAATGTGTGATTTTTAAATAGATTTTTATATATTTTGACTGGACTTTAAATATTTTTAAAAGTTTTTAGAGGCTCCATTCAATACGTAGTCTGTAAGCGTTTATTAATACGCGCATATCGTTTCATAGAATTCATTGAAGCAGACGAATGAAGAAATAAAAAAACAACTTCCTCGATATCTAAAAACAGTTTTATGTTACAAATCTGTGAATGTCAGTTTGTTTTCAATTTATTTTTTGTGTTTAATTTGTTTTTAATAGGAAGGTACGTGTTTTATTTATTGAAATATTTTCTTTTACTCTTAATGCAGGGTTAAACTCCGCGGTGTCCAGAATATAGGCGACTATCTAAAATTAAAATATTAAATATTTCATTTCTTCCAGTAGAAATCGAACCCAAAACCTGTTTTAAGTACAGCCGCAAGCGTACCCCTCAGCCACGACTAACTTCAAGAAATAAGAAGTTTAACTTCTTTTTTTTTTATTTAACAAAAATCCATACTTTTAGCATATTTCATAAAAATCGATTCGACTCAGATTTGACATGACATTGCACCCTTACAAAAATGGAAAGTTAATTTAAAATAGCCGATGAACCAATATATTTTACCCTCGAACCAAACCAATTCCCTCAAGTCCCATCAGTCATTCGATTTCACACCTCTTCCCTATAGGCCTTCAAATATATATTTCATTTTATAAACGCTTGTATGATACAATATGTGTTGTTATAGTAAATATTCTAGATTTTTTAATAAATTTAACAAAACTTTCGAGGTATTCACTAGAGATGATTTTTTTTACTGCATATAGACCAGGGTACGCTGAGAGGACCGTTTCAAACTCCGTACTCCACGTCTTACACCAATTTTCAAGACATCGCCACATTTTGTCGTGTCACTAAATCAAAAACGAATGAGAATCGAACCTACGACCATCACGTTTACAATCGTACACTTGAAACATCAGACATTAGATATTTAAACTTTTTTATTAATTAAATATCTTAACTATTTACAAGGATTATAAAAATATTGTTAAAGGCAAAGGCAAAATATTCGTATATAAATTTAACACATTATAATTAATATGTCGTTATTTTTAATAAACCGAGTAGAGTAGGTAATGAATATTTTTTTAAGAAAATTATAATTGAGGTCCTTAGAGAATTCCTTTACAAAAACAATTTCTAGGCCTACAATAAACGAATGTTTATAAACATCCCTCCACGATGACGCCTATGGGGATTGCTGGAAATATTTATTAGTACTTTTTACTAATTTTCTTCGACGATCGTTGACGAGAATATTAACTTGTTATTAAAAATAGAAATTAGTAATGTTTTATTTTTATCGTCATATTTTTTTTTCTCTTGCTTCACACCGAATTCCTAGCATAACATCGTAGAGAGAGAAAACCTAGTGTCAGCATACTCTGTCCACTATCCTCTTCAACTCATGTGTTTACCAAAGTGGGTAACTGTAAATAATTTAAATGTATTGTTTTTTTTTCAAACATTGAATCCTCATCTACCGTGTTTGCTGTCAGATAAAGAGATGCTGTCCTAATATCACGAAATTCGTTTTTTTACTGAATGACTGACTGTTTCTATTATTGAGTGATTACTAAGTACTCAACTTAAAAGAGTTTACATTTGGGAATATTAAGAGAGAAGTTTTCAAAATTCCAAAGATAAGGAAAAAACAGGGATTTTCCCATTTTATGCTTCAAAATCCATAAAATTGCGGGCGACAACTTGTATTGCATACTTCATTTACTCTCCCCAAATGTCCACCAACGTAATGATCTGAAACGGACAGTGATTAATCACTTATATCCATGAATAAAACAAAAGACAAAGTGACCAAACGCGTGTAATGTAGCTGAGATCGATATCGTATTTATACGTTACGTCCATTGATATGCGAGTAGGCTAGGTGGGATAGAATATTCATTTTATCAACGTGATTTTTATAGGCTTTTATGTCAATATTGGATTTGGTAGGAATTTACTTAATAAATAATAACTGTTAGACTCCTATTATGTCATAATGAAATATCAGATACGTAGAATGTCTTTGTATATACGTGTATGAGGCCGTTATATCACAGTGGGATAGCGGAATTATTTGATATAAGCTATTTTAGTTTTTGCGCTTCCATTCCCCACTTTCCGGTGAATTCTGAATGTATTGCGCAATTTCTCGTTACCATAGCGAAGAAATATAAATATTTTACTTCCTCGAGTGGGCATCAAACCTTGTCGCGCTTTCAGAGGCACTCTCGTCGTGCCTTTATGCGAAGGCTGGCCTTAACCTGTTAAATATAATTTTATTTTATAATTTATACATCTACATGTATAAATAAGAAAAAATATACCTTTTGAATTTATAGATATCTATGCAGGTAGTATAATAACATATTCTTCATACTCGCCTACTGTAGTTTCATCTTCTCAGAAGCATTTGTTTTAAGTCTTTGATGTTTCAAAGTATTAAATGTTCTGAGTACAGATATTGTCTACAAAGTTGTGAATATACATTTAACGTATATTTCTATCTTTCCCACATGTGCAGCTTGAAGTAAAGTAGGCAGAAATAAGCGGCATATACTAGTATATTACTTGTGTTTTGTTAATTAAAAACATTCTTAAGAAAAATATTGTCAGTAGGGTAGTGGGGAACAGAGTGTCTCAACACTTGGCTCCCTGCTACATGCAGGACACAGATTTATTTTAGGGTCACGATGTAACCAACACACAGCAGGTTAGGCGGAGAGAATCTAGTGTTAAGACCCGTCCGTTTTCCATTTTCTGCCGAATTCTGAAGGCATTGCGTATTGAGTGTCGGAACTCAATTCTGCACCATACCTCGACAACAGAGAGAAGAAATTAACATTTAACTTCCTCATGTAGGAATCGAACCCACAACCTGTCACGTTCATGCCCCTATGCCAGGACTGGCCTCACACCTATATTATTAATAAGATATACTATTCATTCAGTATATGAGCTTTGAGCTACTCACCACTATATAATTTCAAAGGCATACATATTTTAACGAAAGATGCATGTTCAGAATACAAAGTATACAGGAAGATCATATTTTAACCCATTTCGGTGAACTTCACCTGGCTGACTATGAAATTTTCTTATTTCCTTAGGGATTACCTATGTTAGGTTGAACATTTAAGCGAATGTTTTAATTTAGTTGGCCCTTTTGTTATTCGGATATACATATACTTATGATAAAACCCTTATTATGCATAATGTTATTAATAATTGGATAGTTGTTAAGGTATTGTAATACAAATGGCTATATTATTTTAAACAAAATATTTTTCGGTATAGTTTCAGTGAAATATATATATATTTTTTATGTAGATTATAAAAGACGGTATGTATAGAAATAAGTTTAAAACAATTTCGACGAATTCTTTGCAGAGTAGCAGAGGGAACCTGAGAACCTAGTGTTAAGACACATCCGTTTCCTACTTTCCGCTGAATTCGGATGGCATTGCGTGCTAAGTGGCAAAACTCAACACTGCTCTTCATTACTAGAGCGAGGAAATAAAAATATTAAATATGTCATTTTCTGGAGTGGAAATTGAACCCACAACCGATCACACGCTTGTGCCCATGCTCTACATTTTTCTATATATGTTCTATACTTATACTATCGTATATTAAAGTAACGGAGAGTTTTATCACAAAGAGCATTAATAGGAAAACACTAATAATACACAATCTAACAGGTAAGTGTATTATAATAAATCCTACGTTTGCACAAGAAATTACTGACAAGAGAAACTGGGATGTTCTCCCAAAATAACATGATTTACTGGAAGCCTCGGAGAAAATTGCTTTGCATAGTAATTATTTTCATCGTCCAAGATAAAGATATAAATTTAGAAATATTACCTCGTATTACCTTAGATTCTTGAGCTTGCTGAAATAACCCTCGATTTCTGGTTTTGATATGAATTTAAATTATGTTTATTAATTTAACAAAAACAATTTTTTATCTATTCCAAGATAAGTATCTATAAAGTTTTAGGCTTACCTAAACAACAACAATTATTGTCTTTAGTTTTTGTGTTTTCATATTAATGATATTTTGAATTTCTTGCCGAATTTGATGCAATAACCTTCCCAATGGGAACCTGGGAACCTAGTAATAAAACACTTCTGTCCCTCACTTTTGGAATTCTGGAATCAGAGTGAGGAAATGAAATTAATAAATATTTCATTTTCTTACCATACCATACATATTCTAATATGTAATAATCATTTTCTATTCTTGTCGTGGAAAAACTTTAAAAATTATAAACTAAACATATAATAATGTCACATGCCATGTTAATTTCGATGCAAAAAATGCCTACATAGATGCGAGAAGACTTACTCAGCAGCATACATTTAATTTCTACAAAATTCACTCAATTCACAATCTTTTCAGTATTTTTTTTGTAAAAAGTCATGTAAAATATTAATTAAAACATAAATAAACTTATTTTACAATTGTTATAAGTATATGAAAAGCAAAGTCTTTGTATTTCAACATATTATGCTGACTGTACTAACAGTACGGAACAGGGTCGCTAATTAGGCGTGCCCGCAAGAAATGAGTTAATTTCTAAAGTCGCATCTGTTTTGAAAAGCAACTTCGTAGTTTGACTTGGGGAGTGTGGAAGTGGTTTGTACTTTCGCTTTATAATTATTTTGTAAAGCATAGTGTTCAAATTATATATAGCGCAGGGATTCCATAAACAATAAAGTAGTATTTTTTAGCTGGTGTCGGGCGGAGTTGAGTTGCGCCACTCAACACGCAATGCCTGCAGAATTCGGTGGAAAGTGAGGAACGGAAGTTTCTTAATGAAGAACGAAGTGTCTTAACACTAGGATCTCTCTGCCTATCCTGTTACATGCGGGATATAATTTGGTTTTTACGAGTATATCCCGCTTAGTTGAATTTCTATAAGCAGATGCTATATATTTAAGCAGATGCTATTTCTAAAGAGTAGAGCATCACGACCAGTTATGCAATGAGCCTCAACTACTACATTTCGAGAGCTTCTAAAGTTGAAAACACCATATGACTCGCATGCATGTCTCATTTCACTATAATTTCATTATTTGATGTCATCTAATTATCTTATTATGTAAATTATGTATTTCTTGTTATGAGGCCCTCGTAGCACATTGGCACAGCAGCTGACTGACTGACGCGAGAGTTGTGGGTTCGCACCCGCTCGAGAGAATAAGTTATTTTAATTTTAGTCTGCTACTACAAATAAATTAATTTTTAACAAAAACAAAAACCGACTTCTAACAACGAACTAAAAAGTGAAAAATAATTATATAAAGATTTTATAATTTTGAAGTCGGTGTCAAACTAATGCTACAACACCCTCACTACAATATCTAATTACTAAGCCTATTAATTTTACTTGGCACCGACTTCAAAATTATAAAATCTTTATATAATTATTTTTCACTTTTTAGTTCGTTGTTAGAAGTCGGTTTTTGTTTTTGTTAAAAATTAATTTATTTTACGATTTTTAGTGATGGGTAGATCTTAAAATGATGCTTCTTGAACGAGTGGTGACGGTGGTGGTAGTGGTTGTCAACGAGTGGTTGTGATTGTTCTATGTAAAACTTCATTTAATTAGCTATTATTTTTGTGCAAAGTTACATTTTGGTATATTGACAAGAACAAACATAAAAAGTATTCGGGTGAATTCGGAATCTCCCTTTTTTGAAGTTGGTTGAAAATGAAAACATCCTCTTTTTTGAGATTGGTTGAAAAGAAATGCAACGATCAGGAATCTCACTTCTGACATCAATTTAAAAAGTTTTTGCTTGTAACTATTACAGTATAATTAATTTTTGACCAAAAAAACAAACTTTCTCAATTTTCTCCGGGTTCCATAATCGAAACCTAACCAAACTTTCACCAAATTATCCTTGAAGTGTATCCTTTCAAATAAAAAAAGAATCATCAAAATCAGTTGGCGCGACATTGAGTTATCGGCTATTAGTCGCGCACATGCATAATGCAAATTTAAGACTTATGTGATTTTCTCATGGATACCATTGTCAGACATGGACCAAAAAAAAATGGGACCATTCGGGAAACTATACCTTTCAAATAAAAAAAAAATATCAAAATCGGTCCACCCAGTTAAAAGTTATGAGGTAACAAACATAAAAAAAATAAAAAAAAAATAAAAAAAAAATACAGTCGAATTGATAACCTCCTTTTCTTACAGAAGTTGGTTAAAAACAGAACCGTCGCGTTGACTGTCTTTAAACTCTTCTTATTCGTTTTAAGTCAGAATATATAATAAAATCAAGTATATAAGTAAATAAGAATAAGACAAGTAAAGAAGAGAGTGTTATTGCACTAATTTATATTATGTTTATTCTTATACGAGAAATTAAAACATGAAGTTGAATAAAAAAGAAAAAGTTTATTCTACGTCATTATAGACAAACGAAATTCTTATCATGAATTACCTAAAAATATCTTACATGCGATCTCGCCGTAGGGCTTAAATAATAAAGGTGGCCTGAACGGCGGCTTTCTTGTTCTTTTCTCAATGAATACTAAATTTAAATGTTAAGTGTAGTAAGCATGTAAAAGTAAAATTTTACTTGAAAAAGTGTTAAAAAATACTCGAAACTGCCGTAGCGTAGTGACAGCGTATGACTGTAAAAGCGATGGTTGTAGGTTCGATTCCTACTAGAGGATATGATTATATTTTCTTTATTTTAATTTTTTTACTTGACGGCGCGGCGTTGAGTTCGGTAACTTTTGCAATTGCTCTTACGGAGAACGACAAATCGAGATTCTTAGACATCATAATGGCGCAAAGATGATTTATGTCACTGCGCACATTATATTAATAATAACCAATTATCATTTGAGATGAGAATTGTGTAGAGACAAAATATTTCCATAAGTTTGGATATTAACAAAAAAATAAATTACCCCTAAAATACTTTAAGAAACCTCGTATGTGATTCTACATTTTACGTTCTTAATTTATTTCATTATCTCTAAATAGCGTAGAAAAGACACGTCTGTCCTTGTTAATGCTTATTTATTCAACTAACGTAGAGAAAAACATATTTATAGAAAACTCGCTTATATTTGCGACTTCGCCCAAATTTCAAATAAAAATAATAATCAAAAATTGTTTACGAAATACGACACTTTCAAGGTGCCTCAACTAACTAATAATTCTAATGGCTTTTAAAAATAAAGGGACTTCCTATGTAATGACAAAATTAAACGTTTGAAAGATTATTATATAAGGTTATTATTTATTATATAAGGTTATTGTTAGTTATTTTTCTTCCAGGTTTTCACGCCGTTGTCTATATAAATTAAAGAACTATGCACAAAATTTATACACTTTAATAGAATTAAAATAATAAAAGGCTCAATCAACAATATCAACAACAACATTTGAATGCCAAAAATGCCTCACATTGTTCCATTCTTCCAAATTCATTGTATATATTTGTGAACCCCTTTCATTAAGTAAACTTGATTAGGTCTAGATACGGTCTAGGTTTTTGTTTGCATTGAATTTTCTCTAAATTGATACAATTATTTTAGAACAATACTTTGCTCTTTCGATCAAGTTCTCTTAGACAAAGTTGATGTTGACTTTCAATTATTCCATAACCTTGGTTAATTATATTTATATTTCTTTGAAAATATGTATGTAACTTTTGATATAGGTAAAATAAAGTAACTATTCTAAAAAATACCATTTTGTCTGTCGATCATTTTTCTTATAAAGGTAACAAGCTGAAATTAATATCAAGCTTAAATAAATATTTATTTTTACAGTCCCTTGTTCTACATAGCAATAATTGTGACAACTAGCATTATGAACCAACTTATTTAATTAGACATAATTTTATAGTACAATTCATCACACAAAATATACACACAAATAGAATTTAAAGTGGAAATAACCACAAATTCAATTCAAAACGTTATTTATTCAAAAAGACTTGCAAGCACTTATGAATAGTCGAATGAACACAGAGCTACCAACCGCCCGGAATGCAGTCCTTGTGAAAGAAGATCCGGCGAGATACTCCACGGTTGAGCAAGCTGAGCTTACAATACCAAATTACAATTTTATTATTAAACAGTCGAAACCAGTCGTAGCGTAGGGGAATAAGCATGAGACAGTAAACGCGACAGGTTGTGAGTTCTATTCCCAGTCAAGGAAATAAAAATATATATTTACATTTCTTCGCTCTGGTGTCGAGGCGGCGTTGAGTTCCACCACTCAATTGCGCTGCCTCAATAATTCGGTAGAAAATGAAGAACGGAGTGTCTTAAGACTAGGTTCCCTCTGCTTACCCTATCTTCCATATTGTATTTAAATTACGTCTTAGCGTAAGGAGACCATTTCGCCTTTACATAAAGCGCCTAATTAAAATTAGAACCTATTTGCAGCGAGGCACAATGCACTTTGCTTGTTAAAACTCACTCGTAGCTCAGCAAAGACAGATTATACTCCAGCGGATTACTTGCTTAAGATGATTGTTTACTTTGGCAAGGAATGTTGACTTCCTTTGAGGGGGATTGAGGTGGAGTTTGTTTTTTTTATGTAGATGTAAGGTCCTGAATTCTATTTCCGGAGTTTATGGACCATCAGCAACTCATGAGTGTTGGTATATGGTACTTAGTAGTTTTTTGTCCTTCTCTAGTATTTTCTTAGAAAATAAATAAATACTAAAGTCTACAATTTTAATATAATTAACTTTCTGTAATGCAGGTGGCTCTTTATACTTATGTAGTGTATAATAAGACATTAGTCTTATAATTCCATGATGATGTATATATTTTAGTAAAAAAAATCTTCTTCTTCTTCTTCTTCCTCCTGGCATTAATCCCGGCTATTGCCAGTAAAAAAAATCTTCATCTATATAATTTATTTCTTATCCATTTAAAAATAATAGCCACAATTTTATAAACTAAAATGAACCTACTTCTGTAATTTCTTTTACTCTATCACTACAACAAAAAAATATTTATAAAGAAAATCAATTCCATACCCATCTTATTCCCATACATACATACAAACACATACAACTAAAACCTCGTTATTAAATAACTTATATTTTGTACAATCCCAGCAATATTTGCTAACGGAACAGCTGTCTCTATCCGCCATATTTAATTTTATTTCACGTGATTTATTAGGACTTATAAGATCTATATATTTTTCTGACGCTAAGAGAAATCTTTGTACATTCTAGAAGGAAAATGAAGAATATATTATTTAGAAATTTGTTAGGTTTTCTTTAACACTGAAATATGATTATAAGGCGGAGTTAGCTTACAGAAGGCTTACAGCAATATTTCATAATCTAGTTAAATATCCAGACATTCCACAGGGGCACAAAGTGACTGTAAAATCGTCTGATTGTGGGTTCCATCCCCACTCGAGGTAATGAGATATTTATTTACATTCATATTTTCATTTCTTCTTTCTAGTGTTGAGACAAACCGCGGCGTTAATTTCCGCCACACAATATTCAATGCCTTAAGAACTCGGCGGTAAGTAGAACGGATTGACGATCTACCTACCCTGCTGTTTGCAGGATACGCTGTGACATGACAGATCGTGACATTAAGCTAAGCATGAATTGTCTCAAAAGTTGAGAGGTGCGTGGAGAACGGGGTGTCTGTCTTAACTTTAGGTTTCCTCTGCCTACCATTCGTGCCGTAATACTACAGGTAATCTCTCGTGAGGGAATCTCTATCTCGTGACGGTAAACCAGGTGAACCAGGTAATCTTCAAAATAACTATTTTCAACATCCTAAAAATGAAACTAAATGAAAGCTTTACTCATTTACTTTTTAATTATTAAGCAGATAATTACAAATTAATTAGCTCCCTTGTGACAGGTTGCTCACTTGACCCAATTGGTCAGACGGCGTTTGAGTGTTTGGTATAAGCTTCGAGAGGTGTTGCGTAAATATCATACGAAAATTAAAAATATATTTTAGGCTATCGTGGCTGTTAACGAGAGAATTGGTCCGATCCCTTCTCGAGGGAAGAATTATATTCAATTTATTTTAATTTGTATGCAAAAAATACGGTGTTAATTTCCACTAAACCTCCTCACCACTAAACATCGAAGGAGAAAACAAAGTTACAGCCTGCGATGTTTAAACTGAGCTGTGCATTTGTGTGAGTGTTCATATATAGCGTTTACATTTTTTAACTTCACTCTATATCCCGCTTATGGTAGGATAAGCAAAGAGAACGTGCTAAGACATTCTTTTCCCCACATTCCACCTGAATTTCGAGTTTTAAACAAAAAAATAAAATAAATTTAATGTGTGTTTTTTATTAAACCTATACATAAATAATCTATTTGAATCTATCTATATATATGTTAGAAGCGAGTTACCGATAATATTTCTAGATAATAAATTGTTTTAGTAAATCAAATTTCCCTTTAACCTTGTGGTTGCCGCAAACCTCATTACAGGCAACACATTTAATATTTGCGTAACGGTATGGTCATATACACATATGATAAATATTACCTACCTGATTTTGCGGTTATTGATTTTCTTATCTAGGTTTAATTTTGTTATTAGGTGCCTACAGTTTTTAATAAACTATTTTTTAAGCTCTTGGTTTTTTCTCTTCATGCAGCTTGTGCTATATCAAAATAGCCTAATGATCATTGACGGCGTTAAGTTTCGCCTGAGTGGCGTAATGCCTCCTGAGTTTAGCGGAAAATGGAGAATGGAGTGTCTTAACACTAGGTTCCTTCTACCGCTACCGCGTGAAGTTGATTCTACTTCTAAAAAAATAATGTTTACTAGTGTACACGCTTCACTTAATTCGCGATACAATGTGTATAATGTGGCGGAACTCAACGACGCGAGCAAGTAAATAAAATTAACACATTTTCCCAAGCGGAAAATCAAAATACAGACGGCAAAGTTTAAAAATTAATAAGATTATTACTTACAAATTTTTAACATCTTGCACCAAAACCAAAATCTCTTTAATCGCCGTCCATTGTATCCTTAATCTAATTGCATTGTCTCGAACGTTCAAGGTGAGAGCGATTTAGACAGATTGTTATTTTTTTTTTTACTTTACTTTTATAAATAACTGGTCGCCCGTAGTTTTTTTCTGTGGATTTTAAGATGTAAAATGAGATATTCCGTTTTCTCATATCTGTGGCAACTTTGAATAATCATGTTAGTGCTTAATTAAAAATTCAAATATATATAACAAATGTAGGGAGGGAACACTCCACATATACATTTGAGTTTTTAATTAAGTAATCTGCTCGTCCAAAGTTTAGTTTTACGTTTCAGTAACAGTCGTACGTCTGTGCCTCTGTGCCATTATATAAAAAAGATTGAAAAAACAAAAGTACTAACTTAGTAATTATGCAGTAAAATAGCCCTGCATTGTCTAGTGTTTGAAGTGAAACTGATTAAGACAGACATCTTACACTTTGTAGAGCTTCGCGCCGTAGCTGAAAGCAAGTGGACACTTGAAAATTCACTTTATTGTGTTAAGTACTGTTCTACCTTGGATTTTACTATGAAATTATAAAATAATGGCACGCGAAGTCTTTTTTGTATCCTGCATTTTATAATACTTGTGTGTTATTTTAATTTCTGGTAGACAAGAGACCGTCGTGGCGCAGCGGCACAAGGGTGTGACTGCAACGCGACGGTTTTGGGTTCGATCCCCACTCGAGGTAGCGAAATATTTATTTACATTTATATTTCCATTTCTTCGCTCTGGTGTCGAGGCAAAAGCGCGGCGTTGAGTTCTGCCAGTCAACACGCAACGCGTCCAGAATTCGGCAGAAAGTCGGGAACGGAGTGCGGAAAACAGCGTGAAGCTGAAGCTGGTAGATAAACCGAGCATTTTCGAACTATTGGATCAAAGCAATAGCTCTAAACTTGGAAAAAATAAACAGTATCATAGAAATTGGAGAACTGAATCGCTTAACACTACGTAGAAAAAACACGAATTTTCACCTCTTGTTTTGGAAAATTGAGTTCAGCTAGAACTATAACATTGACATTTTCAAGCTTAAAACACGACAACGTACCAACAGTAAATCCCCGTTTAATCCACATCTTGGCGGCAAGTTAGTCAACAATAATTAATTATTTGTACTAAAATCTGACGGTCCCGTCAAAATTATTTGCCTGAAATACGAACCATATCAAAAGTTTGTTTTGAAAATGTGTAATTTGGTCACTATTACCAAGTAAAATAGAGTCGAAAATCGTTTATTATTTTCATTATATCCATCTTGTTAAGGGGAAAATAAGGTAAAATGGACACGCGAGCAATTTAATTTATAACGAAACCGCTATGTGGGAGTGGGAAATAAATTTAGATAGATAGTTATTTAGTTACGTAACGAGTTATTAGATTACATTGTAGTAGTGTGTAGACTAACAATAATATATATGACAATTCCATACTAACGTACTTTTTAGATTTAGAAATAATCATTTGTTGAAATTTTGTTCAATGTAGAGACGCAGCGGAATAGCATGCACGTTAGCACGTTATGGGTTCGATTCTCGCTTGGAAAAATGAATTTTCTTCATTTCTCACCCTGGTAACAAGGCAAAGCGCTTATTGACTTCCACCACTCTATACGCATTGAAAATTGGACGGAAAATACAATGTTTAATTATATTGTGTTTCATTAAAATTTTTTACGAGAAATTTGTTTAATAAAAAAATATTTTACATTAGCATTGCTAATTGTGTTATCATACGTTCCGTTTTGTTACTTAAGTTGATTAAAAATATATATTGTAAACTAGACGCCAACTTTTATACTCTTTCTAAAAATATAGTTTAATTCTACACATATTTTTGATTACAAATATAGGTACTTATTATCATATTTACCCACAATTGGTCATCAAAACAAAAATATTTTACAATATTTTAGCAAGAATCTTAAAAATGATTTGAAAATTCAACTTGGTAAATAGACAAAACATGGCTTTGCGTGATAAAGTCTAAAGAGACAACTTGATGGTAAGCAGCTTAGGCACTCAAACGGCGGGCTGAGGCGACTTTAATGCGACAGCTATCAGTTCGCTGGCGGTAGTGTCACAAATATACCCTTTTTAAAATATATTCAAATATGTATGTATGTATGTTTTATCTTAAAAATATACTATGTAATAGTGTCTAATAGAATTTTAGATTACTTTAAGGAAACTTCGGATGTTTTTGTAAGTTACTTTTGTTTTTTTATGGTGTCGTTAAGTGGCGATGATGCTGGTATGCCATGGTTGTGGATTTAATCCTTGCTCAGAGAAGTGGTTTTATTTAAATAAAATTAATGGTTTCTGGAGTTAAGTTCCGCCACTCTCTTCGTGCCTCGTATGGACTAAGTTTCTTCTGCCTAAAATATCCTACTTAACCATTTCCATCTAATTGATAATTCTTGTATCGTGCGGTTATTCGAATACCTTTCCAGTGCCCCCAGTTCAATTTAAATGATCTCAGGGCGAGGGCACGTAAGCGCATTATTACACATTTGACCTTATCTTTGATACACACAGTAAAGGTGTGTTTTTTTTATTTATTAATAAAATGTATAAATAATGTATAATTATGTATTATCGGTGTAAGAGAGAGATGGGTTATTCTATTCTAAGAAGACTTCGATCCCCACTTTCTGCTCGTTTTTAAGACATTGTATGTTATGTGGGGGAACTCCAGCTTTAATTTACCAGATAGAAAACAGAAAATAATTTGAATTATTACTACAAGGCAAGTAAAAAAATATATTTCACGCTATTCTCGCTTGTTGCAGCATAGACAGAGAGATCATTATATCAAGACACTCTTTGCCTTGTTAGCAGAGCGAGGAAATGCAAATATTTAAATTCCTCGAGTGTGAATTGAATCCACAGCCGTCGCGCTTACAGTCACACGTTATGCCACTGTGCCATAACGGTCTTAACTATACTTGGTTGTTTATAATACAACTCTCTTCATATAAAAAAATACTTAGTTTTCAAATAAAATACTCACGAAATATTTCGTTAAATTGTAAAATGCATTTGAATTAACTATTTCATTACCCCAACGTCAGTGTGTCACTTATTAGCACCGCCATCTAAATTTACTCTGAAATTTCATTATTGTGCCGGCACTAACGTGGCCATCTCGTAAACCAGATGATGGAGCCACTAGATAGAGACTATGATAGATATACCTTCCTCTATATATCACATAATAAATTAAAGCGCATGTTAAAGTATAGTTTATGTAAATAATATTAGCGACTTCACGCTTTTTCCTGCATGTCGGGTAGGTAGGGAGTCGCTAGTGTCAGAATACTCCGTCTCATGATGTCTACCCAAATTAAAGGCATTGAGTGCAGTGGCTGAATTCGATGTCGGAAATGGAAACAAATCTTTCCCTCAACTATCGCTCTTATGCAAAAAAAATTATTCTCTTTATAAGGTTCGTTACATTTTTTAAATATTTAAGGAAAATTACTTACGGGGAAATTTAAAAAGGAGTTAATTTTTGTTTTCAAGTGCAGGATAATCAAAGTATTTTTTCAATATAATACCGATTTCCACTTTTCCCCAAATAAGAACTCCGAGTCGAATCGAGTGACAGCACTCAACGCCGCGCTGTAGCCTATTACAACATTTCCAATCCATAAAATAACACTTCACTACTATATCTCAAAATATAATAAAGAAAAAAAACTCGCAACAAAAATAAAGATAACATTTACGACAAACGACACATATGAATAAAATTAAATTGCGACTATTAAATTTTCATTACGTAATATTTTCGCAACACTGCTCTGTGCCAAATTATGAAAATAAAATGTTAAAAGTTTCATCACAAATTATAATAGCATTAGCTTTTTAATCTTATTATAATGTAAAGTATATTTATGTTAAAGTATATAATGACATTTTACATTTTTTAAATTATGACAGCTTTTCGATTAATTTCATTAATTTAAAAAAAAATCAGGGTGGCCAGAGGAAATTGGACACCTAATGTTAGGATACTTAGGTTCCCCACTTTCCGCCGAATTCTGGAGACATTCCAGGCTGAAGCTGTTTTTTGTTGCAAAACTCATCGCCATTCTTTGCGTCGTACCAGAACTAAGAAACGAAAATATTCAATATTTAATTTCCTCGAGTGAAAATCGAACTCATAGCCAGTCACACGCTTGTGCCTCTGCGCCATGACTATCCTCAAATCAAATATGATGCATTCAAATTGAAATTAATTACACTATATACAGTAAAAGGTTTCAATTCCACTATTAATGTCGATATCGGTACATCCAACAATGACATGCACGAGTTACCATCAAGAGAGGAATTAATTAGGCAAATAGGGACGCACCGACGCTTTGTGGACTCGCGGCTGCGGCACGTCAAACGATCGTTAGGTTCCTCACCAAATAATATACGGATATTATGTATGAACACCCAGAATATATTCAGATTTTCGGTATTTTGCTTGTTTATAGCCATTTGTAAGGGAAGGTTGATTAGGGATAACGCGTGAAATTAAGTTAATTTAAATTATGTACCAGAGACAGAGAAAAAAAATGTACACACTTACATACCTACATATATACATACGTACTAAAGTCAGTTGAAATTCTAAATGCCAGGTAATCGCTGACGGGGATTCCCCTCGTTTTATACTCTTACTGAACGTTTCCAATTTTCAGTAATCATTGACACGTGCCTTCAGTGAGGACAACTTTTCTAAGGAAAAATGTGAAGATATTTTTAAATACGAATGAGGTTTGATCACGTTTTTCCAGCAACTTTACTTGAAATCTGTTTTTTATGAGTTGCAGGATTAAGTTACCAAACACTGGCTGGTATAAACAAATGAAATATCTTTGTTCTTAATTGGGACGTAGCTTATATAACGAGCATTTTTCTTTGTTTTCAACCTAAATGATTTAATTATTTCAAATATTTTAAAGCAGGGCGATCATATTCACGACTCAGCAAGCAATGCCTCCAGAATTTGGAGGGAAATTGGGAGCAGAGTGTCTTAACACTATGCACCCTCTGCCTATCCTAAAAAAATAAACCAATGCAACTTAAGTCTTTTAATTATGGCACGATATAAAAAGATCAATTCCCCTATATCCCCAAATACATGGGTCTTTTCGTATCAGGCAAGGTTTGTACACCATTAGTACCGTAGATACAAGCTATGGTTGGATTTATGGCGCTCGTTAGCCAAGCGCTGCTCCGTGTGCGCCATGAATTAAATCAAAGTACATAGTGATGCCAATTGTGGGTTGTTTTATTTGTTTTTGATATATTTCCCAAGATTTTGTTACTATAATTCCATAAAAAAATCATTTTATTATGCCACATAAACATTAATTTAAAGCGCGGCGTTAAGTTCCGCTACTCAACACACAGAATATGGTGGAAAATGGAGAACAGAGTGTCTTAAACCTCTGCCTACACTGCTGTGTGCAGGATACAGTGTAATGCAAAAAATATTCATCGTCAATATACACGCGCACATACTGAAACATATACAAAAATTTTCCTGTTTTAATAGTTTTCTGTACTGTTGGTACTGTATATTGGAATGAAATACATGTCCAGGGCATCCAGAAAAATTGTACAAATTTTATAACTAACCTACTTATATAAGCCTGATATTTTTTTAAAAACTCTAAATGAGGATAAATTAGTTTTTTTGTACTCATATACCCTTTTTTGTATTCATATACACTTAAGTGTTTGTATAAAAAATATTAAAAAAATGCAATAAAATATAAGTAAGTATATTTGACACAATTTTAAAGTTATAAAAGTATTTGACCGTTTTGAAGCCTCGATCTACACACACTAAAATGTTAATATTAAAAAAAATGTTTTCATTTCTCTATTCAGGTACGAATAAGCGGAACAGTGGACATGAAATATTTAGTCTATATCCATTCTGCTTCCCGAACATAAAAAGAATATATTTTTGTTATTCAAAAATACTGAATAATCTTCATTCACTTGGAAATTTCCATATCAAAATTATGTAGAACTAGCTACCCAAACGCGGCTTCGCCCGCTTATTATATCATAGCTAAATTATTAAATCTTTACATAAATTGTAGCCTATGTCATATTCTGATATATAGGCAATATTACTGTAAAGTTTCATCTAAATCTGTTCAGTAGTTTTTTCATGAAAGTCGAACAAACATCCATTATCACAGACTTTCCCATTTATAATATTATTAGTATTAATTGAATATCTAAAACACTTGTATGCCCAAAAGTGACATATCACTTATTTATCGAGACCGTGAGCTCCCAAGTCCCAAAGTAATAAAACCTCAACAATCAGTATGAAAGCGTTAAACAACGTCCTCTAGAAGGGTTCGTGCGTCATTAATGTAATGGATTCGAGAGCCTTAGGAGTAACGTACAGTGGGTGGGAATTCATTATATTAAAATTAATAAATAAGAAAAAACTTCATATATAATTATATCCTATATCTTATAAAACAAAGTCGCTTTTCGTGTCTGTCTGTTGTTTCTGACTCTTCTTCTTCTAAACCACTCAACGGATTTTGTTGCGGTTTTCACCATTAGGTCGAGTATTTTTCGTAGAAGGTTTATATATAGCTTATTATTTGTACATTCTTATGTAAATTAACATAAATACGATAAATGTGTCTAAAGTCCTACCCGTTGAGACACTTTCGCGCATGCGCTGCTTTAATGGTAAGTACTACATGAAAATAATGTACTGGAGTATTGTTCCTTTTAATAAGATCTACAAAGTCCGCTACTTAAAAAAGTCCGTCTACTAAAAAAGTCCGCGATGGCATATTTTTATCTTTTAAGGAAAACGTGTAGTGATCATATTTCTGTCTAAAAATAGTAATTTCAATATATTTTTTATTGTGAGGGATATTTTTTCATAATGGTATTAATCCTTATCCTTTAAAATACTTTATTATTTTTTTACGTTAAACGAAGATAAAATTTGCTGTTTACACAATTTCGAAATTGGGAATAGTTTTAGAGAAAAACGCATTTAATTGTTGAAACATCACGCCGTTGACACTTGAGCTGTGCCGACTCAAGTTTTACTTATCCCTTACTCACAGCATATAAATAAGTATATTAGTTACGTTGGCCATTTAATGTAGATCAAAACTGTCTTTTACTGTTTTTCATTTTAATAAGTACTTTAGAAGTTGTTACAATATCAAAAAATCCTTGCTGCGAAACGGCTCGCCAGTCGCCATGCGTCCGCGCCCGCCTACCTTACACGCATCGGTGGTTCAGTGGTAGAATGCTCGCCTACCACGCGGGCGGCCCGGGTTCGATTCCCGGCCGATGCATTCTATTTAATTCTCCTTACAGGCAGCTACGTAGTGCTTGCTTTTCATCAGGGCCAGAATACCCTCTTCAGCATTAACCACAAGCTCGAAAAAAAAACCCCGGCTGCCTCTATAGCAACCAAGTTTGCACGTATTGGATAATTGGAGTTAAATGTATTATTTCAGCGCGATCTATTTGGTTTCATATTTTTTGTAGTAGTTATTAGTAGGTAGGTTTTTGTTTATAATTTCTTCCGTTTAAAAATAGTCATTTTAATATATTTTAATAAGTACTTGAAAAGATTAGTAGCACAGATTTAAAATTACGGTACCTACTAAAAAATCCTTGCTGTGTAAAACAATTGGAAAATCCTTATTGAAACTACGAAAATGCGAGTTTAATTAATTTTCACATTATCTTAAGTGCTTTGCAAACGTACATTATATGAATAATCCAGTAGTAAAAGCGGGCGACGCCGCAAGGGGGTCGCTAGTATAATAATATAATTATTAATATTAATGATATAATTGTATTATTATATTGAGGCCGTTGTCGCGTAGGGGCACAAGCGTAAGCGCTGTAACGCGAGGGTTGTGGGTTCGATTCTCACTTGGGGAAATAAATTATTTTTATTTCATTCCGCCGAGTGAAAATCGAAACTACAATTGTCAAGTTTACACTCAGAAGCTTCCTATATAACAATAATTCATATTATTATATTTATAAAAACCCATTAAACGTTTCTCTCACCGAATCTTCCGTAAAAGGGCACGGTGACAATAGAATGGCAGTTATAATGGAGCTAAATATCTAACAAAAGATGCGTTAATGAATAAACACGGCTCGAACAATGTTATCTTGATTAAAAATTTGTTCGAGAGCAGTATATGGGATGTTGATATGTACGAGTACTTAGTGGGTAGTATAAAAAATATTAAGTGCCTTATAAAATAATAATTATGTTTGCGTCTTATTAAAATTTTACTAATATTTGTATTGTTTTGAAACCGTCGTGGTACAGTGTCTAAGTCTTTGTCTGTAAACTGGAGATAATTAATTATTTTTATTTCCTTTCTCAGGTCTCAAAAATTTGGCGATAAATGGGGAACAGAGTGCTTTAACACTAGCTTCCTCTGCCTGCGGAAAACAGCGTGTTTGCGTTATTTATTTTTTGTTTTTGGCACTTTACAATTTAGGCAGCGAGTACAAGTTTTCATTTCAATGTTCTCTTTGAGACATAGGTACTAAAATATTTTTCCTTCGTTGTATTTGACGTTGTTGTAACGTTGTTGGCTTCCGTACTTTGTAATAAAACATACATATATGAGAAGCAAGGAACAGAAATGTGAATTATTAAGATCCATCTGTCTACCCCATCTTCAAGGAAGCGATGCGTAAAAATGAACAAAATATTTACACTGTCATTTATTGAGGGTCTAACGGCTTCAAAATTTTCCTACGTTTTGATTTTTCAAATTTTTCCTCTGTTTTAATAAAAAATCTCTACTCTATTTATTATATTATAAAGCTGTAAAGTTTCATTGTTTAAATTATACCTTATAATTTGTACATTCCATTTACAATGTCGTAAATGTTTATAATCAAATTATTTCCATTTGTCTGATTTTCATCGAAATATTGACAGAAATTGGGGAACGAAATGTCTTACCACTAGGTTCCCTCTGCCTCCTATTTGGAAAAAAACGTAAGGCTTTTAATCGAAACCGATAATAAAGCACCACTGTATACCAATCCGTAGGTTAGAGCACACGCACAACTTTGATAGAACTAGTTTACTTAAACAACTTTCTGCTACGCTTCCGTGACTAGAATACTAACGAAGTATCGAAAACATTGCCCAAAATTACGTGCTTGTATCGATTTGGACTGCACTTTATATAGGGAACTATAAGGGTTAAATTCATTTGGAATTAGCTAAAGTAATTTTCGCCTTTCGATGAACAAAATTAATGATGTATATGAAATATCGTTTTTAGATCATATTTTCTAAACTTTAAGGTAGTTTTTGGTTTTCACAGGTAGTTCTATTAAAGTTGTATTCACACTGTCAGTAAGTTAAATTGAGGGTGGTATTATAGATTTGATTACTCTTTGAATTGCCTTTCACAGTTGTCATGGGAGTGACGTATTGTTTAAGTCTGCTTTTATTGAAAGAACAGTGCGACAGGTACTGCGTTCGATTACCGCTCTGGCAATACCTCTAGAATGTTTTTTTTTGAGATGCTAACAACATAACTTTTTCAAGTGTTGAATACACTTTAAAAATGTTAAAGTAGCCTGTAACTTGCTCCAACCACTTCTTTCTTTCTTAATTTTAAATGAGTTAAAATAGAAGAATGAACTGGGAGCCATATATTTTATCAAGACAAATATTTTCATTCTTTGTAAATATAAAAAAATCATAAAAAACTCACGAGAAGGTAAAAGAGGCTGTTGTGAAACTAGTTCAAAGTTTTAATCGCTAAAGGTTCTCAATACACCCCACCTTATTTTTCGAAATATCATTGAAGCTGAAGTTGTTGAAGAAGTTTCGAGAATTTTCTATTTCCAAACCTGACGTGAAAATAGTGAAAGAGGTCAAATAAAAATCAGTTTGCGGTTAAAACGTCGTCTCTTTGCGGATTGTTCGGGACGGGATTTTAAAATCCAATAAACACCGCGACCTCGCTTTTTTTTAAATCGGAAAATTTAATAAATCAAGCTAAAGCTGAAAGTTTGAGTGCACTCTGTATATTCTGTATAAATTCATAAGTTGTACAGTTTTTTTTTTAGTTTCGCATTGTATCCGACATATAACAAGAATTTTACGCCTAAATTTCAAGACATTACGAGAAGGTAAAAGCCGTGCTTCGTCTTTACCGGAGCTCGGAAAATAATCACGTGGAAATCTGTCCCATTGCGTTACGACGGCCTCTACAGTTGTAAATATATAATTAATACTTAAAGAGGCTAAAGTAAAAAAAATGATTTTTTCAAGTTTTTATCTGCCTAGGCTGGTTAGTATGTATGAGACAATTTTGTGAACTGAATTTTAAAGCGATTGTTTCCAATAGATCGAGCTGAAATTTTGCTACACAAGTTTGGTTTCGATGACAATGCATAACAAACTGACAATGTTCTAAATAAAAAATGATGAAATCCAAAAACTCTCAAAAAGTAAAACATATGTCTATGTTTAGATTTTCACCCATATTTCGCATTCCGCAGGCAAAATGAATCTATAGGTAGTGCTATTTAACAAATATAAATCATAATAAATTTGAGTTCCGCCACTCAACACGCAACACTTCCAAACTGAGGAACGGAAGTGTCTCAATGGGAACGGAGTGTCTTAACACGGTTCCCAGGTTTCCTCTACCTACCCTGCCATTTGCGGGATATAGCGTGAAACTAAAAAAAAATTGTGTGGCTGGTATATTTTTCGGACCATTTGCATCTTGGTGGTTTAGCTCGTATGCCAATTTGGCTGCGCGCCGAGTTTTTTGTGAGCTATCTAACATTGGCTGTCAGTCACGGGTTGAGTTATACAGTTCGAGGGTGTCACGGGCCTATCGCTTTATTTTCACGTATATATTTAAATGATAAAATCGTGGCATAGTGTATACTAGCAGACCCGCGAACTTCGTATCGCCTTACAGTCGATTCTTTTTTTTAATATGTATTCTACTATTCGGGACACCGGGTCAGCTAGTAAGATAAAAAAATAAAGAAAGTTGATAAGTCAACAATTATATAATATACAAAAAAAACTTAAATCACTTTAAATTCTTGTAATATTCATTAAAAACTACAATAAAAATAACAATTTCCGATATCTTATTATGATACCTACTTATTATATTTTATTTTTACTTATTCTAAATTCAGTTTCATTTTCATTGTAGAACTTTATGGTACCCGTTATTTTTTGTTTGGTTATCTGGCGCGTAAACAAACAGAGCAGATGGTTTTCCAACACGGGAACAGGCAACATACAATAGACCATGCGAGAAACATGAGTTTTCTATATTAATACCACAAACACTCGATAACTGCCCCTGGGATTTGTTTATAGTCATTGCGAAATCAAGCCGTACTGGAAACTGTAGTCTTTTAAGCTCGTATGGTATGTCAGTCGAAATCATTGGGATGCCCCGCATCATCAAAAAGTCTTCTCCTTTATACTTTCCTTTCAATATGATTGCTTCTATTACGTTATTCATTATTTTTTTATCGCTAATCGTGTGCCTTTACAAAGTTTCGCAAAATTACAACTACACATACAAGCTTTAATTGAAGATTCTTCTTCTTCCTGGCATTAATCCCGGCTATTGCCAGGGTCTGCCTTCCTAGTCAAACTACTCCACTTTGCAGGATCTTTTGCGTCCTCGGTGGTTAGACCATTGGCTCTCATGTGCTGCATCACGACATCCAACCAGCGCTTCCTTGGGCGTCCGGAAAGTCGCGTCCCAGGAACTGGTATAGCAAGGCACTTGCGTCCGACATAGTTCTTAGGCCGGCGCGTAACTTGGCCAAACCATCTCAAGCGACGCTCTTGGAGCTTATCCGCTACATCACGGACCCCAAGACTACCTATTCTAGGTAGTTGTGAGGCTAGGTAGAATGTGTTGCGTATGCGGTCAGACCGCGTTACGCCGCACATCCACCTCAGCATCTTCATTTCCGTGACGTGAAGCTCCTGAGTGTGCCGAGATAGTGCTGGCCAACATTCGCTGCCGTATAAAAGAACCGGTCCGACGATGCTCTTGTATATCAGCCCGTTGAGCTTGGGCGGTATTCTGCGGTCGCAGACCACACCAGTGACCTCCCGCCATTTGGCCCAGGCAGCGCTTATCCGGCCATGGACATCGTGATCGATGCCTCCAGACTCGTGCATAACGGATCCAAGGTACCTGAACTTCTCCGACTTAACGGCTGGCTCAGGACCTATAAGGATGGTGCTCGAGTCCCGGCTCCCGCAGGCCATGTACTCTGTCTTCGACACATTTAGTTTAAGACCGCCGTTCTCAAGCGTACCCTTCCAGAGGTTCACTTTACGCTCCAGCGTCAGTCGGTTCTCGGCAATGAGTGCTATGTCGTCGGCATCATCATCAGCCATGGAGCCTGGTCCTGGATGTGAGCCGAGACAGTATCGAGCACTATATTGAATAAGAACGCCGAGCCCTGGTGAACCCCCACTGTAATCGGGAAGGGTCTAGTGTCGCCAACAGCAGTCCTAACCATAGAAGCGGAATCGTAGTACATGCCTCTGATAATCTCAATATAGGCCTCAGGGATCCCTTTGGATCGCAATGCCCATCACTGACGAGGCCTCCTGCAGATCTAAAAAGGCCACATGCAGAGCTCTCCTTTTTTCCCTGTATGCCTCCATCAAAGTTCTGAGGGCGAAAATGGCGTCCATGGTGCCCGATCCTGGCTGAAATCCATATTGAGACGCAGAGACAGTACACTCTCGGCGGAGCCTGAGGTCGATCATGCGCTCGAAGAGCTTCATGGTATGACTCATAAGCTTAATGCCCCTATAACTACCACAATCTTGAACACTGCCCTTTCCCTTGTAAATAGGGGTAATAAAGCTAAGCCGCCACTGATGCGGCATCTTACCAGTGTTCAAGATATAGGTTAAAAAGGTCAGTAAGCATGAGCACACCAAGAGAGCCCAACGATTTTCACGCTTCGATCGGAATGTCGTCAGGTCCCCACCGTCTTTTCCGTTCTTCATTCTTATTCCAGAGGATGTCCTGACTAATATCTGTCCGATATTTGTTTGTGGGCATACGGGTACGCGACCCCGGATCCTCGAGCCGCCACTCTTACATCCTCATCCAGTCCGGAAGAATGGTGTCCCCCTCCCCCCTTCCCCTTCTCCTTTCCTTAGTTCTCTCCTTCTTCTACCTATCCTACTCCTTCTATTTTACTCTCCCCTCGGTTTTTTCCCCACAAAGGGGTGGCTCCAATTAAAAACTGCCAACCGCCACTTAAATGGACCATGAAGATTGTTAGGCGGAAACCCTGGCAAATCAAGTGAGTTTAAAAGTTCCGGTAGATAGTTCACGACATCATCTTCATTAGTAGCCGTATCAACTGATTTATATGTCCTCATTACGCCAGGAATTACATCTTGGAAATTGAAAATTTAATTCATTTATATCAGTGTGTTTGGCAGCCAGTAAAGCTCTTCCGTTCAACCAACCATGGAATAAATAATTTTCAGCAACATTTGGAAGCACTTTATGATGAATGAGTTCATCTTTGGATTACGTTAACTGACAAAAACGATCAGGAAAGGTGATGCAGCCAATCAGCGCATCTATAGGAAGTTTGCCATTACCAATATCAATGAGTTAATTAGAGAATATGTCTCCAGATTGATCATTTTGCATCATGACACGAATATTCTCGCTTAAATGTAATACCTTGACATGTTTCTACAATTTGGAGGACTTTAAACATGATTTCAGTTCATCAGCTTGCTTTGAACGTGGAACCACTGGCAATGTTTGGCGAAATTCTCCTGATAATAAAATCCGTAGATCTTTTAAAGTTCTTTCTAAATTCAACTGCCAAATCAAATTAAAGTGTTTAGTAAGTGATATTGTAGATGACATAGCATCTCATAAACAAAATATTTCAATTACCTGCATTTATCATCTTGATTGGGAAATCATAGCCATCTTCAACTTGCCAAAATATAATGGGATATTGCAGTGCATCATATGAGCGATGTGTTTCCTTAATACGTTGTAATCGATTACTTCACGTGACTCCAAATTTTCTCCAATTTCAACAATGGCAACTTCATCGATAGAAGATGCATTAAAACATTGCACTTTTGAAAAATATAATTAGTTAATTGTATTTGTGAAATAATTTTTGTAATTGTTCAACTATTGACCTTTTCAGTGAATTGTTATGTGTACAACGTAGGTTGATTTCTTGTGGAGAATTTTTCATAAAATAAATTTGCTAAGACTTGTAGTCGCTATCTGGTACTGGTAACAATAAACCTGCTCTATGATATATTTGACCTTGTAACTATTGAGGGAAAAATGTATTGTAATGCGTATGGGCTATAATAGTTATGATTAACATACATGCAACTGCAGATACTATGACAAAACTTAAAAATTATAAGTCATTTGAAAGCAGTCGTTGTATTGTTGAATATTTTTTAAGAAGTGTATATGGAATATGCTCCTATTCCTAAAACCAATGAGTACAATGGCTCTGGAGGTGGAAGTTACGGTATCAATTTACACAACACAATCTATTGGCTTTATTTTACAATAACAATTTTTGAATTTCAATTTTTACAATAACCTTACAATATTGGCTAACTGAGTTCATAGGTCCAATAGCAACACAGCTGTAGGCACTGCTGGCATCAATTGATATATATATATATAACAAAAAGGAGCTCGATTCAAATTTGCACCATTATCAGTAGTAGTAAACTATCGTGCTTTACGGTCTGTCTCAATCGATTTTTTTCACGTTCATTGCAATCTTCACGTTCTGGGCAGTACGATTAGATTCTTCTGCCTAAATTTGTCCACCGCCTTATAGAAGGCATATTTAGTAAGTCACAAATACACAACACTTTATTAATTTTATAAAATTTGTGGCTTTTAGATTTAATAATGTAGATGCACATTTACAACAAAGAGACTTTTACATTTCAAGTGACATTTTACCATAGAAATATTGACAAATATTGACATTAAAAGACTGAGATCCCAGGGCCCCCAGACCTACATCATTTTAGCAAAGCTGAAATCTAATATGTACTTAAGACTGTATGCATACTCTCTAACTTAAAAAAACCTTCAGAGATAGTGCCAACTTAAAGCACACTTCCAGTTACATTAAAATAGAAATTCTCGTTTTTATATATGTTTTAAAGTAAAAAATGTATATTTCACATTCTTTCACGTGTATCTTTACTTCTGCGAAACTTCCTAAAGGTTCTTTAAAATTTAAATATATTATTTACGGACTATTTAAAGATCCCTCATATATAACCAGATCAATCCGATGGCTTCATCATTTCCCCAGAAAGAGATATACCGTTATTTTTTGCTACCTTTAAAGGATCCTATTTTCAAATTAGTGAGTAAGCATATAATAAATAAGCATATGTCTTAACTACATGTAAGACTAATAGTCCTGGCGACTCTGGGATCTGGAGCTATAATATTTATACGATACTAACGTCAGTCAATTGTTTTGCCTTCCCGGAATCCAGCGACTAACATTTAAACTTTATAGTACGGTATTAAAGTCCAAATTGACTTTTAAGTATTAATACGGATCTTTTGTATGGGAATGTAGAAAAGTGTTGTTTTATATCTTTTCTGGTCAATTTTTTAAAGTTGGATCCAATTTTTTTTTATTCTAACTTGAAAATGCTCATCACG
>HE671162.1:240521-286205 GCA_000313835.2 Heliconius melpomene melpomene | reverse complement strand
TTTTTTGCTACCTTTTAAAGGATCCTATTTTCAAATTAGTGAGTAAGCATATAATAAATAAGCATATGTCTTAACTACATGTAAGACTAATAGTCCTGGCGACTCTGGGATCTGGAGCTATAATATTTATACGATACTAACGTCAGTCAATTGTTTTGCCTTCCCGGAATCCAGCGACTAACATTTAAACTTTATAGTACGGTATTAAAGTCCAAATTGACTTTTAAGTATTAATACGGATCTTTTGTATGGGAATGTAGAAAAGTGTTGTTTTTATATCTTTTCTGGCAATTTTTTAAAGTTGGATCCAATTTTTTTTTATTTCAACTGAAAATGCTCATCACGCTGAATAACTTTTCCTAAAGCGTTGTATTGATATCTCTTATAGATTAGGCGGGCTGCTAGGGTTTCACATCAGGTATTCGGGCTATCAAAATAAATTATAGCCTATATGTTGCCGAAGACTAATGGCTATGCGACAAAAGAAGTTTCATTTAAATCTGTCCAGTAGTTTTTGCGTTAAAGAGTCACAACAGACAGACAGACAGACAAGAATTCCAAAAATTATATTTTTCTCTTCTATTACTTGTATAAAGTCCCCCGGAAAGGTTTTTTTTAGTTTATATTCAATGTACAGATTTTACCCCCCTTACAGTTTTATTATATATATAGATTTTTAGCTTTACACTATATATAAAGAAAAAATATATAAAGAATAAGAAGGAAGACAGACTGCTCAATTGTCAACACTTTACATGTTGAGTGGCGGATTTGGTTAATAGGTTTGGTTATCGATCGATCGATTTATTATTATATGTATGCATATATTTATGTTCATTTAATATTTAAACTGTAGACGGAGTTTTTAGCTTCACCCTTCCCTTCGCCTTTTGTCTTGTTACCAGAGCGAGGAAATTAAAATATTAAATATTTTATCCCCCGAGTGGAAAGTTGAGTTAAAAAGTGACAAAGTGACTGCTCTCGACATATTTTACGCAGTATATCAAATAAATATGTAACAATAGAAAAAGCTATAAGTAATTAATTTTAAACATAAGTAAAAAAATAACAGTATCGAAATAAAAATGTAGATTTCCCCCACATTAGTTTATCATTATCGTACTCAAAGCATTTACACGTACCCTTATCACAAAGCAAGGTGGACGTCATGAGTTTGGAGACACTTGAAGAAGGTCAGCTGTGGGATTTATATTATACAATATGTGGTTTTTATCTTTACATATATTTTACTATTGCAGAGTAAGCCATGAAAGAAAAATCTAGTTAAAAATCACCTTTTTCTCCGTTTTTAGGATTTTGGGAAATCATAATGTTAAATATTTAATTTCCTGGAGTGGGATTCAAACACTCGACCGTCGCGTGTATAGTTACACCCTTGTACCACCGAAACATAACGGCCTTTACCTTATTAAAAATGCAGTTTTTCAGTAATTTTTTTTCTTGACAGTAGAGTAAGCTAATTGAATGTAGTGTTAAAACACTCTGTTCTCAACTTTCCACCCCATTTTTGAAAAAGCTCAGAGCCTTTTTTTGTTAACGAAAGTGATAGTTAAATAATTTAAATATAATTACCCAATAACAAAAGAGTTTTACATTACAAATAGATTGTTTATTTCTTACTATATTATCTCAACACAACTCCTATAAAACATTGTATATAAATTTGCGTCTTTATTGCATTTTTGTTCCCGACCGCCTCATAATAGCCCGTAGCCCGTAGTCCGTACAAATGAGTAAAAACTCCCAGTAACGACAATTTCAAAGCAGACCGAGGACCTAAAACAATTCCCATTTCATTTAACTCGCTGCGAACACGAAATGCAGGGATGAAACTCAGTGAATACTTACGCAAATCTACTTGCTGGTGATGACAATGTTTGTTATATTTTTCAATTGTTATAATATATTAAATGTTTATTTGGTGTCTTATTAATTTTATTTAGTGTCTAAAAGTAAAAGAGTGTACTTACGTAAAATCCATCAACCTATCTTGCTGTATACAGTATACAGCGTGAAGTAATAAAAGCTATAATTTATTTTATATATTTTGATAAGCAGACAATTCAAGTAATGTCAAATGTAATAAAAAGTTCATAGTCCTTAGTTAAAAACAATTTAAAATATACGTACAGACACTAAAACTTCTACAAAATATTACTCAAAAAATAAATATGTAAAATTCAACGAGACGGCACTCCTTACGGCACCCTCCATCATTTTTATCAAGACTTTTTATCAGGTTTGTTTTTATTAATAAAATTTTATTAATACTTTTTATTAACGAAATTTGTTTAAGTGTATTATTCTACCCATACAAATATTTCAAACATTTGTACCTACTGTGTCAGCAATTGAGTTATACAAATACGCGTTGCTTAATAAAATAAATTCAAATCCCGCGTAGACAAATAAGGTTTCGCGTCTAATTTTCGTCGACCTTGAGTCGTTTCGTCTATTACTTGTATTTTGCTTGTTATCTTTATATATTGGCTGTGTTTGCTTAAATATTTAATGTTAATTAACGTTTTATGTTTAAAGGAATATTTAATTTTAATAATATTCACATTTTTGAGGCTGTGAGATGAACTACAAATGCGATTGTTATGTGTATCCCATTCAGGGGAATGATATTTAAAATATTTTTGTTTGGCCAGCTCAAAGCGCGGCGTTCAGTTCCGCCATTCACGCCAATAGTCTTACTTACTTTAGGTAGCTTCCCACACTACCACATGTTGAGCACTAAATAATTTGTGCTACAAAAGTGCCTCGTGCCGCAGTGGTAAAACAAAACGGTGCGACCACAAAAGCGACGGTTGTGGGCTCGATTCTCACTCGGGGGAAAGAATTATTATTAATTTATATTATATTTCTTTACTCTGGTTATAAGGGAACGCGCTACGTTGAGTCACTCAACACGCAATGCCTCGAAAAGTGGGAAACGGAGTGTCTTAACACTAGGTTTCCCTGCCTACCCCAGCATGAACCAAAAAATTAATAACCATATACTAAAAAAACTTATTCCAAACCATATAGCTTTCATATATTTCCCATACGAACAAACATAAATCCCATACAAAACAAAACAATCTAATTTGGCATACCACCAAGGATTGGCCCAACATAGATCTAATATGCCAGCTTTATTCTCGCAAAGATTGCCGTTTTCTCGGGGCTGAGAAAATGAAAAGTGCTTTAGTTGCGTAGTTCCAAGGTTTCGAGAGAGTAATCCAGGTTAATCGCGGAATATTGTAGTCTTCATGCGAACAAATGGGGACACGTTTAGACAAGAACTTTGATAGAGTTTGTACGTATAAAAACGGTATATTTGCAGAGTTGAAATTAATGTTGTACTTTGTGTATTTAAATATTTATTTATTAGTGACAGACAGTATTTTGCGGCGTAGAACGCCGAATTTTAGCGTATAAAGTTCAATGCCAACTTTCTTTGGGGAATGTAGAGGAACAGTAAGATAAGATTTCCTGAAGTTCCATCACGTTAGAGACATTTGATTAATTGATTGTTCCTAGATGGCATGTCCACTAAATGCGGACAGCGCGCTGACCGTGAAGATCCCCAGGGGAGGTCTATGTTCAACTATGGGCGTTATACGGCTAAGGCTGCAAGCTATAGTCTATAAAATAAAACTTATTAATGATTTCGCAATAATCCCCAAAACACCTGCATCACTTGAAAAATTCTAAATTCTTATTTTCATATGACCACACTCATCAACTCACAAGTAAAAGCTAGCACTAAATAAAAACATATTAATTATTTATTTTCTCCTACACTAAATATAAATTGAAAATCCTTATACATCTACATAAAATAACAATTAATTATAGGATCACCACTAACAAATTTGCTTCACGCATAAATGAACAATGTAATACCTACATATGAACTATATAAGTTCATTCAAGCGTGGGTATTAGAAAAGGGAACAATAATACCTTTTAACATATCTTTCATTAAGCAATAACACGTTAAGCACATTTAACTAAACACTCTAACGCGAGCGTAAATACGATTAAACATTAAATTCCACTTCTAAAACACTACCCTCGCTTAATCCATGTATGGTTCTATTGAGAGCGTTGTTAGATTATTATTTTTTTCTTTATACTGTATTTCGCAAGTAGCGGGGTAGGTTGAGGGAACCTCAGCAAATAGTGCTAAGACACTCTATTCCCCTTAAATTACTCCCATTTCCCACTTTCCGCTGAGTTTTGAATGCATTGCGTGTTGAGTGAGGGAACTCAACGCCAAAAATAAAATATTTGAACGTAACAAGACTTGAACCTGGTCTAGACGATATAACCACAAAGCCATAGATTGTAGAATATTTTTATAGCATAGGCTGTACATAATATTTAGTATTTCCACATAATTTCAATTAGAAATAAAAAAAACGTATAAAAGCTTACATCAAAGAAATCACAAATTTGAATTGAATTCTATTATTTATTTTCTTAGATTGTTATTTCGCTTTCACTCAGACGCGTCCTCAGAGACGTCTTAAAATAATCCTCTGTCAATGTCAAGAATACGCACCTGTTACTGGTATTATGGGGATTTATCAAGCTGTCACCTTGCTCACGGATGTATGACCTTCTTTCTGGAAAAAAATATTGAAAATAATTACATTATTATAATATTATCATATAATATGGTGGTGATGTGAATGGTGTCAAGTTACTTAGAAATGTCAGTAAAGTCAGTAACCCACAAGAAGCTACCACCGCCTCGGAAAGCAGTTCTGCTGAAAAACCAAATATAGAAGCTATTTATCGGAGTAGAAGCTATTCATCGGGAGGTAGTCTCAGGGTCCATGAAGTAGCGGATAAGCTCCAATAGCGTCGCCTGAGATGGTTTGGCGACGTTACGTTCCAACCTAAAAACTATGTCGAATGCAAGTACTTTGCTATATCAGTTCCTGGAGTGAGACCTCCCGGACGCCCAAGGAAGTGGTGGTTGGATTTCGTGATGCAGGACATGAGAGCCAATGTTCAAACAACCGAGGACGCAAAAGACCGTGCAAAGTAGGTAGGCAGAACCTAGCAACAGCCAGGATTAATGCCAGGAAGAAGAAAATAGAAGCTATTATTATAAGAAAATAGAAGCTATTAGCTTAGATAATTGAAAGCCATTTTCTTATATGCATTGTAATTAAGCCATCCTAATACGAGGACGAAATAATGAACAACGAAGCGTAATTAGGACGGGTCTGTCCATAAGATGATGATAGTTAAGAGTCCAATTGTCATTTAGAGCCAAGTTTATATATAATTAACTTTATATCGAGATCGTAAATCATCATATATATATTTAAAATTTAAATGCAAATATATATATAAATGATATTAAAGTATAATTGTTTTAAGTAATATAATTTACATTATTTCGAAATATTAAGTTAACAACGGCAATATATCTTGCATTCACATGCAAATTCTCATTTTCTAAAGGTATAATAAAGACAAAAGTTTGTTCGAAATTTTGGTGGCGCCATATTTTTATGGTTACAAATAATAAATAAGACAATAGGTACAAAGAAAGCGAAACTTTTGAAATGCTACTTGTTTTAGCTTTACGGCGTAAATTAAGCATTATATGCTCATTATCCGACCGCGGCCAATAAGGAAGGTTGTGTTTTAGCGCTTATATATGTATGTATGGCCATTTCTTGGTTCTCTTGTAACTGTTAAACCAGTGAACCGATTTTGATAAATAAGATCTCGTTGGAGAGTGGAGAAATAGTGCTTGCATAGTAATAAAATGTAATAAATCAATGAAATGTCTCCCTATAAACAAATAAAATAGAAATTAATAAAATAAAACAACCATTATTTCCAAGACACCTTCTCCATATGCAATTTGTTACCAACAAATAAAAACGATAGTAAAAACCACAATCCATACTTTTTATACTCCATAAAATTTTTCTAAAACATTTTTCTTTCTACTTGACCTTTCTTTCTTACAAGGCGTAATAACTACCTATAATAAATCTTTATGAAGTACCAGGATATCATAGGCGCACAGAAGTCACCTTTACGACCGATTCCAACGTTACGATGCTAACCGTACAGTTAAAGTGGCTCGTAAAAGCTACAACACATGTTTATAAATTTCACGAGATGAATAGCCTCCTGAATTTATGCGGGTTATTTATGGCGTTGTATGAATGATCTAGTTATAGATATTGTTGTTCGCAAAGTAACTATAAATTTATGTCCATCTTCAAGAATGTAACTAACACCTGATGTAGATAGAGATAACCTATCCATGTAATAAACTTATATTTTTTTTTTCAATTTACTTTATATAACGTACACATAGCGTGGGCAGAGGGAACCTGGGAACCTACAAGGTAAGATACTCCGTTTCTATGAAGACACTTCCGTTCCTCACTTTTCCCCCACTTTAAGGAACTCAATGCCGGCTTTGCCTCGTTATCAGAATGAGGAAATGAAGATGTGAAATATTTCATTTCGTCGAGTGGGAATCGAATCCACAATCTGTTACAGTCACACGCTTCTACCCCTGTGCCACGACCACCTAATAATATATAGTTAAAAAACACAATAACACGTTTTTTTCAGAGTCAAAGTACTACAGAGTGCTATAGAATGTGCTCGCGTAAATTATATGAGCCTAAGCTGGTGTGGTTTACTGACCTCTGAAGAGTTCCACTATTCAGGTCGTGACTCATGACCTTTATACCAGGTCAATGATACCATATCATACAATTAAAAAATAATTCAAATTTACTTTCCTACATTAAATTAATAAAATTTTAATAAATTATCTTTAAATAACATAAGTAGATACTTAGAGAAATTATATTTTGCACCTTACTCGAGCAGGTCTAAAAAAGCCCGCACACAGCAGGGTAGGTAGAAGGAACCTAGTGTTATGGCACTCCGTTCGCCATTTTCTGCCGAATTCCGGAGGCATTCCGTGTTGAGTAAAATCCCATATATTCCTAAATAAATATTCTTAAACAGAGAAGACAAGAAGCTATATTAGTAAAATTATTACATAATAATATCTTTGATTTTCAATATTATTAATAATCCGGCTAAATAGTATCATTTAAAAAAATCCCAAACAAATATAATATAACAAGTTATATTATCAAAATTATTATTTAATTAATTTTGTGATAGTAAAATGTCCTCTCTTAAATATTAGCTGTCCCTGCAATGCGTAGCTATAAATAAATAAGTACCCGCTCAGCGACCCTGTCTAGAAGTCTCTGAGGAGATACTTAAGGTACCCACACATTAGACTCAATTAATGTGAAATTGTCATTCAAAGATAATGCTCATTGGATATTTTTTTTTATCTTTACGCTGCTAGTGTTATGACACTCTATTCCTTACTTTCCGCCTTATTTTAGACGTATTGCGTATTAGGTGGCGTATCAGAGCGAAGAAATAAAAATATCAATAAATATTACTTTAATCGCCCGAATAGGAATCGAATCTACACCTGTCGTGTTTACACTCTTGTGCCCCTGCGCTGTGTTGGAGTGATTTAACACTACTTCCCTCTGCATAACCGGCTATAAGCAAGATAAAGCGTAAGGCTATTTTTTAATTTGCTTCTTGGGTAGGTCTGTAAAGACCTTTACAAAATACGTGAAAATAATTGGCAATCCGCAAAGGTGATGAAATTTTAATACGTCCAGTCCTATTCAATGGAGGGTTTTTATTTAAAAGCTAATGTTTAGAAGTTCTTTTATAAAATGAGGCAAGTAATAATATTTTTTGTTTTTTTATTAATTTATATGTTGTAGAAAATCATATATTTAGAGGCACGTGACCCAGGAGTAAAAGTGGATGCTATAAACGCAACAGGTTGTGGGTTCGATTCCTTATACTGAAAATGAAATTTTTCAGTTTTATTTTTTCGCTTTAGTAACGAGGCAAAACGTGACGTTGAGTTCCGCGACTCGACTCGCAATTTGACGGAAAGTGAGGAAAAGAAGTATCTTAATGGGAACAGTATATTTTAACACTAGGCCCCCATGTTACCTGCCTACCATGTATGGAATTCAGCATGAAATTAAAAAGAAATAGCGTCTAAGAGTACAGGCGGCAGGACAATACATTTGGCCCAGTACATACCTACATAGATAGATATATAAATATTATTTATTTTTGCAAACAAATTGATAAACATAAAGAGACATTCGACGTTAAAGCATTATAAAAAGTTTATGATTCTATGAATATTTCATTCTACATACAGATGTATGTACTAGAACATTTCGAATATTAAATTAGCAGAAACTGCTAAGGAGAAAAAGCAGTTATTTTGTAGAATAGAATAAAATTTAAGATTATTGTAAAAATACATACCTTTAAAGTTGTAAAAATATATACCTTTAACATATAATAAAAAAATATGAGTTATAGTTGTGGGTACAATTCCCACTCGAGGAAGTGAAATATTTATTTACGTTTATATTTCCATTCTTCGCTCTGGTGTCGAGGCAAACTTCGCGGCGTTGGGTCCTGATACTCAACACGCAATGCCTACAGAATTCGGCAGGAAGTGGGGAACGGAGTATATTAACACTAGGTTCCTGCTGTCTACCCTGCTGAGTCCAGGATACAGCGTGAAGCTGATTTGATGAGTCATTTATAGACCATGGCTTATGGCGTCTGATACGGTGAACATGATAAACGTGGATTAATAAATCTCCTACGCATTGATTATACTTAAATTGTTTTCATTTTTCAGTTCTGGTAGAATTAAAGTATAGAACGGAATGCCTTACCACTAGATACCTTACGAAAAAAACATGAATCTACTTTATGAATTATTAAAAACGTAGAAGCCACTTAAGCAAGCAGTGCTAAGCAAATCGAAATGAACCAATAGTAAAGTAGTATTTTATTCATTAAGAGTGCACCCTTCGATTGGCTTTTGAGGTGAGGGGTGCGATGTATTATTCATATACGACTTTCTCTAGGAGTCTCTTTGTATCGTATAAACTACATTTGGATATACGAAAAGCTGTGGACGACAGGTTGAGGGTTCGATTGCCATTCGAGGAAATCAAATATTGGCCTCGGCCTTGAGATCCACCATTCAACACGCAATGCCTACAGTGGAAAGTGGGAAACTCTGCCTACAATATTGTTTACAGGAAGATAACCTAAAACTAAAAAAAAATATACAAATATGTCTTATTTTTCCATAGTCAATAATATTTTATGTAGCCTATTCCACCATACGCAAAGTATATCTGAATCAATAATGTCGACAGCTTTTCGTACGCAAACGGGCAACCGTCCATACTGTTTCCATATAAAAAGGCACTTTTTCTCGTTCTTTGATCATTTCGACCGTCATGAATACTTTAGGGATAGAGTAAAATGTTTTTAGCCTGATATTGTATGAATAGCCTATTGGCGTAGTAGAAAATATCAAGCATTGCATATTAAAAATGTTACTTACAACAAAAAAAATGTTATTTAGAAAACGTACCAAAAAATTATCGTAGCGGCATTTGAACCTCTGCCTCTTGAAAATTGTCCAAGTGCTCTGACCACTAAGCCATACGTTCTAATCAAGCCGCCGAAATTCTTATACGCTTGTTACCACGAAATGTCTGAAATTCGGGCGGAAAGTGAGAAATAGTGTCAACACTCTATGTTGCCCCTTACTTCCTTGCTATATACGAGATTTAGCATGAAGATATAAAAATCCAAATACAAATATGATGAACGTAAAGTAATACATTCACATCAACCCCAAAAGATGAATGTAGACTCGTCTGTAGCTAAGCGAAAATACTTGTAGCGCTGCAACCTACTATGTCACATTTGCTAGATATATATACAGCAATTGGTGCATATATGTCAAACATTACTTACATTTTTGAAGTCGGTTAAAATGTATATTATTCAATAACACGTACGGTAATGGATACGGCCATTAGTGCAATAGACGGTGATTAGAACTGTACGTGATAAGCGTTTACAAAAGGTGACAGTTTCAACGAGCGGAATGAAACTTTTTCACAAACTTTTTTTTATTTTATAACTTTAATTAGCTTAATTTAGAACGTTGGTATATTTAATTACGATGATAATCTTAATTATCGTAGTAACGCAGTGGCACGAGCGTGTGCTTGTAAGCGCGGTTCTAGGTTCGCTCCACACACGGGAGAATGAATTAATATTTATTAATATTTCCAATTCTTCGCTCTGATAGTTCAAGGCAAAGCGCGGCGTTGAATTCAGCCACTCTACACGCAATATCTCGAAAATAGAACAGAAATTGGATAACAAAATGTCTTAAAACGTCATCATTTTCCTTAAAATGGATTCAAACTAACAACCATTACGTGTAAACTGACATATTTTAACTGCACTAAGATTTCGTCACTTTGATAATATTTACAACAAAACTCAAAACCAAGCAGGAAAAGGATCTTCTTGTAGAGAAGTTTATAAAACTATGTAGAGTTCAAACAACACTGCCTTCTACAGTCGTGTCTTAATTTAAGTTAAACAATAGTGCCTTTGTCTTTGGGCATAGTTTTTGTTTTATGAAGAGGTTTTTTAAAAGTAGCTATTTGTCTATAGATTTAATAATATATAAAAGTACGGTTTTTGCAAAAAGCTAGTAACTTTTACCTGCACTAGAACGAAAAAATGAAAATATTATATATTTCAGTTGCTCGAGTGGGAATCGAGCCCATAACCTGTCGTGACTGACATCAATACATTTATCTTGTCAAATTATGACTTTCTTTTACACCTTGCCGTAATTAACTCATTTTTTAAACTATGTATAACAAGGTTACTAGTTAATAAGCAGTTTTGTTTTAAATAATATAATAATACTATTATACCTACGTATATAATCGTCGATTGAAATGTAGAAAATTACGTTGACAATTGCATAGAACGTACTGAGCTTTTTCAGTTCAAAGTGTATGAAAACAGTATATTTTTATCTAGCAATAAAAGATCTAATGTTACACCAGAGTGCGATTGTGTGATGCCACCACGAACGTAATCAATGGTAGTGCAACCTCGCGGGAGCGATGCAGGCGTGATTGAAATTGAAAAATGTTGTAGTTATTTTAACTATACTCAAGAGAACTTTGGTTAAAAGTTAACTGACTCGCAGATCTGTGCTAGAATAATAAATGTAGCTTCCTTCCGTTTTCCTTTATATAGTGAAAATTTTATTGTAGACCCACGTCTCACGAGGCTGTTTATAGTTTATTGAATTATAGCTAACAACAATATCGTTTAAGTTACCTTTTAAACGAAACACTTACTCGTAGACTCGTACGTTCCATCGTTTTAAAGCTACGATGTCACAAACAAACATACGTATCTGTATATACAAATATTCATTGAGGGTGAAAAATACACGCAAAATATCGCATAATTAATAAAAAATATATATTTCATACGTACTCGTGAGTTTTTTAACTTATCGTTAATAGGATGACTTTTAAAAACAGATATACTATTGAAACCCACGGCGACTGTTAGGAGCTTTTAAGTTGAACATTTGTAGAAAAAAGTTCTAAATAAAAGCTGTCTGGCAAAACGAGTGTGAAGACTTTTTATAAAGGTGACGGGAACCCTATACAGCGTGTTCAAAGTTCCCTCCATTCAGGCAAATAAAACAAAGCGAAAAACTGTTGTTGCTACAGAAAAATATACGAATGGGAGAATTTGTATGTATTTCTGTTAGGGCGTAGTAGAAATATGTGTCTGGCGTTAAACTCTTTGACGCAACATACTTGCATTTGAAATGTAATCACTACGAATTTAATTCATTTTATTTTTTTAATAAAAGGCCCTCATTCTTTACATGTCACGACGACAGAGTGACTTAACTTTAGGTTCACTCCCTCTTCGTTGCTATATACAAGATATAGCATGAATCTTATATAAAAAAGATTTTGCAAAAAGATATTATATTTTTTAATAAATTTTCGTAACTAAATGAATACCATTCATCTTATCTTTATCTATCTATTATTCTATTTATGATCTTTATAACAACAAAAAAATATTGGTGAATTACATAAGATTACACATTCCAAAGGCAATCCATACATAAAAAAGTTGACTGATTTGCGATTACGTCTTTTCATAAATGACAATTATATAATTATTTTAAATTTAAATAAAACTTCTTTTCAAAAAAAACGGCTTATTCAAACATAAAAGAAAAATACTTGCAAAGAATACTTCAATAGGCTATAAAACCAAAACAAAAGTATAAAATAAACAAAAAAACTTAAAATAAATAGCAAAAATAAATCATAAATTGTGTCATAATAGTAAATGCAAAAAGTATCGTTTTAATTACAACATTTAACCCCCAAGTTAGCAACAACAGCCACTCGAGACGGCAGTAGACCGTACTCCTTTACAGTTCGGCCTCAGTACTTGCCTTTTGCATTCATAATGCATTCCTCCAACCAATGGAAGGGCTTAAACGTACGAAACAGTCTAAATATCAAAGTAAATTAACCTTTTTTACTACAGATTTAAAATTTAAAACTCGGTGTAAAATGAGAGGTTTTTATTAAAAGCTTAAAAATTTTATTTAATTTCAGTTACACGCTTACGGATGTTGATTATAAATTACATGTATTAATTTATGTAGAAATTGTTTTCGCATCAGATGTTTTAACCTATTTTCCGTATTATTCATAAACGCTTTTGTAGTATGGTTAGAAAACGTATAATAAAAATTGTATTTTTTTATAGCTTCATTCTGTATCCCGCACATACTCCTAGAAAGGTACCTTTGAACCTAGAAGATGTTCCGTTCCCATTAACACTCTTCCGTTCCCCACTTTCCGCCGAATTCTCGTAGCAATCTGCCCTGAGTGCATTTTATAAATATATGTTATGAAAATACTAATTTCTTAGTATCAGCAAAATTTTTCGTACCTACCCATTTTATATCCTTATTTCGTTATTCTTCATTCTAACATTTTCATATAAAATTCTCACCAAAAGATGTTCGTCACGTTCAAAACAATTGTAATTCTATACGATCCGCACTTTTGGTTCAGAGAATAAGAAAATTGCTTGTCAGTTACATTGCTGGCGCTGACCCAACTGACCAGTAACTTGTTTTAACATATAGAAATATTTTTATCTATTGGGTAAGATATGAACAAGAGTATCTATCTGAACGTTCATGCGCACAGAATATTATATTATATCTAGTTGAGTTGAGTCACTCACTAATATTTTTTTTTTGTATAAAAACTATGATGTAAATATCAATTATAATTAAGATATTAGGAATCGCTTTTGGGCACCCCAACAAGCAATGTCTCGAAAATTTGGCGTTTGATGAGTAACAAAGGGTTTTAACGTTTTCCAGAGGTAAATAAAAATAATTTAATATATTAATTTCCCCAAATAAGAATCGAATCCACAACCATTGTGCTTACAGTTAAACATTGTACCACAGTGCTACTCTAATCCTTAATAAGTTTTTACAACGAACACCCAAATAACGCCGGCTGCCGAGCCAATGATAAGAAAAAAATATTTTTGATCCATACAAGATAATCGACGTCGTTTCCTCAGTTACGTGATCAAAGCTCTTAATAAAGACGATCCCTCAATCCTAATGAAGGTAATGCTTAGCGGCCATTAGTGATGAAGCCAGTAATTTTTTTTCTTATAGCCCCCCATTTTTGTGATCTCTATTATCTTTTATTGGTTATCTTTTTTTTGGATATAAGATAAATGGTTTAATATTAATACGTTGGTTATAACAGTGACTTCGTCTGCTAGTCTCCCAGAAAACCCACCAAAAACTCTCCACGTCACACACACAAGTGTACATAATTTTACTAAAATTTGTTCCGCAATTTTAATTGTTTGAGGCAGTGATGGTCCAGTAGCACTAGCGCGCGATTATAAACGCGACGGTTTTGGGTTCGATTCCCACTCACCTAACGGGGTGTCTTAACACTCTGCTTACAAAGCTAAATGCGAGATACAAACAAGCGAAGCGAAACTTAAAAAAAAGCAATAAATCTTTAAAACCTTTCCCGAATTCTTCAATAACAAGAATATTTTCAGCCTAAAATGACTATTTTGCTTTATCATCAATCACTCGCTACTTGCCTGTGCCTCTTTACTCCGCGGCAAGATTGGAGGGAGCCGTCATAGAAACAAAAGGTTAATTACTGAGATCCTTAGCTTCCTTGGTGTTAATAATTAATTTTGCCTTTCAACGCTCGCCTTATTAGCTAGAGGCGATTAGCAAAAGAACGGATTCGTATTTGTGGATATAGCCTAATTATATTTTAATTATGATTCAGCTGATTCTGTTGAGGCCGTACTTTAAATGTTTCTGGCACTTTCGGAACGATTAAACTTGGTGGAAAGTTATTAGGTAATTTATAAATTTCAGTATTAGTTTATTATAAAAAGTCTGTTATTTTTTTACAGCTTCACGGTTTTTTTTTTCACATAACATTTTCGAAAATCTAGTTTTTATTAATTTTTGAGACATTTCGTGTTGATTAGAGTAACTCAACACCTCGCTTTGTCTTGTTTCCAGATGCAACTACTACAGATATAATTTGTCCTTGATTTTTTACTATTTTTTCATCTTAAAACTTTGAATTTTAAACATTGTGTGTGACTGCAAACACGGTACGTTGTGGGGTCAGTTTCCACTAGAGAAAATGAAATATTTAATATTTTACAGCGAACAGAAGTATCTTAATAGGAATATATAATAATAGAATATATAAGAATATATATTTATTCTTTCTACCCTGCTATGTGCGGGGTAAAGCGTGAAGATAAAAAAACCTTAAAACTTTTGCATTATCTTACATAATTGAATCGTGTAATCAGTTTGTTAAAGTTACTTGAACTCGAGAGCACTGCAATGTGTATACATTTTGAATTAGATCTGCTCTGTCTGGCTTACACTATTTCTAAGCGATATATCGCTGAACTGTGAGACGAAATGTACAATCTTTTAAAAGTAATAAAAGATATATATAAAATAGTAATTATTTAATTGTGATTATAATAATATGTTAGGATTTTGTCTCCACTTTATTTAAAGTTATTAAAATAACGTCATACATTAATGGATGTCATTGATTTTTTTAAATTCACGTCGTATTTTGGCAATCGTACCGACAACCGTCAACTTTTGAAATGAGCTACAATTTTTTTGAAGTACTTGCAAACGCGAGGCACTTATATAGCAATCAATTATAGCCATACATAAATATTTATTAAGGAAATAAAACCTATATGCACAAATGCATGTAATGCAAAAATAAAAAAAAATACAATTAAAAATAATTATTGTTACCTATAAGAACAAACGAAAACAAATTAAAATTTTCTAACAATTGTTTGAAACTAGCAAACTTCACAATTACGGCTTCATACGTTACTGAAAAGCTGGAAGATAAAGTTGCCCGCCCTAGAGGCATTAGAAAACTAGCGTGAAAATCTGAGAGATTGGCTGAAAAGCTGAACTCTCGTGCAAGGAATGCTAATGAAGCTCAAAAGTTCACTTAATTACCTATAGAAGATGTGGGTTCTTCATAGGTAACTTTTTTTTATTTTTTATTTGTATACTCGTAAAATAAAATATATTAATTTAGGTACAACTATAATTTGGTAATAAGGCAAAATGCGGCGTTAAATTCCGCCACTTAATACACAATTCCTCATGAATTGGGCGGAAAGTGGGGAACGGAGTGTCTTAATGTATTACGGGATATAGCTTGTTGGAAAACTCTTTCAAGGACAAAATATTCAATTTCATTATAATATTAATATGATTATGTAATGTTCAGTAAAAAATGAATTTAAATTAAAAATATAAATGACTAATAAATATTACACAAATTTGTACGAAAAGTCGTAAACCCTTTGTGAAAGTTAAAATTTATATTAGACTTGGTGCCGTCCACCATTTACATAACTTCTGTTTAGGCGTATGAATTTTAATTTGGGATATGAACTGAATAAATTAAATAAAATATATTACAAGTGTTTGTGATATACAGGATAATTTAAAATTTATCAAAATTAGATGGTTTTAGGCTTAAATACGTGGACAAGTACGACAGCATTTGTATAATCTTATTCGAATTATAATCGCTTCATTCCACTAGTTGATAAGGAGTGACGTTGACCTCCGCTACTTAATACGAAATGTCTCGAAAATTGGATGGAACATGGGGGAGGTCCATCTTCACCTCGACTGCAAAAATACTTAAAGCGATAAAAAGAATATGACCAATTATAGCTGTTTTCTTTAATTTCCTCCATTAGATTTTCCATTCCAACAATTGCAATTTAAATAAATATAGACCGAAAACATTAACATTTGTTAATTACTTTCTCTTTCACTTTCAAACTTTCGAAAGACTAAATAAGTATTCAAATTCAAATGGCGTTTGCAACCTTGCTGTCTCATTTTATAAGACTTTCTTTGTTTACAGACCTCAGATGAAATTAAAAGTTGATACCTTCATGGCTCAGTAGATAAGTTAGTAGCTGTTTGTATTATGATTATGAGTTCAAATGAGGTTTATATTAAAATATTTAAGATCCAATACAGTGCTTGTGTACAATGGTAATAAAAAATTGCTAAATGTGACGAACAGAGTGTTCTAACACTTGTTTCTTTCTGCGTATCCGCCAGAATAAAAAGTAAAGGAAATCTCTTTACGAAAAAGTAAAAGAGATCGTAAAAAATAAAGTTAAAACCTTTCTCAAAAATCTGAGTACTCTTCCACTAACCAACCGTGGTCGTGAATTAAGGTAAGTATTCTCGTACGTTACGTTTAGTCTGTATGGAAAATTTTATTTCATGTTAAATTTTCTTAATTTTTCCTTTGAACTTCGCTTTTGTCTGGCTCCTTTTCTTTTTGCGTGGTGTTTCGTTGAGTGTAATTCGCGTCTTGTGATAACCCTTTTTGTTTTAGTCATTTGGTATGTGAAGTTGAACTTTGTTTAGCCTTTATGGGTTGTTTAAAAGTTTTGTAATAATAATAATTCTTAAATATAACATTATATAAGTACATAGTATAAAAATAAAATAAATGCAAGCTGTTGATATAGAGCAGAGTAGGCAGAGGGAACCTTTTTTCTTTTTTATAGTGAGGAATTTTATTCTTTTGAGGAAACTCTTTTATGGGAAACCCCGAGTGGAGACTCCAACAGGTTATCCACAACCGTTGCGTTTACAATCAGATGAAGAACCTAGTTAATCTTTTGCTCTTTTAGTATAACTAAAAAGGAAATATTTGTTACAAAATTGTTAAAATACTTACATATTACATTTCACAGCGTGAGGATATACTTACCATGTGCACAACGAGTGCTGTGACGTATAAAAGTACAGTTTTACTTATACTTGAATGCGAATGCTCTACAATAGTAAGCTTTATAGTTTAGGGGTCGGTTTGTTCGACCAATTATAATAGTGTTATTAATTATTATATTAATATTCCAATAAAGATAATCTTACGAGGGTCTTAATGTCATCTTACAAAATAATAAAATAATAATATATTGTTGATAATCATTAAACGTAAAACTTTGTGTTTGATTTAATCTTTGTGTGGCGTCATCGTGTTAATGTGGACAAGCGATTGTAAGGGTTGTGTTATAATGACCAGCAATGAATGATCGTAATTTCGAACATATTAAAATTATTTAAATTTTTCCGCTCTATTGAGAAAACGTGCTGTTGAGTCAAAATTGTCTCACATAAAGACAAAGTATAAGCTGAAAATTAAACATTATTTTATGTAGGTCTACATCTTGTAACAAAAACCACCACCTCTCGCACTATAAGTCAGAAAGCATTTCACTAACAATGTTTCGCATTGAGGCAACGTCCCACAAAAAGTATATTTATTTTACAGCGCCTCTAGACCTGGTGGGAATTACTATTTTTTACTCTTATGTCTCATTCGTCGTGTTTTGGACTCTTTAAAATGTGTTGGTCGTTACTGCAATGTCTTTTCTGTTGCATATGAAAGTAAGTTTTTGTTTAAATTCTTCAGTTTATTCTTTTTCTTTACTTAAACGTTGATATTTTGTTTTTTTTTTAGCATCATGCTGCATTTAGCAGGGTAGGTAGAGGGAGCCTAGTTAAGGCACTTTGTTCTCTACTTTACGCTACATTTTGGAGGCATTGAGTGGCGGATCTCAACGCCGCAGTTTGCCTCAACCACAGAGCGAAATGAAAATATATTACAAGTAGTTCTTAGTGTGGGAATCGAACCCACAACCTGTCGCATTAATAGTAACAGAAACCTGCCTGAAATGTATACTTTAACTAGCGGCTGCTTCCAGAAATGTCAATCGCTGTTTAATTAATTTTTAAACTGGTAGAAAAGTTGTCAGCTTATCAACTACTAAAGATAAGAGCGACTATTAGTTTAAAAAGTCACTTTACATTATAAGACTTCTTCAAATACCATTGACCTTGGTATTCAAAGATTGCTCTTTAAATTTATTTATTTGATTATTTTATAAAATCCTTTATATGGTTTGTTTTTGTAATTTAATATGTTATCGTTTTAATTTATTTTATTAATACACTATTAATAAAAAAAAATTAAAACTGTACGTCGCAGAATGTGAGGAACGGGGTATCGTACACTAGGTTCCCTCTGCCTACTTTGCCATATGCGGTATATAACGTGAAGCTAAAAAAAGGAATCTTTCATGAACAGACAGCGATAATTACAATTTTATTATATGTATAGATGTATTTACAATACAAACATACATAAAAATAACCCAATGCATACAAACATTCGCTACAAACAGAATAAAGAAGCGCACGATTAAATATTTCAGCTTTATTAGCATTCCTCGCGCGATCAAACTTCGACTGGGAAATATTTTCACAGATTTCAAGTTTTACGGACTTTTCTAATACCTTCAGGGCACTAACAACTTCATTTCCCATACGAAGTTACTAACAAAGTATGCCCGATAAGTCTAATTTAAAATTTTACGTAACTTTGTACGTACTTCAATAAAATAACTTTACGTAAGCTCTGAAGGGTTGTAGCTTTTTATTTTATATACGGATGGTTCTTTTTTAAAAGAGTTCGAATTAGCTTCTTTATTATATATGCTAACTAGTTATAGTCAGCGAAGGGGGAGGATCTCTTAGTGATGCCCTACAATTCCCCAAGAAATATAAATGGGAATTTCAGATTTATATAGGCAGTAGTACCAGTATGTGAGATATCCTTTACTCCGAATGGGAATTGAATCCACAACTATCGTGCGTACATTCTTATCACGATGTCTTTATACTATTGATATATATTTTCTATAACGCCACCGTACCTGAACCAATTACTCATAAAAAGCATTTTCAACAAAATTTTCAAATGAAATTCACATACGCTACCAAGCCATTATCGCATTGAGGCAAATTGTGCTACGTTAACGAGTAACGTCCTAGAATCACAATACGGTAAGAGCAAGTGGGAGTAAACGACAGCAATTTTTACTTAAAATTAAAAATATTCTTCTCCAAATTTTCTCAGTGAAATTAGAAAAAAATATATATAATTTACTTCTAGTTGACCGACGATCATGAAATCAATACAAAACCCTCAGTGTGCAAGCCTAACTCGTACAACTCGTAAAATTATGAAAACAAAATTCTTCATATTTAGTATAAGAAACTATTAACAATAATAGTTGTATAAACGTTACTTTGTGAGTCAGTTTTATCAGGACAGGAGAAAGAAAATAGTTAATTTTCTCAAGTTGGAATCGAACCTACACCCACCGCGCTTAAAGCCAAATCTTACCACAATGGAATCATATATTTAAAAATACAAATATCATGGAAAGTTTATTTGTATAAACTAGTTCTAGACAAAAACAACAATTTTTATAAAGTATTTAGGACATTAAATATGCAGTTATGTGCCCGAATTTGAATGCAACTGTCGTGCTAACAATGTTTCATTGCACTTTCCGCGTGAACTTTATTTTGCCGTTGCTTTTCAACTTTGTTTCTAAAATGTTATTTTAAAGTAATATTTACGGACTTTGTGGTAGAGATAATACTAGTATTTCACAGATAAGCATACGGTTTGGCCGTTGTGGCTCAGTGGGGCGGATACACGCGATGAATGTGGATTCGACTCCCACTCTGTAGAATGAATAAAGAGACTCTTCTTGAGGCATTGTGTGTTGAGTGGCGGAACTCACCGCCGCACTTTACCTCGTTACCAGAGCAAGTAATTGAAAATATTAAACTTTCATTCCATGAATGAGAATAGAATCTACAAACGTCGTGTTTACAGACACACGCACGTGCCCCAGCAGCACGACGGCTATTTTTACTAATTATTATATTGAAAATATATTAAATTTTCACGCTCTGGTGGACAAGCACACCCTAAATTCTGCCACTCAGCAAAATATCTCCAATTCTAACGGAAAGTAGACGACGGAGTGTCGAAACACCAGATTCTCTCTGCCTACCAAGCTGTGATAAACACGTGAGACCACATAAAACCTTTTAAATAAGCATCTAGCATATCTAGCCATACCTCAAATTTTAAGTATATTAAAATTATTACTTTTTTTATACAGAAATTTCAATACCATTCTAACTTAGATACTTCAAAAACTCTACATAAATTTAATTATTTTTCTTGTACACGGTTTCAACAATTTTAACCCGCATTGTAAAGTTTAGCGTAATGGCAGGCTTTGGAACTAAAACTTTAGAGAAACTTTATTACTAATTAAATTAAACGTACTGTATTATGCTTTATGCTCGTTCGCTGTTTTTGTACTACTGGGTACCTTTTACTTAACAGATTTTACCATATTTCGTATTCAAAATCCAAATGAAATTGTTATCAGCCTCCCGCTGTATCCCGGATACAGAAGGTTAGGCAGAGGGAACCTAGTAATAAGACACTCCGTTCCACTTTCTGCGGATTTTTTAAATTTTGATAAGTAAATTAGTGTGAGTCCTACAGGCTACCAACGGCTCGGAAGGTATTTCTGCTGAGAAGAGCCAGCAATTTTTCAGTTGAGGGAGATATATCTAGAAATATGATTCTCCATTCTTCACTTTTTGCAAATTTTAGGCAGTGGATGATTAAATACAACGCCGCTTTTTTTCCCGTACTTATATAATTTATAATTAAAAATAATACAATTTAAATATGATGTGAACAAACGTGTGACTGTAAACACTACGATGACGAAAATGAAACAACAAAATAATATTTTCTTTTCTCGGGTAGAAAATTAAATGACTTAAGTGTAACCTAACATTGGGTTCTCAGGTTCCCTCTGCCTATCCTGCCATATGCAAGATACAGCGTGAAGTTAAAAAAATATATCAGTTTTTATTCAAAGAACCAGAATTTTATTGCGCATTTTGCCAAATCTATATAGGATAAAACAATTAGTTTATTAATTTCGCAAATAATCGCATGTCCTATCTATATTATCCATAATAAATACATATTTATATGTTTTCATCATATATTTACTTATTTTTACGGGAATTCGATTCCATAGTCAATACATGGACCATATCTGAAAGAGATAAAATAATGTGAAAAAAATTGAAGAAGTGTGAAGAGCTCTAAGTAACTTTTGATCAAGGGTTATTGGGGCAATAAGTCGTAGGCTAAGTGGTGGTTCATGAGGAAGACTGCACGAGCACGTGTCAGGTGTATACGAGCTTTTGCCTCTCCACAAGTTCAAGTTTATCATATAATGGCGATAAACTTTCACTGCAGGCCAGAGCCTGCTACAGCTATTTTGCTGGCACGTTTCGCTACTGTGTACTCATGTCTGTCTTCAAGAGAGTTGAATTGCGGCCACTCCTTATAGGGAACCTTCTTTTCTCAAATCACTTCCTGCACCTTGTGATTCCACCACCATGTCTCACTGTGGAAGTCTTGTCCGCCACTAACAACGCCAAAAACTCGCATGCCCGCCGTGATGATTGCTGATTGAGCTCAATCCCAAGCAAACCAAGTTTCGAATACCACGAATTCTTTAATAATATTGAAGACTATTCTTAGCTTCATTTTGCTCTTTAGAAAGCCTTTTTTCTAACCTTATTCCAGGATAGAGAGAACTTAGTGACAAGTTATTCCGTTCTTATATTTCTTTACGAATTCATGACATTTAAAAATCTCATCTATAATTATAAATAATCTTTGTATTTAATAATTGGACAATAAAGTAATAAGATAAAAATATAGCAATTTCTGACCTCTTAATGAAGATCCATTCATCTTTCTGTAATCTACTATTCAAACAGTTAAGTCTACATGCGCTCATATAGGTTTTACCATCAGTGCCGCATACAGGTACATATATTCTTGGGCATTCATCACAACCAAGGTATTCTAAGACCGGAAGTTTATCTTTTACCTCGTTTTGGTAAGTTTCTTTAATCATTAGAAATATATAAAATAGTTTACTGAAATAATAAAGGGGTTTTTAGGGCACTGCTATTTATTATTAAAATATAGTAAAAAGAAAAAGTGTCTCCAAGGAGTGAATAGTGACATGAGAGTGAAAATAGGTGACATGACCCCCCGAGCGCATGTATGAAGAGGTTGATGACTACCCCGCTGAGTTAAGAAGAAGTGCAACCACAAGTTACGTCACTTAACACCAAATGTTTCAATAATGAGATGGTGCATGGGGAACAGAGTATCCAAACACTAGGTTCCCTCTGCCTATTGTATGAACTAACAAAAACAAGAGAAACGATAAAATTTATATCATAATATAATAAACCACTTTTTTTTTTACACATAATTATTTATAGCGATAATAATTACATTATAGCGAAACAATGAAAATACTAGTATTAAAAATATAAAAAAGCTTACACACTAAAAACTAGCATAATCAGTCAATCACAACTAATCTAATTAATTGCAGTAACAATTGAATTATGTTTGAGTTGTACACTGAATAGCTATTATATGGTTAATTTAGTTCTGCAATAACACTTGTCTTTATGGTTAATCATATTGGTTTATGTGGAAATAAAAATTGATTTCTTAATTAGGAGCAGTTATAAGACTGCGGCTGTACATGGTGGTTGTGGTTTCGATTCCCACTCGGGAAAATCGTAACTCGGTTTGGCTTAACAAGTAAAACCTCGAGACTTCGGCGGAAAGTGAGCAACGAAGTGTATTAACACTACACTTCTCTCTGCGTACCCTGTTACCCGTGTTGCTACTATATTATATGAAAATATTTAAATTCGAATAAACAACGGAATTGGTTTTGTCACTTAACACACTATCTCTCTAAAAATAGCTAAAATTTAATAGCAACAGTTTTCTCACAAGAACAACAACAACAACACTATTAATAGATTATCAAATGTACATGGGTCTACGCAGTAGAAGTTTTACTGTGAACTATAATGAAAATTCATTTCATAGGATTCGAACTAGTGACTAATGCAAAAGACACATTCGACTAACTTATTCACCATTGCACCACAATGGCCCTTAATTTCTTCATTCAAGTGACGCCCTCTAAAACTACTGTAGCTCTTTTATTGATTAGTTTATATGTTGCTGACAGATGGCGCTGTATATTTATTTACTTCTTTATATATTATACAAATTTTATATAAAAATGTATTATATGCATAAAAAATATATTTGAAAAAAATATTTTTATATTTTTTTTAAAAGCTTGTTTGAAAATTATCAACTTACGTCATACTATTACATTAGTAGTCTATAGTATACGGTTACTATAAAAATAAACAATATATTTAAAAAAAACTATAATATATAATCAATTTTTAATAAAAGAAAACCTTAATAACTTACTCCAATGGAAAAATCTAAAACAAAAATATTTGTCAGAAGTGGGATTCGAACCCACGCCCTCAGAGAGGACCAGAACAGCTCGACCTACTGGGTAGGCAAGGAAACCTTGAGTCTGGCGCCTTAGACCGCTCGGCCATCCTGACTGATATCTACCACCGTGAAATAGTCAATCCAGTACTTTGAGTATTATTACCACAATATTTCATGTATTTTTAATTTAATTATTTTAAAATATCCACGTTTATATTGATAACATTTAAACTTTGATATCAGCATTTTAAAAGAAATTGTAAGTAATAGAACATAAAACGCGAGTTGAGTTTCTTAAATCGAATTCGTGCGCTCAACTCTAAGAACGGTCTTGGCATGACGTCTTCATCATGCATCGGCATGCACGGCATCTCAGGATCGATCTCAGAATTAAGTAAGTTCGCTCTTTTGGCTTGCAGATCACTGTGTATTAGGTCGTGGCGCAAAGACAGTGCAATTGCATGTACGACGGTTGTGGGTTGAAATATGTCATATTTTCTATTTTCTTTACAAACCTAGTATACACAATATGTATATGTAGTAGTATTTATGTATATTAAGGCACTCCGTTCTCCACTTTCCACCGAACTCTGGAAACATTGCGCGTCTAGTGGGGGAATTCAACGCCGCGGTTTGTTTCGACACCAATAAATTTAATGTTCAGATGTCCCTACAGATACTTTCAAATACCAAAAATAGTTTCATTTAATACGGCTAAATCCATACAAAATTAGGCAAATCTAACACTATACTACGGACCTTGTTTATAAAACATCAAACGTATTAGTTCAGCTTATCTGCCTCCCATACAGGTGTCTTACAGAATAAGCAAGCGAGCGTGCGAGTATAAAATCAGTAGACATTTCTATCTCATTAGACTTCTAAGGACCGACGTGAGTTCTGTTTACCTGAGTGTTTGCACGGTTCGATGGCGATATCGTTTGAAATTTGTGTTATAGTTCAAACGGATTAAATATTTACTAGGGAAATAGGCTATATATCTATAATAGATAATAACTGAAGGAACAAGGTGTGACTAACGCGACGGTTCTGGGTTCGATCGTCATTCGGGGAATGAATTAGTATTATTTATTAATATTTACATTTCTTCTTTTTATTATTATTATTATTCAGTAGTTTTTGCGTTAAAGTCCATTCTATATATTTATAAGACTTTATTACTATCATTATTTTTATATTGATTATTATAGCCATAGGATTACTGCAAAGATAGCAATGAAAGGCAAGGGGACATTGAAAAATCGTTGCTATCTTCTTCCTTTGTTCAGTTCACTTCATTTCTTTAGTTATAGCTTCTGACCATTCTAGTTGAGCAAATCATTTCGCTAATGTCACAATGGATGAAGAACTCACGCGAGGGATAGTGAGTGGAAGTAAATATTTGGCAAAAACACATAATTGCCTACAAAGAATCGAACCTTGGACATTTGATATTTATTTCATCTTGATACTTCCACTTCTAAGCCTTCGGAGTTGTTGTAATAAAACTTCTTATATCAAACTATAGGCTACACTATCCAATTCTCTATATTCCAACTATAACAAACCGTACAACCCATTAGATATTTCAACGTTTAATTTACAAGTACCCTCATAATTCAGATTCAAAGTAACACACTGCCTCACCTTAGTTAAGAAGGTGACCTGACACTAATATAGCTAAGCGTAATACATTGTTTCTACTTAACTAGCTCCTGCGAGAGTAATTTTACGTCGCAAATTCTAGTTAATACTAATTAGTAATTATATTCTTTTTTATTCGGCTTCACGGTATCTCGCATGTAGCAGGATGGGCAGAAGGAGCTTGTTGTTAAGATATTTCTCCGCTTTCTGCTGCAATCCAGAGTCAATATGTGTTGAGTGGCGGGGCTCAACGCCGCTCGTTGCCTTGATACCAACGCGGGGAAACGAAAATATCAAATATTTCGTTTCCCCAAGTAGGAATCGAACCCACAACCTGTCGCTTTAACAGTCACAAATAAACGTGGCCTTTGCGCCACTACGGCCTCAATAATACATTACTTCATCTTTAATAATATTTTCACATAGTTGATATTAAAGATGCTTTTGTATACAAACAAATAATATTTTACTAGGAAAACAACATTGTTTCTAAAGAAATAAAGGAACTAGATGGAAAAGAGAACATTTCAGACATATTTCATACCAGAATAAAAACGTATAATAAAATCTCAGAAGAAAAGGCTCTACTATAATATGACATAAATACACAATAACTTAAAGGCTTACCCGCAGCTGTAGTTCCCTATAAAAATGTTTTTTTAAACTACTTTTAGTACTGGCTTCACTTGTTTGGTCAGTTATCTTGCTTCCGTTCTTATAATATACATATGTATAAAGATTTGTTTACTTTACCCGACTTAGCAGAGCGGAGTGTGAGCTTAGTGTCCGCTTTTCGTAGAAATTTGGGATATTGCATTTTTTAAGGCAGAACTTGGAGCTACGTATTTCAGCTATATGGTAACTATTGAAATAATTAATGCTTAATTTCATTTTTTAGGTCAAGTTAAGTCGATCACAAATCAGTAACATTTAGCTACCTGTTCATAGATTAATGGACAAATCTCTAATATCTACAAAGCTATCTATCCAAGACTATCCAATTCCTACAAGGAAACTTTCCCCCTCTTTTTTCCCCTTTTTTGAAGCAGTCCTTAATTAACAATGTGAAGATAATTATAAATCTAAATTAGATACTATATCCATCTTACTTATATAACGATACGAATATATGAAATTTCATCATTTCTCAAGAGTTCAGCCAACAGTATAACCCCAGGCATGTATTTGACATGCTATTTAAGTTACTAATGTATATTAGATGTAGAACTTCATATTGTTCCTATCCTAGTATCTTCCAAATCTAATGTACAAGTTTCATCGACAGCTATTCCACCTAATATCCAAAACGTGCTGATATGGCACATGCATTGAATGCGAGTGCGTTTTGGATAGGGCATGTTTCTCTATCACGACTATTTGGTGTCATATTGGTTGGTTAGGTCGTAAGTTATTTTTTTAACTTAGCTTAAGTACTTAACTAGTCTTATAATAGATACAAATATTATTCAGGAGTTCCAAGGGAACCTAAAGTTACACTCAGTTCTCTGTTTCCCGTCCTTACTTCACTGTTTACTGTCGAAAATCAACTTAATCTTGCCAAAACAAAGACAAAATAATTAATTTCCTCAAGTGAGAATCGAATCCACACTCAACGCTTTGAAAGTCAGACTTTGAGTCACAATTCTTTCATTTTTCGTAACTTGACTAAGACAAATCAATCGCATTAGTCGAAATACGTTGATAGAAAATGATATTACGAACCAGACAATGCTTTTCCGATAGTGTTGTAAGCACAGCGAGCACAAGTTCCGTAAGTGTCGTACGATCAGTTCGTTAATTTTAAGCGAGTTGGGTCCCTATGCACATGTGTTATTTCCCTTGCGAGTACGAAATGAGAGATTACTCATAACTTTTGATTTTCATTTGACTATCAATTCGACGGCTATGGGTTCGATCCCCTCTTAGGGGAATGTTGATTATGTTTAAATTCAAATTCAAAATATTTCTAATTCAAATAGACTTTTTTTTACAAGTACTTTTGAATCGTCGAATGAATGTAACTACCACCGATTCGGAAGGCAGTTTTGCTGAAAGGCCTGGCAAGAACTCTGTTGCTCTTTTCAATATTGGAGCCTAGTGTTAATACACTCGCTGTATTATAGCGCAGCGTGGATATATTTGCATAGTATAATAAGCTTTCCTTATTAACATTGTTTTTGCAGTTACTTTAAATTTCTGCAGTTGCAAATTTAAAACACATTGCTGATACTATTATAATTAAGTATATTTGAACCCATAAATGATAATCATTTTTGTTTCCCATCTCTAGTAGACAAAGCTTAAGATAAGTTTCTGTTTCCCAATTTTTTTTATTTCGAACCTAATAAATAAAAAAACCTTCCTCTCTCCTCTCTCCTCTTAAGTAGGGACCATACACATTACATGACTTTTTGTCTTCATAGGAGTATGAAACCGCAATGTTTCACAATATATAGAAACACTTGACAAATGTGCGGGACGGCCCCGAGGCCATTTTTTCCATTGTCCTTTAGAATATTACAGAATACGAGAAAGCCTCAGATTTCCCCCTCACATTAATATTATTAAGTTTTGTGGAAAAATCTTAAATAAAATTACGCACACATAAAAAATAAAAATATATATTTCTGTAATTTTATACTTGCTAGTATTCTGATATAAAATGCAAAACATTTTTAGAAACAAATCTATCTAATATTAAGACACTCTGTACCCCCCTTTTGAGCGTGTTGAGTGGTAGAATTCAACATTTACCAGAGAAGAAATTGGACCCACTGCCCTTGCGTTTATCTAAATAATATAGTCAGATGCTGCACTACCATGACCTCTTATCATTAGGTATTTCTTTAAAAAAATATGACATAAGTGTAGGAGGCAAGAAAAGCTAGTTAATGATAGTGGACGAAGCTAAAGATGTATGCAGATATCATAGCATTTGGCGCTCCGTTCTCTCTGCCTACCGCGCTGGAGGAAGCTGAAAAAAATATAAATAAGGCTAAATTAAGCAATATAACAAACATGAAATGGACAAAAGGATAACTTATTAGACTATAAATGTAAAGAAATATAAAATATACCATTGAACACACATAATATAAGCAAAATACTAACTTTTATTAGTTTCAGTTTCACCAGTACAGTCACTATTTTCCGTCGTAAACAAAGGTTATCAAATTTTACGAGTTGTTTAGTGAACCACGAGTTATGGCTTCTTGGTTGTAGTTTATGAACCGACACTGTCCGATAGTGCTAAATATATTTTGTTCAGGAAATTTGTTATTATTTTCACGACATATTAAAAATATGTAATAGGTTTCAAGTTTGTAAAATAAACACTTCACGATTTTTCTCATATAGCAGATAGGGCAGGCAGAGGAAACTTAGGGTTAAGAGGCTCGCTCTATTTCTCGTAGTTTAACGCTGTGCTTTGTGTTTCACGAAGAAATAAAAATAATTTGTTTCCCTAAGTGTAAATCGAACCCACAACCATCTCGTTTAAAGTCAGGCCTTAGAAAAACAACTGAGTTATAAATTATTTTGTTCATTATTGTGGATCATTATCGGTAGATTACTTTACAATTTTCAGGTTCCAGAGTCTACTGTATAAAAGAACTACAGTTGTATGTTCGCAACAATGGATAGAAACTCAAAGGCAGGCGATTCGTGAACATACAAAAAAATAAAGAACATTTTACAACCTGGAAAGTGTCCAAAACGTCATGGAAAAGCTTACCAGATATTTCAATTGTATCATTTTTGATATTTATTTAATAATATGGTTCTTCTTCCGGTTGCAAAATAAAGCATGAAGGAAAAAATTAAAAATAAGAAAGACATAAATCTAAAAAAACTAAAAAGAAAGAAAAAAACTGAACTAAAAATTATTATTATAACAACTTTATTACAATTTGATAAGTGATTTACAAAACTTAAAGTTCCTCTAGCAAAGTTTGGAATGTACCTTCAGACTTGTGTCGAGTGGTATATTTGCTGCCTTAATTCGTTTAATTAAATCAATTCTAAGTACCTAAAAGTTCGGGATTTGAGACGCTCCAGTCTTCACCAACAGATCGTTGCTCATTTCCTCTAGGAAAAGAGCCACGCTTCCTTAATTAAGAACGAAAGGGCTAAATCTTTACTAAAGTTATGAAATGAAATTGGTTAGGTATATATAAACGTTAAAAGTCTACACCTTTTTAGAAACTGAGAAAATAGGGGCAACGTTTTAAAAAGAAGACATTTTGTTTCCTGAGTTCAGAATAAAATTTAAAAAAATGTATCGATTTCTTTAAAATTATTATATCATAAAAGAAGAAGAAAGATTCCTATTCCAAGGAATTTGTGTCACAACTCACATTGCTAACTATAACAACATAATTATATAAACAAAACACTATAAATCTCTCAAATAAACACACAATTGTAATACAAAATTAGAATTCAATTATAACTTCAACATGTACCAGTACAATAATATTCTTGATCCACTTAAACAAATATACCAATTTCCACTGGATGTAGTATGTCACCGACAGATGGGCGTCAAAGTACTGCTTATTTCCTCCAGGAAGCTGCTCGTGAGCCCGACTTCCAAGGTTGATATAACGAAAGGGTTATTTTGACACGTCTAAACTGTTTATTAAATGATATTCATTTTGAATTAAATTTTCTTTGAAATTCATAATTCTCTTATCTATTCTAATATATGTACATAATATATACATAATGTATGTCTGGGTGACTTATTTCTAAATAGTACCTGTACTTCTTTTTCAGGTATAGAGATCCTGAGAACCTATTGTTAGAACACTCCGTTCCTCCGCGGAAAGTGGAAGATAGAAGTGTTTTAATGGGACTATATTCATTTAGCACTAGGTTCCCAAGTTCTGTGTGAGATAAAGCGCAAAGCTAGAAAAAATAATAAGCGTCAACGGTGTAATAAATTCTTTTCTTACTTATAAAGTAAGGTAAATGTTTTATAATCTGCAATTTAAAGACGATAATATATTTTTTAATAAAATAAGACTGATAACGAAATAATAGTTTTTATCAAAAAAACACAGTATGCATGTATTTTGTATGTTCAAACAAATAATTGTTTACAATAAAGTTCAATGATAATATTTTTATCATGTATGTATTAAAAAACAATTCCATGTTTAATAAGTTATGTATTGACTATTTCACAATGGTAGATATCAGTCAGGATGGCCGAGCGGTCTAAGGCGCCAGACTCAAGGTTTCCTTGCCTACCCAGTAGGTCCGAGCTGTTCTGGTCCTCTCTGAGGGCGTGGGTTCGAATCCCACTTCTGACAAATATTTTTTTGATGATTTTTTTATTTTTATTTTTCAACTATAATAGAAAGCGACTAAGTTTTCTACATAGATGAAAATTTGATTAAAAAAAACATAATATTGGCTTATTAAAAAATATATTTTCATTACATGTAATATGTTTATATAGAAGTAGGTTTTTTTAATTTAACATAATCTTTATATTATTTTCCAAATCATCAAATATATTACAAACCATCAAAATATTAAATATTTAATGTTCCAGAGTGGAATTCGAACCAGCAACCATCGCATTTACATCACACCCTTATACCACCAGGCCACGATAGCCTCAATCTACCTATAATTGTGTGTAAAATATTCAAATTATCGTTTCGATATAAGCATTGAGTTATAACCGTGTAACGAGAGCTGACTTTACGACCTGCCCCCCAGGGCGCCCCCTAGGGCGGGTGTTGTTTAACATGTACAGAGTATTTGTGTTGTGAAATTACTTAATTAGAAAGTTGAATTAATGTTAGGAACACACCAGGGATTTATGTTAGTTAAGAAATTTTGATATCAATTTTGATTTGGTAATTGACAAATTGTGATTGGTGACTTCAAAGTTCAAGATTTAGATTATAGGCTATTGTGACATAGATGTCTTTATAAATGTAAAACTTATTTGAATCCAGCCCAAAGTAAAATTAACAATTTTGTATCTTGAAACTTATCAAATTTATCTTCTCTCTATTTAAGAAAGACATTATTCTGACTGCGAGGGCAATGGTTGTGGGTTCAATCTCTTGTAGGAATCTATATATATAAAATCGAAAGGTCACTCACTCATCACGAAATCTCAGAAACTACAAGTGCTAGGAATCTCAAATTTTGCATAGGAGTTACTTATAGGACGTAGGTGCTCGCTAAGACGGGAATTTGCAATATTCGACTTCTAAGGGGTTGTTTTTGGGGTCGAAAGTTTGTATGAAACTTCGTTACTACAAATGCTAGGAGTGTCAAATTTTGCATAGACGTCACTAGGACGTAGTCATGGAGACAGAAATTAATAATAACCATAGTTCACGCGGGTGTAACCGCGAGCGGGCCGCTAGTGTATTATAATTCTTTCTCAGCTCTAGCAAGACAAAACGAGGCCTTATGTTTCTTCCGAATTACGACTAAGACTTGTTATTGTACACTATTTCTTCGTTTAGATACGCATAAAGACAAAGTTATTGGGTCACTCCACTGTCTCTCACTCGCCAGTAGCCAATACGAAGTGGTCGTATAACTCGGATCGACTGGAAAACAAACCCCACACGAGATATACGAAAAGTGGGACTTGGTATTTATTAATTGGTTTTTAAAAATTCATTAATAAATATGACCCCCACTGCAGAGGGCGTCTGATTGTAAACGCGATGGGTGTGGGTTGAATTCCTAAGTTGGGGCAGGAAATCACATCGAAAATTATGTAACTATTGTATGTACTATTGTATTGTATGTACACTGTATTCCGCACAGAGTAAGGTAGGCAGAGAGAATCTAGTGTTAAAACACTCCGTTGCCCATTTTCCACCGAATTTTGGAGGCATTGCGTGTGCAGTCTCGGATCTCAACGCCACACTTTTGCCTTGACACCAGACGAAGAAATGAAAACATTAAATATTTCCTCGAATAGGAATCGAACCCATAGCCTGTAGTGTTTACAGTTACACTTTGTGCCCCTGCTCCATGGCATGATTGTATGGTTAATGTTTCAAAAATTATAATTAAACTAAAAATGAAATTTACAAATGAAATGTAAATATCGACACTTGTGGTTATTTAAAAGGAAGTATAAATTCGCTAACACCCAGCGGTCTTTATTAAATAATTCACTTTCGGCCTTTAGCAGGGCCTTTTCAAACACGTACATAATTGAATATGGCGGAAAAGGTCGATGCATTTAAACTGAAACATGTTCAAATTATCTACTAAATTAAATGTATATTTTAAAGTGCAATATATAGACATATAGTTAGACAAATTTATAATATAAATATCATTATTGCGTACTTTTGGGGTAATTGTACTTATATATTTACTAGCGGCCCGCTCGCGGTTTCACGCGCGTGAACTATGTTATTATTAATTTCTGTCTCCATGGCTACGTCCTAGTGACGTCTATGCAAAATTTGAGACTCCTAGCATTTGTAGTAACGAAATTTCATACAAACTTTCGACCCCAAAAACAACCCCTTAGAAGTCGAATATTGCAAATTCCCGTCTTAGCGAGCACCTACGTCCTATAAGTAACTCCTATGCAAAATTTGAGATTCCTAGCACTTGTAGTTTCTGAGATTTCGTGATGAGTGAGTGACCTTTCGATTTTATATATATAAGATAAAACTGTCATGGCGCAGCGGCACACCTTCTAACATGCGAGGGTTGAGGGTTCGAATCCCACCAGGGGCAATGATTTTTGTTTATATTTTTTCGCTCCGGTAACAAAACAAAGTGTGCTGTTGATTCCGACACTCGAACGTTGAAAAAAGTTCTTATTTTGAATTTAATTACGCTCATTGCGTACCATTAGTATGAAAAACATATACACAAATCTAAAAAACCTCATCCATTTCACAAAATCCTTCTTAGATTTCCAGCAGACCGAATGTGACTGACACGACAGGTGCGGCCTGTCCCGAGCCCGAGTCCGCCGACCGTGTAATTCAAAGTGACGGGATATCAGCACACCTTCACAGTACATGTTTACTAACAGGTATTATACTGATAAAGTAATTTATGTAAAGGTTTTTTCTGGTTGTTTGGTTTTTTTTATAATATTTTAATGTGTTTATAAACATAGAGGCCAGTCATGGCGCAGGGCTCAAAGTGTGACTGTAAACGTAACTGTTTGTGGGTTCGATCGCCACTCGAGGAAAATTTAATTTTATCAGCTTCACGCTGTATCCCGCACACATCAGGCTATGCAAAGGGAACCTAGTGTTAAGACACTCAGTTCCCCACTTTCTGCCGAATTTTGCAGGCATTGCGTATTCACATATAATTTATCACTTTAAAATTTTAATAATTTCGCTCAGCCAGTAAGTTGATAAATTAACATACTTTGTAACTAATTCTACAGATTTGTAACTAATTCACTCATTATTCAAAAATGTTACTAGTATATAACGAAAAGTTTTTGTGATCTATTGATGAAAAATTAATTTTAATATTTTAATTTCTTTATTATTAAGAGAAAATTAATATATTCAGTATCTAAACAATATAATCAAATAATTTGCCAAGTTTCAAAGACATCATTATTCAAATTAAAGTTTGGAAAAGTGCGTGAAACGTGACTGTACTACTTTAAAAGTTTTGGGGATGCCTCACCCATTCGCTACTAACTTCTTTTTGAGTGCAGTAGATAGTTGAGTGTAGGCTAAGTCTAGGGTTTGGGTTTGATATTCGAGTTAGGTCGCGTGTTGTTTTTATGAAGAAAGGACAACGCAAATGAGCGTTCGGGTCACCTGATGGTGATCACCGCCGCCCACGACCCCGTGCAACAACAGAGTAGGTGATAAATAATTTAATATATTAGGTCATAAATAATTTAATATATAGAAATTTTAAAAAATTGTGGGTATTATTAATTAGCAGAGCTCAACACCGCGCTTTGCTTTATTACCATCAAGTAATTAAATAACCAAAAAATCAAAGAATCTGACATAGCTTCTTACACAACAAAGAGGAAAATGCCTATTTTTCCCCGAAAAAATATGGCCCTGAAAGGGTTGCGATAGAATCTCTCTCAGTTCGTTTGATAAGTTCGAGGCCCAAATAAATGACGCTATTTCACGGTGACTTGTGGAGAATGAAGTTTAATTGAGTATCCTGTTATTCCAAGGGATGTTTTGATGAAGAAAAATGTATGGCGGTATTATGAAAGGATATTTGGTTTAGTAACTTCATGCAATTATGTATAATTGAGTTTAGTTTTTCTTCCGTCCGTCCATGTAAATCAATGCTCAAAATGTCAATGTAAAATATTGGAATAATATTTTTTCTAAAATATTTTACATTTCTTTCGTCACGCATTGAAAATCTTAACAATAAGAAAAATAAATCTATTCTTATTTTCTTTTTCATACAATGCAATTCACTGATGTGAGGTAATTCCCCGTACACTACTAATTCCCCTATACGTGTCCCCCTCTTTAATAAAACCCACAGATGCACTACCACAGTGCTTCTCAAAGTAAAATAAATACAAATATTAAATAAGCTTTAAGCGATATTTTTGTAATAACACAGTAATAGGAATAACATAGTTATAGGTTATAATAAATGAAACAAATTTTAAGATTATTTTATATTTAAGTAATTTACATTAAAATTATTCGATACGGACATATTAACATTATAATATTTAACAACTTTAGGACAATATCCACTCCACTCTCCTCTTAAACTTAGTGTTAAAATACTCTGTTCTCCATTTTTCACCCAATTTTCTTGTTTAATATAGCGGAACTCAACGCTGCAATTAGACATATGAATATACAAATATCAAAAATGATAAAGGAAACCAGGATTATACCTTTGAGAAGCCCTACACTATGCTGATGACCCCTCATTTAAATCACAAATGTCTAATACCCCATGTAATTGTGTCATCCGGGGGTTCCAAATTAAATCCGCGACAAATGGTGGAAAAATCCCCTAAGAGGGGGGATTCTGTTTACATGATGTGGTCTGTATATTAAAGCCAAGCAGTAGATATAACTATATTATATTCCTAATATAAAAATAAGAAATATGCAAAAAAACGATGTCTAAATTATCTATGTCTCCTAAATTCGCTCGAAATTGTGGAACGGAAATGTCTTAATGGGAACGGAGTGTCTTAATTCATAACCAGGTTCCCTCTGCTTACCCTGCTATGTGCAGTACACAACGTAAAGCTAAAAAAAATCTTAACGAGCATACTTTAAAGGAAATCTAAAGGACTATTAACTGGTATTTTGCAATCATAATATTAATGTTTGAGGGTTCACCTCAATAATTAGCTCCTACTGAATACTACATTAAACTTAATTTACTGCTACGCCTTGTTCTTTAGGCCGAGTGTGTATCATGTTACTTTGCAATAAAATTAATCGAGAATTTACGCTTTCTCTCTCTGGACAAAACGCAGTGTTAAGCTCCGCGCGCACATCATTTATCTGGAATACCAGCGCAAAATGGAGAAAGAAAGTCGCTTTCTAAACCCACTTCTAACTATTTTTAGAACAAAATTTCGTAATTTAAAATTCGAATTCAAAACTACTGTGGGAAGTTATTTAGGTCTAGTTCAGCAATGCATAAAAATATTGAAATATTTTTTTTTGTATGAATTTCATTCTATTGTTTGATTTTTCTTTGTTTATACAAAAAAGCCTAAGCAATAAAAGATTCACATTGTTTTTTTTTATTTACGTACGTGTTTTTTTGTTATTTTTACACATCATTTCTACGTCCTACTGTTTGCGAAAGAGCCGAATAACACATAGCTATTAAAAAACCACTGTGTAGAACTTATTTATTACGATTTTTTTTCTTTATTTTTTTCCTTTATAGTCAGACTTAAATCTTCGTTAATTGCAAAATTTGACCATACTATTGTCTGATATCTGCGGATTTGAATCTCATCTATTTTTTTTAGGTTCATGCTGCATCCCGCACAAAGCAGCGTAGGAAGGAACCTGGAAACCTAGTGTTAAATCACTCCGATCCCATTGAGACGTCCGTTCTCCACTATCGGCTGAGTTCTAGAAGCATTGCGTCTTGAGTGGTGGAATACAATATCTTAAGGCTTCATGCTATTTTTTTTTTATAGAATTTGAAACCACAACACTTGTGTTGAAATGAAAACATGAAAAAATCACTACATTCATTCTTAAAGTAAGAAATAAATTTATTTTTGCTTTTTTAACTTTCTTTCTTCTTTCTATCCTGCATACAGCAGGGTAGGTCCGTTCTCCACTTTCTGCCGAATTTTTCCATTGCGTGTTGAGTGTCGGAATTCAACACCGTGCTTTCTTTAAAATTTTATAATTTAATTCCCCATAATAATTATGTACACCAAGCCTTACAACGCGGTCGTGTCTGTTATCGCGGTTCACACTTGGCGTCTCACACTTGCTCGAGTATGCGAATTAACTTACAGCAGTATATTTTGCACGAACGCTGACTCTGCTACTATTAGGGCGCCATGAAAATGCTTAAAACTATAATGTTACTAATTTGTAGGAAATAATTATTTTAGTGGTCGTCGGTTGGAATTCAGCTTGGGGTAATGTTTATAAATGTTTAAATATTTTTCATTCTAGCCTAAATATAAGCAAATTGTAGTACTAATTTGGTAGTACGACCAATGACGGTGTTAAGTTCTGCCATGCATCACGCAATGATTCGAAAACTGGGTGATGCGTGGGGAACGGAGTATCTCAACACAAGGCTGCCTCAGTTACCCTGTTAAACTTAAAATTAAACAGAAGGAAACAAACGCTTTAAAATCACGAAAATGTCACCAACAAAAACATTTTTCAAGAAAAGAAATTTTCTAATTTATTATTTACTATACAATCTACTCTTCCTCGCATAAAAGCAAAAACAAACAGTAAATTCAGTATACTTCCAGTCAATTCTTAAGATTGCACGGTCCAACAGACCCACAAGTATCGACATCTGCAATAGTCCTTACAGCTTCAAAAGATAAAAAATTCCAAAGGTAGATAGGTAGAGGAATAAAATATATCAGCAAATATAATTCCGGTGACCCACATTTGGTGAAATAAAACATTTTTACTGAATCCCATATAATATTTTTAACGTCACTTTATGGTGGCATCAACGGTTTATAACCTATGCGATTATGAGCATTTCTATCATAAAAAAGTCACTTACGTTTTTATAAATGTGATTAGAATGAATAATCTATATCGCTCTAAATTTAGGTTTAACCATTTTGGAAACAGGAAGTTCTGTTTTTTAGCTTCACGCCGTTTTCCGTGCATTGTAGGGTACGCAAAGGGAACCTGGCAGCCTAATGTTGAGATACGCCGTTTCCAATAAGATACTTCCGGCCCTCATTTTCTGCAGGATTCCGCAGGTCTTGCGTGCTGTAACCATTATTGTGTATTGCCTTGGAAAATTATATTGTTTGGATATCGCAACAAATAAATTTTATCGTAACAGATCAGAGATTTGATCCCGCACCTCTTGGATAACTTCCGATTGGAAGAGACGCCGTCAAGAATTCTTCGTCACACACAGGGACGAAGAATAACATTTAAAAAAGTTAAATAAAACAATCTCTCCGAGCTTTCTGCTATTGGGATGTTCATTCAAACAAAATATTAAAAAGGTTAAGTCACTCTGTTTCCACCTACCTAGGAAACCTAGTGTTAAAACACTCCGTTCCCCACTTTCTGCCGAATTCTAGAGGCATTGCGTGTTGAGTGGCGGAATTCAACGCTTTTACTTTTGTTTATATATTATTTAATATGCAATTAAAGTTTTTTATTTGTATCGTATTAAATAAAATACAATTTCTTATTCTAATTATATAAATGAAGCCTTAATATTACAAATGAGTGTATCTAAGCTGACAATAGCTTAATAATAGCTCGGATTTCCACAGTCGGCATCCCTTTGTGACCGATAATAATGGTGTCTAGGATGTCATTATAGTTAGTTTATGTAAGTAGCATTAGTAATTACTTATATCAATTGTAATTTGTAAATATATACAATTCATATATATGGATGAGTATTCTGAGTGTAAGTGTAGTAGAATAGGCAGAGGGATTCTAGTGTAAAGACACTCCGATCTTCACTTTCCACCGATTTTTCGAGGCATGGTGTGTTGAGTAGCCGAAGTCAGCATCGCGTTTTGCCCAGTCACCCCATCCCCACTCGAGGAATGAAAATATTTATTTAAATTCATATTTTCATTTCCTCGCTCCGGTGTCGAGGCAAAGCGCGGCGTTAAGGTCCGGCTCTCAACACCCAATCCCTCCAGAATTCTGCGGAAAGTGGGGAACGAAGGGTCTTAACAAGAGGTTCCCTCTGCCTACCCTGCTGTGTGCGGGATACAGCGTGAAGCTGATGATGTAATAATTACAATATATACAGCAATATATTTAATTATACTATATTTTCTATATATGACGTCCAAAACACCACTGCGGAGTGGACACAGGATAGTTAAACCAGATGTTCGAAGACAATTTCCTTACAAGCCATTAGAACGTTAGTTCCACAACTAACAGGAGTTGAATGCTGACTTGGCTCTTGATTTACTTGGGAGCTCTGATGTCTGTTAGGTCGGCTTTTAACTGTGATGTCATTGATATATTATTGATGTGGACTAATTAATTATAATATGATTTTTCGTATACTAATAATACGATTCATTATAGAGAAAAGAGAAAATTGCACAAGGACTGGTTAATTATACATGTTGTTTTTAGAGTTCCGTACCTCAAAAGGAAAAAAATAAAATTCTTGTAAGATCACTTTGTTGTTCGTCTGTCCGCTTGTTGGGTCGAGATCATTTAACTCGAGGTCGGGTGAAGTTATTGAGCTGAAATTAATATCTAATATTTAATTCCGTTCAGTTGTGGGTTCGCTTCCTACTCGAGGTAATTAAATATCAAATATTTTCGATTCTTCCCGCTGGTAACAGTTGGTAACGGGATAAACTCACATTTGACCGATTTATTTTTAAATAATACACAAGATTTAATAAAGATAACACCTTTATCTTATTCCTATTATTCTTTTCCTCATCTTTATATCGTGTGAATAAAGTAATAACAATAATTCAAACATCTATAACTTACGCTATAAACTATAAACCTGTCAGACGCAATCCTAACGGAAGCGCTCTAAAAGATAAGTCGAATTGTCGAAAGTGATTACACAGCGGGAATCCCCAATCTATGCGGTAGTGGTACGTACGTAATCTTGGAACTGAGAACTAATATTCTTTATCAATATTCACTTATAGTACTGAGCTACCCTGGCGCACTTACTCTCTCGATGTTTATGGATTCGATTTCCAATTGAGAAAAATATTATTTTTATTTAATTATATGAATAAGTTAACATTATTTCGTCGTGGACAAGAGTCTAACTGAAAACGCGACAGTTGTGGGTTCGATTCACACTCGGAGATATAACTTGTTATTTATTCATATTTTCATTTCTTCGTTATAGTAACTAAGCAAAGTGTAGTATTGAGTTCCGCCACTCAACACGCAATGCCTCGAAAAATTTGTGAAAGGTACTACGTTCTACTACGCTCTCTCTGAGTACCCTGCTATATTTTTTTGCCTTTACTACTTTGCAAAAAACTCACATAAAACTTATATAAAGCTATCTTTTCAATAATGAGATTCTGATACAAATTCTATAGAGTTCGTCATCCGAAAAAGTCAGAGTAACGAACTAGAAAAAAATTAGATGTTGAGTGGCGTAAATTAAGGCTGTTCTTATATACCTAACGCGGCATTAAATAACTAATATGAAAGAAAGAAAGAGAAAATCTTTTTAAGAAATAGTAATTTGGCTACGGTATTTCTTATTTAAATGTTTCAATACATGAAAAATATTTTAAATATTCAAATATTACATTCATTCACTGAGTAAGATTCTTGGACATCAATTGTAAGCCTCATAGCCATCTTTCTGTAACGTAACATTAAATCCTAAATTTATCGGCGTTCTGACCCTAAAAGACCAGATATTTCTTAAAACTTGCAACTTTTGCTAACTCCAATTGTAAAAGAAAGCTTAAATATGTTTCGAAATCTTCCTTTTATATAATTTTAATAGTAGTCATTTCGACATATTATATTGCGTTTTAAAAAAAAAATCTACCTTCTTCACCTTACGTGCTAATACCTATATACCGCTGCTTATTTCAGTGAATTTCTTGCTACTTCTATTTTAAAATATTACAAAGTCAAATACGATCTTTTGCGATTTTCTTTGATTTTACTATTAAGTTGACGATAACTGTAAAACAAAGGAAAAACAAAGCTTCCACTCACTGTGGAAGACAAAGCGCAGCGTTGAGCTCCGCCACTCAACACGGAATGTCTCGAAAAATTCCCTCTACCTATCCTGCTGCATGCGGGATACAACGTGAAAGTAACATTTTATATTAAACTTATTTTTATTTATAACATTTAGGTGCAAAAATCATGAAAAGTTTATTCCTATTACGTTTTCCCCAGAAAAGTATTTTTGACTTATGCTTTTACGTATTGAAACTAATAAACTGTGACTTGCTCGGTTAGAGTACGAGATATTGCTTTTATTGGCTTCAAAGGTTTTGTTATTTTGTAGAATAAAAATATACTTATGTAAGTACAGGCCGTCATGGCGAGGTGGAACAGCGTTTGACTGTAAACGTGAACTTACAATGAGCGAGTTCGATTCCCACTCGGAGGAATGCTTGTATAAAAATAAAATACTTTTCCATAATTTAGTACATAAGCGTCGTCGTCTCTTCGAGTTACGTTGAAATTCTTATACGCTTATATATAGTTTACTTATACGCTTATATATAGCTTATTTATAAGCTTATATATAGCTTATTTATACGCTTATACAACTTGTTTCAACTTATTTATGTGGAAATAAGTACTTATTTAAGTTGAAACAAGCGTATAAGCGTATAAATAAGCTATTAGCAGAGATAAGCTAGTATCAAGGCAATTTATTCCCTACACAAAACTGAGAATTAAACCCACAACCAATGGATTTTTGTATGCTATGCCACTGCGCCGACGTCATCTAGATTATAACTAACTTATTATTATTAATATTTGTTAATAAATTTTGATTTTATACTTAAAACTACAATTACTTTTAGTAAAAACTAAAAGAAACGAGTGGTCAAAATATTGCATGAAAAAAGCAAATGGTGAGCGATCGCTCCAGAGTGTGGAAGGGACAGTTAGGCTATTTTTAAAAGCAACGGTATTTCATGTTTAGTTGTTCCCGTTAAGGTTTTGTAATTGGACCTACATATGAAAACTGTGATAAATTTAGGCTATTTAAAGTGGGGAACGTGTTTTAGTGGGAACGGAGTATCTTAACATTTTAAGACACTCCGTTCCCAGTTTGTAATGTAATAACTAAATGAGTTTCCCTAGTTCCCTGTGTCTATCCTGCTATGTGCGGGATACCGCGTGTAGCTGTTTCTTTTACAAATTTATTTTAAGAACGGTGAACAATAAATGTATTCTATTAAAATAATTGAATAATATTTTAATTAATTTAATGATTAAACATTTACTAAACGTACTAAATAATTAATAAGCTTAAAACAACCATAGAAAACATTAAAAAAATGAAGAGATTGCGCATTTCTATCTGCCTATTCTCCAAAAAAAAGTTATAAAACGTAAAAATATATACCTACACTATTCGAAATATCTTTTGCAGGTATTCCTAATACACTGTACAAAAGCGAAGGCCAATTTGAATCCTTTACCCGAATAGTGTATGCGGGCACTGTCTGATTGTAGTTTACGCTTTACGCCGATAGAAATAGAAAAATTCCCTTTTAAACCGTAACGAGGAATAGCGGTGACCGATACGACGTTACTATTAGTTCTCGAAATCCTTGTTTTCATTTAAAATATGAAAATTTTGAATATTCTAAACATAAATTAACTCAATTATTCGTCATTTCATGATGTACAGAGGCATCAGAGGCAAAGGAAACCTAGGGTTTCCTTCTAAGTTCTTAGGTGACTCTCTGTTTCCCACTTTCCGCTCAATTCTTTGTCTTGTAGCCAGAGTTAGGAAATGAAAATAATTCATACCCACGAGTTCGAATCGAACCCGCATCCGTCACGTTGACAGTCAGACGGTGTATTTGGTTTCATTAGCTACACATTTTCCATATTAAATTGAAAGCAGAAATATTGCATATAAATGTTGTTTTTTGTAAATTGAAAAATTTAGAGTACACAGTAGTTTTCGAGCGAATTGGCATTCCGCCAAAAGTCGCGAGCGACCTATATATATTTTAATTTTAATTTATTCGTTTTGTTTGAAATTGTTTAACAGAAAACGTGTAATGTAAACAAATCTCTTTAAAAAAAATTAAAAGACTGGACTCAATTGTTTTGTCTAGGTTTTAAATCATATTCTTTTTTCTCAAATCTTAATGAAAGCCATATATGACATATTAATTCCGTCAGCACAGTGAAATGACGTCTAACTATAGACACGATGGTTGTAGATTCGATACTCGTTCGGGAGAGTTAATATATTAAGTTAACTAAATTCCATTTCACATATTATATCGAAATTGGGTGGAAAATTGGGCACAGAGTGTCTTAACTCTAGATTTTTCCATAAGCGAAAAGTTAAAAAAAATTATAATTTCTCTAGAATTACAATAGTAGCATCACATAGGACTCACAGGCGGTCGCCATCAAAACGCTGAACTGTCGAGGCGGAAAACGAAGCGGTGGAAAATTCTGCCCACTCATATATATCTGTACACGCCGTGGTTCATATTTCACTCGGGCGTCACTGTTTTAGATTTTCTAACTACAGGTAGGTATAGTTTTATAATTTCGTATGTCGTCGGTGCAGTTTTCAGGCGTCTATCATTTTTTGGACAGCTTTTGTCACAAGATCTGGCTGTTGATTGATGCCTTGCCTGAAATAAATCATATTTTTGAAAGTTCACTTTTTTAGTTAAAATTCTACTACTAAATAATATAAATTAAAAATTGTAAGAACTGATGGACGTTTGTTCCACTTTTACGCAAATAATAAAGAGAGATTTACAGTAATAAAGTTTTCATCAGACAGTAAGAAAGTTTAGTAATGTCTTTCTTCAATCATTTTAATAAATGTTATTAAAACTTGCTTGTGTGTAGTTCAAGCGGGCGAAGCCTCTAGCTGCTTGCTAGCAATGTAAATAAAAAGTAAGTATAATACATAGGCTTACAATTTAAATAAAACGAATGTATAATTTGACTTTAATATTATAATATTTTTAAGTGGACTAAGCCGCGTTTGCGTCGCTAGTATAATATAATTTTATTAATAGTAAATGAACAAAGAATTTATTCCAACTCCATTTCTTTGTTACAATGCAAATTATTATCGCTTGAAAGCTTAGCTTTGATAAAATCTAAGCTGCCTTGCGTTTGTTTCTTTGTAATGTAAAGAATATCTAGAGTATTTATAGTTTTAGTTAAAATTAAATCTCTTTCATTTTAATAAATAAATCTATATAATACCTAAAATATTAGAGACTGGCGCTATAGGATATACGTCTGAGTGTAGAAGCGATGATTGTGAATTCGATATGCATTAGGGAAAATTATTATATTTAAATTAATTACTTTTTCCCGCTCTATAGCAATTCTGTCAGTTCCGCCATAAGCACAAAAGGTCTCCAAAATTGGATGATGTGTGTGAAAGTGAGTACCTGAACACTACGTTCCCTCTGCCTACTCTACTTTTGCGGTTTCATGTTTCTACAATATTTAAAATATTTTTAAAATAAGTATATAGACATATAGGTCATATTTGAAATATCTCGTATTCGTATATAATACGAACGTCTGTTCCGATTAATTATCATCACCCCTGACATATGTAATTAAGATGGATTATCACACTTCAATCTTTAAATAAATTATTATTGTTATATTTCTATACGAATTATACGTTTGTGCGTATATTTTCTTTCATTTTTGCATAATAATCTATTTAATAAAAGTTTACAAATAATTAGCATTGTATTCTCGACTTAACGTTAAAAGTGAACGAGCGTAACCTAACACCGTATTTTGCTTATCCAGGCTTTAGATACAAAAAAAATTAAATGTTAGTTTAGTATTTGCAGTCAAAATTATTTGTCCATGCTATATTTCACACCGTTGATGACTGTTATCGCCGAATTCTGGAGTTATTGCGTGTTGAGTGGTGGAATTCATGCTTTGCTTCGTTCTCAGGGCTAGAAAATAAAAATATTAAAATTACCTTGCACTGGAATCGAACCCACACCCACCCACGCCTGTCGAGTTTACAGTCTCAACTATGAATTAATATTATAACAATATACTTTGATACATATGTAAACTGTCACTTCAATAATAACATCTTATTAATTATTATTTCAATTAACTACCCCCCACATATTCTTAAAAAAATTATAACTGCATTTTTAATGCATTTCCATGTATTCCCGGCTCAACATCTCATTTTGCCCTGAATAGGCGTGTAATTACCAAGCAGCGTTATAATGAAGCTATGCAGGCTAAAGTCGTTAGCAGCCATATTCGCGGTAAACGTTTCCATTGTACAACGAAACTTATAGTGAAAATAGTTACTTTTTGAGAAAATTTATAAAAGACATACATACATACATTACATACTTTGTGTGAATTCAAATATTCAAGAGAACAAAACTTTATTTAAAATCTTGATTTCCCTACTCTGATTAGACAAAATGCCCCAAAAACCGCTAGAGTAAAGTTATTGAAATTTTATATAGATACATTACAAGCTAGGAGTTTCAACAAATGTACTAAATTTCAGCCATGTAGACTAAGACCTTCAAGTTACGAAGGGCACAAAAGTAGCTTGAAATGTTTCCTATAAAATACACGTTGCGCGTTTTCAGCTTTTTAACTTGGTTGAAAACGCTGGCGCGTGCCTTGTCGGCGTCTCGGTAGGTCAAATAAAAAAGTAAAAAAAAAATTTTAAGTTAAACGGTTTTATATTGCAGATAAATGTACTAAAAGCT
>HE671162.1:82502-239711 GCA_000313835.2 Heliconius melpomene melpomene | reverse complement strand
CGCTTTACCTTTACCTGGGTGGTACCCCTAGCGACGTATCATTTTTAGGCACCCTATAGCCACACAGTCCTCGACAGGATACCAGATCTTGACTTAGGTGGGAGATTCATATTGTAATTGTGTATAGTATACTGTATTATACTTACCAAGCCCTTTATTTTGATACCCATATTGATGGGATTGAAAACTACATTATCCGCCATTTTGTAGCAGTGGCCATCTTTGATTTTGATTTTGTATAGTGCACTGAATTCTACTTGACAAGCCCTTTCATTTGATACCCATATTGATGGGATCGAAAAAACTAACTTGTCCGCCATCTTATAGTGGCGGCCATCTTGGATTTTGATTTTGTATAGTCCACTGAATTCTACTTGACAAGCCCTTTCATTTGATATCCATATTGATGGGATTGAAAAAAACTAAGTTGTCCGCCATCTTGTAGCGGCGGCCATCTTGGATTCACAATAATATTGAATATGGATAATTGTATTGTCACCAGAATCAAAGGCGTATACCAAATTTCAGATCAATCGGTTAACGGGAAGAGGGTTAAATTTCAATTACTAAATTTGACCCAAACAAACAAATAAACGGGGTGAGCTAAATAAAACCGTTTAAAAAAGTTGGGGAGCACGAAAAAAGGATTTCTTGATATTCTTACGACAACGGGAAAAAAAATACATTTTCCTTTTTACGCCACATAAATAAAGTCGTATTGCAACAATGTGAACAGTTTCTAGCACGGTACCTAAGCACTGTTTTAATTAGACTTGCTAACATGCTTAAGATACGCGCCAATATGGTAATTCTGTGAAAGAACAATGATTAAGTACCATCTGAGCCTGGGCTTAAGTATGCTAAGAGTGAGATAACAATTAATTGATGATATTTGATCTGTCCTCGTGTGGATTTCCTTCATACTGTATTAGTAGTTTCAGCTAAAATGTTAAATTTAGAATTAGGATTTAAAATAATTATAAGGCAAAACGAATTCTGCTTTAAGATATGAAAATGTAGGTCATTCATTAATAATAATAATTTTTAATTATGTTTTGTATTCGTTTACGCAGTGTTAAGTTCCATTTTTCAACATGTAATGTCTCGAATTCTAGTGTCAAAAACTAGATCTTCACTATTTTCTCTGGTATGTGGTATAAAAATATATCATGTTTGAAATTGAACGGTGCCTTTCCCCACCAACCGATTTTTAATAAGCAAACTAATTTATTTATTAATAATAGATATTATTTTATAAAGATTCTAGACATCATTTTACGAAATCCCTTGAAATGACCAAATATTCATAATATTTAAGGGCTAATATATATGCAAATAACGCTTTCAGGCAAATTCCAGTAGCCTTTGTTAAACTAGCGGAATGACTCAACTTTGGAACTACTAAAGTTTGTGTACGTACTCGTATTCCTATTAACAGTTTACATACTCGTACTGCTTGGTTGACTCTCACTGATTGCTAGTTTATTACTTGTTGATAACTGTATGTGTTTATGCTACTTGATATTGGATTTTGCTCAGTGGTGTCACTGGTATAGCACAAATTAGTTGAGATGTTAAATAAACCTTCGCTTAAAATATTTTAATGTGCAAAAAGTCCAAAAATCAGATAAAGTTCGTAATTTCTTTGGTTTTTTTTCCTTTCACGCCCCCATTTACGGCCCCACGGCAGAGAGTGTCAAAACACTTCTCTGTTTCTCAGTCGAACTCGAGACTGCGCGTACCAGAGAGGGGAAATGAAAATAATTTATTTCAGTGGAAATCAAACAGAATCATCACATTTGCAATCAAACGTATATTTTTTTATCCCGCACATAATAGAATAGTCGTAGACGACCTGGGAACCTGGTATTAAGTTTGGCACTTCCCGCAAATTTCTGAATGCAGTAGAGTGGCAGCATTTAACGCCCCGCTTTGCCTCGTTACCAGAAGAAAATGAAAATATTTATATATTTCGTTTGGAAATCAAACCCACAACCAGTCGTGTTAACAGTCCCTTGCGCAACGACTTGCCTCGAATAATCAAATTACCTACATATTAGATTTATTATTCTTTCGTAGTAAAAATGAAAGATAATAAATATTAACAAATGTATTCAAAGCAAAGAATGAGGATTTATTTTAGGATTTCTCGACAAATTAATTCTGAAACGGGACGGTCCTTGCGAAAATCAGGGGAAATTTCTGTAAGAATAAACACGACCACAAAAGCTGAAAATTAGTTGTATGTTTATGTTATTTTATACGTTTCTGTTTTTGGTTTTATAACGATGAATATATCAGGCTCATTACATTATTTTATTTATTAGAGACTAGAGTGGTAGTCCCTAACTTTGCATGCGTGAACTATACACTGTAAAATCTAAATTTTATGCCTTCCTATGGGAACGCATAAAAATTGTGTGGAATTTCAGCAATTTAGCAGAAAAAAGAGGCATTGCGTATTAAAATAATTAACTAATTGCTCAGAGCGGAAATCGAACCCACAGCCATCACGTTTCCAGTCAGACTCGTAATTCGCTGCGCTACTATTGCTTAAAACTTATAGAGAAAGAGAGAACAAATGTTACCCTAAAATACATACACTGAATTATTTTCTTACAAAAAAAAAACAAAAGATTTCCATTTAGCATCCATTAACATCCCACAATGGTCTTTGTGATGAGAAATCATCCACAGAAGGTACTCGTAAAAAACCTTTTAGAAACGTCATAAATTATTAACGTCTGTCATTTCAATAGTTACTTCGTTTTTTACCTCCCACCCGATATAACTTTTAAAAACATTTTTATGTTCTAAGCAAAATGTTATCTTTTATAATGGCTATTTTTGTAAAATATCTTTATAAAATCTGCGCATCAGTGAGTTTCCACTTAGGTTCTAACTTAAAATAAGGTTTCTTTATATAAAATCTAGAAGTATCGTTGACATAGTAGTCGTTGTATTGTTTGTATTGCTAATATAAATGTATTTTGTAAACAAAGGCTGTCTCTAGTTTTGGATTATGTCGACTTAAATGCGTTTAGACCTATAAGCCTTTATATCCGCTTCAATGTATATATTATAAGGAAGTACATACGTAATATATTAGTTTTCATAAACCCAAAAGCTACAAAGAAAAACAATTTACGCTTAAGAAATATTTTTATACAACTAGAAGCAACCCGCAACTTTCTGTTCTTAACTATAAAACATAATAACCCGTTTTTTCATAATTATTCCCGTAGGAATATCAAGAAATCCTTAGTTTCCCCTACAAGGACCTCTTTCAAGACCTACATGGCAAATTTTAGCGTTAAACTCTGTGTCAATCTATCAGTAACAATATTTTTTTTTATATTTATATGCATTTATTGCGCATACATATATACATATAGGTATATATGTATAGGTATAAGAATTTCCTGTTAAATTTCTCATTTGCCCAAAATTCAAACCAAAAACAGCCCACTAAATCTAGTTATCAGAACGCGAACACTAAATAGCAATACAAAGGCATAAATAAGAGCGGGCGAAAGCCGTAATTACGGCAACGTTTTCAAAGTGTCCGTAATGTGGGGGAATAAATAAAGAGCAAAATGACAAACCCGGCCGGTAATTCCCCGGTCCACCGAAGCGGAAAACTTCACAGGACTTGTAATAGATACTGTATCTCCTTTTATATCTTCTTTCGTGTAGCGTTTCTAAATATTTTTTTTTAGTAAGTGAGCAGCTAAGACGGTCTGGAGGAAGATTATGAATTAATATCTTGTTTGGGGGTTTTTTTTTATAATAAGAGTAGTTCAAAATGAAGAGTTTGATTGTTTTGATTTAATGTACTCAGTATTGTTATTATTATTATTATAGTATTTTTGTACAATAATATATGAAATATTCTATTACTAAGTCTGGATTACATCTGAAATAAAGATAATTAAAAAGAAATTTGAAAAGAAATTTAAACTTCCTACTCCCGGATGTTTCCCTGTAAGACCGAAAAATATATTTTAGGTTCGGTTCTTTATTTATGGCGCTTCGAGCGTGCCAGTTGAGCACTATTCACTTCGATAATTATTTTTACTTTTTCGAGTCGAGTTTTTTCCTAGTCTTAAGATATGTCATAAACTTCAATTTAGTAAACATTTTGTTTTTGAGAGTGATGTAGATCTGAGCCAAATTCACCAATTTGGCGGTCTGTCAGACCTAAACGAGTATTGCTATATCTATTTATTCGTTATTAAGTGTCTTCCATGAAAATCAACCAGGCCTACCTATATTCACTTTAAACCTGTAAAAGCTTAGAAATAGTAATCCCAGCAACAAATTTAGTGTCCCATTATGCATCTATACTCGTAGACCAGTGCGATTGCTTAATTAATGCGCGGTCACCGATACGCATTATCTAGGAAGCCATTTCAATCAAATAGACAAGCCGAGTTGCTCTAAATTGATAGCCTATCTTGATATCGTGTTAAACTACACATTTATACCGATTTGAGCGTCTAAGCCTGCTTAAACTGGAGTAATCTACGGCGTAGGTGTGTGAAATTATATATAGTTTATTAATATATGGGGCTTATATCTATAAAGATATGGATTGTAAATATACTAAAGTACTGTATAAAAATTGAAAGAATAGAATCTGGAGACGGGTCTCTCGAATATGATGTGTAACAATACCAAATTAAGCTATAGATTCCAATTAAACAATAACAACATAATCTTTATTGTCAGTATTTTTGTAGGGAAATTCTGTTTCCGGAAAATGTTACTTTAATAGAATTTAAAAGGCGAACATAATATAAAAAATTGAAAATAAGTTACAAATATATGTTTTAAACCAAATTTCCGTTATTTTTACAATTTAACTGAGTAAAAAAAGAAATGATTAGTCTGTTTTATTAGCACCCACATCACAGCACAAGTTAGTAATTCTTTTCACAATTTCTTTAATATACACTCAAGAACGACTTAATATATTTTACTTCATATCTATAAAGCACTTCGCAACGCGAGGCAACGGTTTATTAAAAATTCTCAGAGATAACGAAAGTTTTCAAAAATTTGCAACGCTATTTCCTATTTGCTTGCAGACGTGCGAGTTATTGGAATCTTAACTTTTACTTTAACATTTATTTTTTATATTTTATTAAGGAGTTATGCGACTGAAGTGAAGTTCAATAAATGGAAATGGTGTATATAAAAAACCATTTGAGTGTGCATAGAAAAATAATAATATCGCTTACATTACGCTTAGACCTCAAACTGAGCGATACAAGTGAAACACAAACGTACCTTATATTAATGTTCCAGGGGATTTGAAAATAAAAACATAAAAAAAGGGGAGGAAAGAACCTTTTAATGTCAATTGATTTGTATATACAGTATATGTACAGTTACGCTTATAGATACTGTAATCACATTTTCAAATACAACAACAAATTTAATTATAGATATTTTTAACATCTTCACGCACTATCCCGCATGTAGAAAGATAGGCAGAGGAAACCTAGAGTTACGACATGAGAAACAGCCTCAAACACCGCCCTATTTTCTAGGCATTGCGTGTTTTGTGGCGGAACTGAACGCCGCTCTTTCAAATATCCGCCATATCAACCCAAATATCAGATAAAAGTAAAACAAAGTTTACTTGATCAAACAGAATTCACATACAAAATCGATATTGAAAAATATTTCAACGGTTTCACAGCTTCATAGGTAAATTTCGTAACCGAGCATGTGTGACGGGAACGCGTACACTTGTACCTCAAATATTTGAGTTCATGTTACCTGAGCCGAGCCCCCTTCACTTATCTTGACATCGTGAGGTTTGGTGTTGACTGAGTATGATGAGATATTTGGTTTATATTCAAGAGATTCGTTATTATCTTTGATTTGAATAGCTATTTTTGTTTGGATTTTAAATATTGAAGTTGTACTTGTGCAGAGGTACAGCGTGTCTACAAACGGCAGTTGTGGGTTCGATTACCACTTGATACTATAAATTATTTTGGATTTCTCGCTCTAGTTGCACGACAAAGCGCGGCGTTAAGCTCCACTACTCAACACTGAATGTTTCGAAAATTGGGCAGGGCATCTAACACATCCTGTGACCTGAGCTGCTCTCAATTATTACAATGTTATGTTTATAATTATTATTCAAAAACCAGCTTAACTATTTTTCTGATCATTTACAAAAACATTGAAGATATATTAACCAAATGAAATATACTATAAGGAATATATAGCTCCTATGTTAACACATATTAGCTATACTATGAAAGGATATGCTTCCTTTCGACAACAATCCCTAAGGGTTGCCTAACCCTTGATTGACCGACAGCCTTTTTGAATACGCAATATTTTCAGGATAAAACGCTTTTAGACATCTGGGAGTGTTTGGCTGCCGTCCTCCGGAATTTCGGAATTTAATTTTGTATGAGAACTTTAATATTTAATGTATATTTACACTAGCAATACAGGTTTATGATTGTGATAATTTGTAGCCTCATTTTTTTTCAGGTATTTTTGTACTTTTTTATTTAGTTTCACGGGTTATTCTACGTATACCGGCTTGGACAAAGGGAACCTTGTGTTAAGACACTTCGTTCCAAACACACTACCCAATTTTAACACTACGGCTTCTAGAAACATATTGGTATAACAAATATAAAAATCTCCTCAAAAGAGAATTGAACCCGAACCCTTCACACACAGCTGCCACAGTCAAACACAATCATTAGGTAGCATTCATCACAAAATTCCATTTAATAATATTCTTGCGACTTGACTGATGTAATTTTCATATTCATTATCCGCGGGCCATTTCGTAACGTGAAGATAATAAATTCTGAAGAAATTCAATCAGGATCGAATTAATTAAAAATGCATTAGTTTTGAAAATATACGGCGGTTTATTTTTTATCCTGAAGTTCCTCTTACCTTAAAACGTTGATTTTCGACAGTTTGATTCGGGCATCTTGGTTCTGTGGTAAAAAAACACGTGGGTTTGATAACCCCTCATGGGAACAATTATATTAAAATGATATATTTTCGATTCCAAAAATAGAACATATCCGGAAGTAAAGCAAAGGGCAGAAAATAGAGTGTCTCAACACCAGATTGAAGATTCTTCCCGACTGCACAATTTTTGAAATAGAAAACTTGTAAGTAAACTAATAGAGGTCAGTCGTGGAGCAGAGACATAAACGTATCATTGTAAAGCTTTCTTTGTTTGTATCCTGCTAAGTGCAGAATACGACATGAAGCTGAAATAACAGTAAAATATTAAAATACAGGTAAATTATTTTTACTCCGAGAATATTTAAGCACACAATATGGCGATCTATGTTTTCATATAATTTCAGTTAGGCTAGCGTCAGCCGTGTTTTGTATTCTGTCTATTGAATTTGTAAATACAATTTTAATTTATTATGACATAACTGAGAATCAACTTCTTGATGTATCCCACGAATAGGAAAGAGGAACCTAGTGAGACATAGCGTTTTGGATTGCGCAACTTATCGCCGCGCTTAGCCTCGTTACCAAACCGATGTAATGAAAATATTAATTATTTTATTTTCTTGAACAGGAATCGAACCCCAACCTGCCTACACGTCACACTTCTCCATGATAAAGCATGAAGCTAAAACAAAAAGAAACAGATGATATTTAAATAAGAAACAAAAAATATTTTGATGGCTAAATTTTAGTAACAGTCGCCGTTAGATATATGTATGTACATATAATAATTCAATGTTATTCTAAAGAACATAATTTCTTATCAATAGAGGCAAATTCATAGTTGATTAGCTTTTAAAAGGACCTTCTAGGCTCTAAAACATTTCGCGTTTTACTACGCATTGCTCGACGAAGTCGAAAAATTAGATAAAGAACTTTTATATGCTGTCCGAACTATGCCAGTGTCCAGTCGAAGGTTTTCATTATATTGCCACAAATTGAAACTTTGTAGTTCTTTTCAGCTTTTGAAATACCAATAAATTTTGGTTTTTTTAATTTGTATTCTAAGTTCCCTTATATAAACTTATAGAAACTTATTATTCCATAATTCTAGGTTAACGGGAAGTATTATAGATTTTATGAACTAATTGATTGCATTTGCAAAATTTCTATGCTCCCAAAGATACAAATTTGGACTTGACACCCCCATAAGTTCTCGAGACTAATTGTCTTGACCTATGAACAGACAAACAAACGGACAACCAAATGATCTACGGAACCCAAAAAAGACAAACAAATACTTACATAGTTTTCTCAAGCACATCTATTATTTCTTAAACAACAAGGAACGTGATATTTCGCGTGTCTCCGATAAACTGCGCCATATTTCTCCAGAGTGTTTACTCCTTTTGTTGAAACTGTAACTTATACTAAGTTCTTTACATTTTTTAATTCTTTCAAACGTTTCCTTTAATTTATGACGACATTAAGCGGTGCTTTAAAAATATTCTGCACATTCTCGCCGTTTTATCGTTAGATTATGTTACCCAGTATACTGATATTGTATATTTAAATCTACTATTAGTACGTAGTGTGGCACTCACTGCCACCACTCAGGAAAAGGAAAGAAAATTATTTTAAACTTCACATGCATTAAAGAAAACAAGTGTGAATTATTTTATCCAAAATCAATACTAAATGCGAAAGAGTTTGTTTGTTTGAACGCGCTGATCTCAGAAATACTTGCAGTCATAGTAGCCTTGGGCACTTAGAATATTGTGTACGTAATACGCTGTGTATTCTTTATTTTAGTGATTTTCATTCGATGCAGGCAATGAAGCAGACAACAGCTAATGCAAAATATTTTAATAACCTATCTTTCTTTCAAATACTTACTGATAGTGAATAATTAAATGAAATTATAGAGATATTATAAGAAAAAAAAATTAAAAGGCACATGCATTAAGAAAAAAGAATATTTAAATTGTTATCCAAAATTAAGTATACAGGGAACAAGTTAATAAGATATCTCAGTATAGGTTCTTAATAATTCATCAAAAAATTCCAATATCTGAAAAGAGAAATTTGAAATTCCAATGGGGCCGATGTTAATATTGAGATTAAAATTAGAATCTTTGTTGGCACCATGAATATTACATTTGCGCTACACAAGAGATGATTTACCCATACTTGTTATGTTTACTGATGGATTAGAAGGAAGAAAAAGAAATGGAGGATGTGTACTAATTTATACGCAAATGTTGAATTTTATTTCTATCCATCTTTACGCTTTTTTTTCCTTCAGCTGGGTCTCTTCACGCTATCCCGCACATAGCAGGATAAGCATAGGGAACTTGGAAACCTAATGTTAAAACACTCTGTTGTCATTAAAACATTTCCGTATCCCACTTTCTGCCAAATTCCTGAGATATTGCGTGCTGAATGGTGGAATTTAACTCCGTGCTTTGCCTTGTTATCAATTCAAGAAAATAAAAAATATAAAATATTTAATTTCAGAGTAGAAATTGAACCCACAACCGCCCACAACGGTTCCGAAACGAAAAAAATAATTACCCCAAGTGGAAATCGAACCAGAACCATCATATATCAACGCAAGTAAATACACAAACGAAACGAAACGAATAATATGGTGTTTATTTTGAAATGGATATTCTAATCCACCATTTATATAATGAAATTTCAATCCTTTCTCATTAATGAGTTGTGCAAACTAAATTGGTATCAATTTACATCATGTGATGTTTGTTTCGCTTGGATAATTAACTAATATAGCAATATATATCAGTTATCGTCGACGCCGTCAAATAAACTTCGCCTGACTCTAAGCATGAAGGTTAGGGTTCGATTCCTGGTCGTGAGAATTAATTGTATTCATTTCCCACACTGATAAGACGTTTTGACCTACCATCTTACCAGTAGGTCTTACCTACCATATGTAACGATATAAAATATGTGATACGAATTTAAATGCCTACACGGTGCCTACCCTGCTGAGAGAGAACCTGGAAACGTAGTGTTAAGACACTTCGTCTCCATTAAGACACTTCCGTTTCCCACTTTCCGCTGAATTCTGGAGATATTGCGTTGACTGGCGTAACTCAACACCCCACATTACCTCGTTACCTGAGCGTGAGCGTTTAGATGAAACGCAGCGTAGAACTCCGCCCATGCTTCAATACCTAAAACAAAGGCGCGTAGCGTAGAATAAAGCGTTAATTATGTGATTATATTATGAAAGAGATAGATTGAATTGACAATAACCTTTCTCCAGTTCCCACGCAAGCTTTAAAAATGAAATAAATGTAAAAATAAAAGTGATTATTTCTATATAAAGATCTTAATAGGTACTGTTAAGCTACTTCATTAAACGTTTTTAATTAGTTTAAGTGCCACTTGAGTAGGTCAAGGGAAACGATAATCTCATTTACTTCTTAACGTTTACTCTTATTTTTCTTACTTAGAAAACTGGGCTAAGACGTCGCCTCGTTCTAAATATGTATTATATAATTTTACTAGAAAAACATTTTCCCGGCTAAGCATTGTTGAAATTTTCTTTTTAATTATTACCTAACATTTAATTTTCTCTCTAGTATTATTGTTATTATAAGGTCGTTTTAGAGTTCCATAACTTACTACTTACTTAAATAAATGTCAAATATTCAATGGTCACTTGGAGAAAGAAAAATCAAATTCCCAAATCAACATCAAATTTAATTTTATCAAAATAAGCACGTTCGACCGCAACCTTAAGTTTGTCAACTTTTATTATAAGTACTTCCCGTTGACGTACAATTCCAAAATTGGTACGGAACCCACTGGTAGACGAGTCCGACTCGCGCTTGGCCGGTTTAGACGAAGTAATAGTATAGTATCAGTTCAACTAAGCACACTTCGCGCTAGATTATTCAAGTTAGGTGACCACGGAACTTTGGTCGAAGTTCAGGCGGAAAGCAATCAATATGTAATTTACTTCGATAAGTACTTGTAAATTTTGTTGTAATGCTTCTGTATCAGTTTATTAAATGTTCCCTTAAATGTATAAGAGATTGCAGTGCACTTTGACTAGAAATAATTGTAATATTTGAAACATTTTCACTTCCTCGCTCTGGTAACGAGGCTTCGGAATTCGCCAGAAAGTGGTAATGGAAGTGTCTTAATGGGAACAGAGATCTTAACATTAGATTGTCAGGTTTCCTCTGCCCTCCTTGCTATGACAGCGTGAATAGCAATAATTCACACCCTGGGTGGGAATTGAACCCCCAACCACGCCAGACTATGGAATAACTAGTTAAAAAAAGCAACTTAAATAGTTTTTTTGTCATATCTGCAATATAGTACCAGGATACACTAAAATCCTTTACAAAAAAGCAGTTAGACAAATTCTCGAAAGCAAAAACCGTCTATTATTCGAGTACGAGCCGTATTCGTTCGTACTGTGTGTATGGGAGCGTCAACAAAAAACGTCTAGAACATTCTAACTCTTTGATACGTGACCCGTCTGTACGCTTGCATTTTTTAATACTTGCATGGCTTTATGAGTGGAGTGCACTATTTTAGTTGCTCATCAGTTGTGTAGACAGCTTAAGTGACACCGTAATGTATAAAAAGATATAACTTGTTGTTTTTTTTTTATAGTTTTACCCTGTATCCTGTATACAAAAGTAGGCAAAACGAGCAGAAAAAGTGTTTTCACTCTCTCTGTAAACACTCTTTTCCACAGGCACCGCCGTGATTATGTCAAAAAGCATAAAAAAAGAAATTACGCGATCTTCAAGCACGTGTCAATACTTGAGTACATTAAATTCGTGTTTGTATCCACTTCTCAAAAACTCCTAAACCGTTTCTGATGAAACAGAGACTGTTCCCTAAGTTAGAATATAGTTAATTTAAATCAAAAGATCATCTCGATATGACAAATTGTACGAGAAATTAATAGACAAATGACCACCATTTATTCAAATACCATCCAGTTTCAGCAACATCACATACGAGTACATGTCAAACAGATACATAACCTTCATTTTTCAAGTCGGTAAAAATTGAACAAACATAGTAAACCTTAGAAATATCTTTATAAATATCTGGACCAGGGGTACTTTGGGTATCAAAAATGATTGATAATTTTCATTTTAGCACAACTTATAATCCCGGCATCCATCACGTCTTAGAAGAGTTACGATGCAGAGCACTCGGTTAGATTAGTTTTATTACGTAAAGTTTTCTTATAATATACTCGCTGATGTTATTTATTTTTGTATCATTGTGCCGAAACATTATAAGCAATTTAGTTGTTACTTAATTACATAGGCTCAGTTAATATGAAGGTATATTATCTCCGTTTTTGAATATATTTGAATATTTTTGATAACTTAACTCAATATGTGCTTTTTTTATAGCTTCACACAGGTATACAGCAGGAGAAACTAGTGTTATTAGAGCTATTCGAAATGTACTGCGCTCAATCTGTTTTAATCAGAGCATACAATTAAAATTATTTCATTACACCGAGTGGGAATCGAACCCACAATTTCGTGTCACCTGCTTTGTCTAACGTGCCTAAAATCGCGATTACCTAATCGATTTCATCGCAAAGTTTTAAAATTTCCTATTAAAATCTAATATAAAGTATCAACCAGCATGATAAAATATAATAAAAAATATTTTCAAAAAAGACCAAAAATCATATTTATTTTTCAACCTTGTCATTTAAAACACCTATTGTTTATTCACGAGTAACGCCTCAGTAATAATATAGGATTCAATTCCAACACATTAAATTCTATTGAATCATGGTATTTCGGGTCACATTTTGAATAAGGCTTTTGCGGATGATTGGCCACGGGCGAGGGTGTTGTTCCATGCATGAGTGGACGGCATATACATAAATAATGTAGGGGCGAAGTGTCGAATCATTTTCACCTTCATATATGAAATAAGAGACGTAATGTTTATTATATTGCAGTTTATATTTGCAGACATACTCGCAAAATAAAGTAAATTTAAACCTCGAACCTATATAGAGTTACTAGTTCCACGCACTGCCCAATTTGGAGAGATCGCATGTTAAGTACCGAAACTCAACACCTGCTCGATGAAAATTTTTCTTCGGCAGTGGAGAAAATAGTGTCATAACACTAGATTCCTTCTGCCTACTCTAAGCATCACACTTTTTTATCATTCACCTGTGCCGCGATTCAGAACGGCATCTTTAATAAATGCAAAAAATATTATTTAATTAAAATCTAATAAAAACAATAATAATATCTTTATTACTTATGATTCCATTATATTTAATCGTTATTATTTTAATCATTAAACAAGCCATCTACCTATATCCCCACCCATCACACCTGGAATATGAAAATGGAAGGAAAAAAATGAAACATCTCATAGCTGATGAAACATCGGTCACGTTTTATATCGGAATGATCGATGGCACTTTATAAAATATCGCCAGTTTCCAAATGGAAACCTATCAATCTTTTCCGCTAAACGTACTAAAACATATTAGGGATATTACTTTTGAGGGAAACAATTGCTGTAATACTTAGAGTCGTAAAATCTGTCATTCTATTTTATGAGAAGTAGATTTATTACCGAGTAAATCACGGGACAGCATCGAGCTAGATTAGTTGTGGGTTCAATTTCCAGTTGAGCAAATTATTTATTTTCATTTCTTACCTCTAGTAAAGAATGGGGGCGATGAGTTCTGGCACAAACGACGTGTTTCAAATTTAAGAAATTCTAAAATTGTAATGCATAATTCTAAAATTCTAAATCGCCTAACCTAAAGTGGAAAAAAAATCACTAAAATTGTTAGATATTTTCGATTTATCTTTGAGTAGTACATTAACTCTCCAACTTTCGCTCTGTATACAACTTTTTAAATTTTTATTTTAGTAGGATATAATTAAACTAATACTTTGGTTATTTATAGCCCACCAAATTAAAATTGAAGAAAATCCACTAAATCTAAAAATTATTTAAAAAATAGTATTTGCATATCTTTGCCGGAAGACAAAAGCTTCATAAAATGAAAAATAAAATAATAAACTAAAAAAATTTAAAATATACAGACCCTGGTACAATGTATACTCAGAGTTCTGGAAAAGACCTATCAAGTAAGGCCAAACTCGATAGGAGTACCTTGTGTCTTCAAAGTCTTCTTTTGACCACCTTTCAGTTCCATCATCAGGTCAGCTCTCTGTCACTATAACATGGCATCGTCATCTGACATGTCTATGCAAAATTTTAGCTAAATCGGATACTAGTAATAGTAATACTAATTACTAGTATCTAATGTTGCAAAATCATTTTCCACTCTAGTGTCTAGTACTCTAATGTCTAGTGTCTAGTACTCTAGTGAGTGGAAAATGATTATGCAACATTAGAAAAAAAAGTTACCTTACTTACATACGAACATGTCAAGTTAAATAAGAGCTTGTAAAAAAATCCAATAATTCCACAAAACATTCTAAGCTCCAGGTACCATTAGTGTTTGTACAGAGAAAATAATATTTCAGCAACCTCAATACAAAACCTTAATTGAATCATAAGTGAGTCAAGTAAATTGTAAAAAGTACGATAACCTAAGAAAAACGTCGTTGAAATATTAAAAGGAATCTTTCTAGTATGGAAGTCGAGTGCGCCCCACAGCTATTTATTCTACGAGGCAAATGACCGAGATGTATATAAAGATGGAAAATGAATATTATTATTTGTTTAGAACTGTTCTAATGTATGTACGACGTAGGATTTCTCTCTTAACAAAAAAATTATAAATCGACTTCAGACTGTATCCCGCACGTCCCGCACGGCAGAGGGAACCTAGTTTTCTTCCGTTCAGACACTCCGTTCCCCATTTTTCGTCGAATTCTGGAAGCATTGGGTGTAGTGTGGAGGATCTCAACGCCGCGTTTTGCCTCGACACCAGAACGAAAAAATGAAAATATTTTCATTTATAATTATTAAACAAATACAGTAAGCTTATTCAAATAAATATACAATTTTGTAGAATTTGTTATTCTAACGACAAAAACATCAATATAACAACACGACCCAGCAGCCGGAGTTAATAAATCTCTGCAAATGTAAAAGTTATACGAAATCTTGAGTTCCGTGTGAAATATGTGTGAGGAAATTGAATTTCGGCCGCGCCAGCCACTTTGTCAAACGGCGCCTTTGGAAAATGATTACAGTTTTTTTTGTATGGTAAGTGACCCGCTGTTTGATATTATTAAGGAAATGGTTAGGAAAAACTATTAATATGCATATATATTATAATAAGTTTTAACCGACTATTTTTATTTTTAACTGATATTTATTTCGAAAAAGAATCGACGTTGTACTCGTTAACTATATTTTTATACATACACCTTAACAAGACGACATATATCTTAACAAGATTAATATTTTGCCAAAATAGTTCCTACTTTCACAGCCTAATAAAAATTATAATTAAAAGAATGTAGCTATAATGTAAGAGACATTATAGTTTGAAATAAATATATTAATTATATAAATATACATTTTGTACACAAAAAAAGACATAGGTATATAAAAAGCGGAAATTAAATTTAAAATATTCATAACGTTTTTACTAATACTTTTCTGCAGGACCATATAGCCGTGTGCTTGGCGAGGTTCACTTCGCCAAATTTACTGCTTTTACTTGTAATATATTCACGACATAGCATTGCTCTTGTTTGTACTGTTTCGAGTAATTATAGAGGCCAGACGTGGCGCTGGGACATAAGTGTGTGATTGTAAACGGCGAATCGTGGATTCGATTCCCCCTCGAGCAAATGAAATATTTAATATATATTTATGGGGAACGAAAGTGTTTAAGTGTAAGCAGGGTGGAGGCTGGTCCGGTCCGGATATAAAAATTTCTTTCCCGCCCTAGTAAAACACGTTCTACATTGTAGGTATGTAGAGACACGGGTGACAACTTCGAAATTCTTATGCAGTCAACAAAGCTAAATCAATTCTTATCTCCACAATAAAATAAAAAATATTTACAATAAAAAATATTTATTAATAAATAATAAAAAAAAATCTCATATGTTATTTGCTATTTAAAAAATATTTATTCTGCCATTCCCATCAGTTGGACAAACTTCAAGAATATGTCTATTATGGAAGTATAAAGAAAATATGCTCCAATCGCATAGTCGTCTTCACCCAATTCCACCGCTCTACCTCCTAGTACCATTTGTAGTTCCATTATCAACATCTATGAAAAATAAGATTAAAAAAAATGTCGCAAATACGCAAAAAGCGGCGTTAACAGACGCCACGCGACATGCAATGCCTCTACAATCTGGTGGAAAGTGGGGAACGGAGTGTCTTAATGGGAAAAGGAATGTCTTAAGACTAGGTTCTCAGGTTCCATCGGCATATCCTGCTCTGTAAGATACAGTATTAACTGCCGAGCATCGCGTGTTCAGTGGCGGTAATCAACGCCGCATTTTGCCTCGAGGAAATGAAAATTTTAAATATTTCACTCACCCCAGTGGGAATCGAACCCACAAATGTCACAATTATAGTTACTCACTTACGCCACTAGGCCGCGAAGGCTTCTATTTTTAAGTAATTTTATATGAGCATTTTCAACTAACCGCAATGTTTATAATACCTCCGACAAACAACAATACAATTTGCAGCGGCTTGTAGCGAATTTTCAAAACGGCCATCGCTATCCATATCATTAAAGATATAACTAAGAACACAACGGATATGGCCACTAGGTAAATGTAAAATTTTGTAAAATCAAACTGAAAATGAATTTACAAATTTTTAAATTACATACAGTTCAAAAAATTAAAACAGTCGGCAGAGGAAACCTAGTGTAAATACACTTTGTTCCCCACTTTCGCCGAATTCTGGACATTGCGTGTTAAGTGGAGAAAATTAAAATATTAAATATTGTACATCTTCGAGAGGAAATCGAACCCATATCCTGTCGTAATAACAGTCGTTCGCTTGTACCCCTGCGCCACAACTGGCCTCAACAGGTACTATCAGATTGTTCCCATTAACACTAAAAATTGCAATTGCATCTCCAATTGTCGCCGTTAAAAATTTAAAGAAACTATAGAATTGTATAATAAAGTTTTTAGGATTGGAATTATCTGGATAACGACTACATGAAACAGCGCAATACAAAGCGCAATTATTTCAATAAGATATGTATGGATTTTTGTATAGACAGCGTTATAGAATAATTTCCTAGTTAAAGTGCCATATACAATTCTGGTTTTCAATAAACTATTAAGTTTTACCCCCATAGTAGTAGGCTTAGTAGGATAGGTTTACATTGTATCGCCTAATTTTCGAGACATTTAGCAATAATTGGCAGGACTCAACGTAGCGCTTGCGTAACCAGAGCGAGGAAATGAAAATAATTAAAATATAATAATTTCCCCTATTTGGGATCCAAGCCCAGAGCCATGCATTAAGAATCGAAGATGCAAAACTGTAACACGAGGGTCTCAAATTATGCAGTTGCGGAAAAAGATATAAAAAAATCAAATGAGAATAAAATAAGAAATCAATATCATCGCAAAAATATTGAAGATTCGGGTGTCACAGTACGATAAACGTCTGTCTGACTAAAAACAATAGTCGATAAACGTCTGTCTGACTAAAAACAATAGTCGTGGGTTTGATTCCTATTCGGGGCAAATGAATTATTATTAATCTATTATATTTTTTTTATCTTAATTCCGGAAAAATTTAATATAGGAATATCTACACGTATACGCAATTGTTCAATAGTTTTCCCCATACTTACACTAGAACAGGCCAACAAAATACAAACAAATACTGTCGCAGCCGTAGCGGCGAGGGCGTATACTAAAATATGCGTTTTGTATCTAATTGTAATAACAGCTACTAAATTGCTCATAGCCACAACCTGAAAAATTAAGTAAGTTCTGTATCCCGCACATAGCGGGATAGGTAAAGGGAACCTGGGAACCTTGTGTTAAGAAAGTTTGTTTCCGTTAAGACACTTTTCCGCTACCCACTCTCTGCCTAATTCTGGAAGCATTGCGTGTTGAGTGGCGGAACTCAACGCAAAAAAAATATATAATATAATAAATTATATAAAATACCAGCGGCCCGCCTGCGGCTTCGCCTGCGTTATTATTAATTTCTGTCTCCACGAGTAACTACGTCCTATAAGTGATGTCCATGCAAAATTTGAGACTCATACAAACTTTCAACCCCAAAAACAACCCCTTAAAAGTCGAATATTGCAAATTCTCGTCTTAGCGAGCACCAATGTCCTATAAATAACTCCTATGCAAAATTTGAGATTCCTAGCACATGTAGTTTCTGAGATTTCGTGATGAGTGAGTGACCTTTTGATTTTATATATATAGATTTCAATAATTATTAAATATAAAATATTTCATTTTCAAATAAGCTTGTGTGAAATAGAAACAAATAAATGTTAAAATAATGAAAGACAAAATAAAAAATGAACATCTTACCACCAAAGCAAGAAATATAATGTTACAAGGAGGACGTCTTGTAAACTCTAAACACATCAATGCACAATTCATTGCAAGAAGAAAAATCCTAAAAAATAATATATGAAGTAGGAATTACTTTTTTATTAATATCTGTCTGTCAATAAATAAATTTCACATAGATTTCGTAAAAAATCAATAATATTATAGATATACTAGCGGACGCGCGCAGCTTCGCTTGCGTATTTAAGTGTGAATTCTAATGAAACCCATGAAACATATGTCCAATTAAATATTTTTAAGAGTCTAAATATCAAACTTTATAAAAATCGGTGGCGATTTAAGAATTTTCCCATACAAACTTTCAACCCCTTATTTGCACCCTTAAGGGGAGAATTTTAGAAAACGATGAAACACGTGTTCAATTAAATACTTTTAAAATCTAAATTTCAAATTTTATAAAAATCGGTGCCGATTTAAATTTTTTTCCATACAAACTTCGAACCCCTATTTCACCCCTTTAGGGTTAAAATTTTTCAAAATCCCTTCTTAGTGGATGTCCAGATTACGAATGTAAACTTTTGTCCAAATTTAACGTTTCTACGCACAGCGGTTACGGCTGTGCGTGCGTCTTACCTCAGTCAGTGAGGACAAGTCCTTTTATATATATAGATAATTATATTTTTCTTTTTTTAAGCTTCATATTTTATACTGCTTATGCCGTTAAAGGCAGAGAGCAATGTTAAATCATCCCAACTTATAATCTTACATTACAAACAATTTTCGAAACATTATCTATATATTCAGTGGTGAAACTTAACGCCGCGCTTAGTCTTGTTACCAGAGTTAAAAAATGAAAACAATTAATTCCCGCAAGTAGGAATCGAACCCACTACCGTCAGTCTCGTTTACAGTCAAACACTTTGCCAGGACGCGATGTCGTTAACTATAATAATTATTATTTTACTTTATTTATTTTAAATATATTTTTTACCTTACCAAAATATGAATTCGGAACCATCATATAGCACTTAATTTTCAATATAGTCGAGACTGGCTTGTTGAGTAACGGCTCTCAACACTGCGCCTTGTCTTACCAAAATGAAGAAATAAAAATAATAAATTATTCCGAGCGGAGATCGAACCCACGACCGTGACGCTTACAGTCCCACTGTGCAACGATGACTATACTTCTAATAGAATAACTAATATTATGACTAACATAATGAAGGAGTGTTTTAATACTCACGAAGCTGCAATTAGTATTAATAATGCATATTTTAAGTAGATTCTTTTCAAAGCAGGTCTAAAATTTAAAAATATAAATTAGTTCAAGAAAAATAAGCCGCCATTTTATACAAGGCAATATGTCTAAAGTAGACGAACGCGCTATGTCTTAGACGACTCACCCGCTTATTCTGAGAACTTATTTTTTTTACTTTAGAAATGTTACCTATTCTATAGTATTATTTGAATCCCCAATATGTAATAAATATAAAAAAACGAGGTGCTTCACTATTTTTGCTCATTTTAAAGAAAATAAAGCTCGAGCCAATATAGAAGACGTGAAAAAGAAAATTAATACCCTAAGATCTAATGATTTTTATTGTTAAAATGCATACGATAACGCGCAGAAGTTTTCACGTAACTCATTTGTATATGAGATAAAGGATTGACTTACTACCTAATTATTAATAAATTGATAATTACTTTATTTTGGGGAATGTAATAAATATTTCATTTTGTCGATTGGGAATTGAACCCATAACCTGTAGCATTTACAGTCACACACTTCATCCCCAGTACTATTACTACTAAATATTTAAATATTTGTTTTGTCTATTTAGACACTATTTAGTCTGTCTAAGAAACTAATAATTATAACCTGAGTTAATTAATATAGTTTTTTTTACTTACGTCGTCATAACAATTATAGCATAAGCTGCAGTGAGAATAAGCATAACCATCAGTATGACAAAAACCAACTTTACAAATGAATTTCGGGTGTGTGGGTCATAATTTAAAGGTTCCCCTGCCGGTTCAAAGTTCCCACCGAGAGCTTCTCTCCCGAAACTTTGTTTTGGTCCCCTCACTTGGTCCTTATCAGTATAAGCTTAAAAAATATGTCAATGATGATATAAATCAAAGTTTTAAATTGAATGAGCACTATACTTGGCAAATATAGAAATAAATAAATAGAAATAACTAAGCAGAAAGCTGAGTCTTTTAACAAGAAACTAACAACCTCTATAAAGTTTCATATTATGAAAAAGTAAAGAAAAATTAAATATTGACTTGAATTCTTGATATATGGCGTTTCGAGCGTGCCAGTTGAGCACAATTCATTTAATTTTTTTTTCAATATTTTATACAAAACTACAACACTTCCAATCATGTCATACTATAAATATTTCGATTGTTCATAGTTTCAATTATAAAATGTTAATCCCTTTTGTATTAAAGGGTAACTTGGGGTAAACCCCTCTTAATGCTACCCCTACATTTCATTCCATTGAAGAAAGAAACAAAAGAGTGTTGTATGACAACTTACATATTTTCTTTTTCCCATAGGAAATTTTAAGAAATAAATATATTCTCATAGAACTATTCTACGACAATTTTGGTTGTAAATACTAATAATACAATAATTTATATTAAGATTAATATTTATTACTCGTACCTTTATTATATTGTACCCAATGTGTGCCCTTATCTAACTGTTGACTCTCATGATGTATCACTGTATTTATTTGTTGTATTACAAACGACCCAGCTACATGCTCAGTGTTCACATTCAAAGCTTCATCTTTATCTAATTTATATTTGGCATCTGCTTCTTGGTCTAGATTAGTTTTATCTAAATTATCTTTATTCTCTACGTTCTCCTCAATATTAATAGTCGTTTCCGCCTTTTCATCTTTCCTTGTTTCTTGTCCTTGCACAAGGATATCTTCAGTGTCTCTCATTCGTTTGATATATTTTTGCTTGATAGTTGAAACCAAATTACCATCTGTTAAGTGATACTTTAAATAACCTATCAAAAGTGACTAACCGAAGTCAATTCTTCTGTCACAAGTGTCACAAAATGTTTTTTTTTATTTAAATAAAGAAGCAGGCTTTATATTATGCAAATGTGTTGTTCATTCCATTTCGAAACAATTTAGAAACATTACATATTGAATAGCGGAACCCAACGCCGCCAATTGTTCTTGTAACTCCTAAAGTAGGGAAATGAATATAATGTACATATTCCCCTGAGTGGAAATCGAAATCACGACCTTCGCGTTTAGTCGGACGCTGTAGCACCACGGCCTCGATATTAATAAAAGTTTATTTCTAAGCAACACACTGTGTTTCAGTCACATGCTTACTTGTTTACATTCATATATTCACACTCTTCGGGAGTGCAGTTTAAAAAATTCAAAGCGACTATATAAATTTGTTCGCTTGTATTTTTTTCAGTGCCACGGAAAAATTACTTCATGAATTTTTATCACCTTCTCCAACTTCAACGGTTAACGTACAATATTGTCAGGACAAGGATCTCTTGTTATCAATATGTTAATTTTACCTATATGATACAGACAGAGGCCATAGTGGCAGAGTGGAACAGCGGTGCTGAGGTTGATTTCCATTAGGAAAATTTGTTATTTTAGTTTCTCCATATTCAAAATATACTGGATTTCTTGTCTAAGTATTTTAAGTTCATGGGATGAATGAGCAATACAGTGTCCTAACACTCAGTTCCTTCTGCCGCTCGACTATATATGAAACGTGAAGCTGACTAGAACTACATACATAATTGTCATATACTTAAGTGACATCTCAATCGATTTGGTGTTTATTTTCAAAAAGAATAATCAATTCTATAAAGTAATTTATAATATTATCTGAATACTTAATATTATATTTATTAAGGAAATTTCCTATTACACAGCAAATGACATAGAGTCTGTTCCTAATAATTTAAGGAAAATCAACAGTATCACATTTTTTAAACCACATATGAGCTCTTTTTTTTAAATGAAGTCAACATTTTGGGAGATGTCGTAATTAACTTGAAATTGAGTCAAGTTAGCTTTTATATTTAAACATGGAATTTTAAAGTGCTTTCATTGAGTAATAGTAAATAATCTTATTTTGCCATTAACTATTGAGGAATGAAGAGTATTTCCATAATGTCATACTGGAAAGTAGTGGATTTGATTCCCGCTTTTTCACTTATTTATATTTAATTACAAGAGCAAATGCTATTTGAAACTCTCCATGTAGCAGAGTGGGCAGAGGGAACTTAGCGCTTAAACTTTAGTTAACTTTACTTTTCAATTTTCGGGATTATTGTGAACTTTATCTTCTTATCTGAGACATGAAAATAATTCATCCCCCAGATGGGAATCAAACCCACAACTGTCATGTTCTACAGTCTAAACGCAGTACCACTACACCGAGATAGCTCCTATATATTAATGCTGTCATACACATTTTTATATACCTATACTAGCGACCCTCTTGCGGCTTCGCCCGCTTTAACTACTGGATTATTCATGTAATGTATGTTTGCAAAGCACTTAAGATAATGTGAAAATTAATTAAACCCTAATGCAACCCGCATTTTTGTAGTTTCAATAAGGATTTTCCAATTGTTTACACAGCAAGGATTTTTTAGTAGGTACCGTAATTTTAAATCTATGCTACTAATCTTTTCAAGTACTTATTAAAATATATTTAAATGACTATTTTTAGATAGTTAAATGACTATTTTTAAACGGAAGAAATTATAAACAAAAGCCTACCTACTAATAACTACTACAAAAAATATATCGCGCTGAAATAATACATTCAACTCTAATTATCCAATACGTGCAAACGCATCTAAATCTTCGTTGCTATAAAGGCTGTCTTCTTTTAAAATAGTGTAAAAAGCAAATTTTATCTTCGTTTAACGTAGAAAATTAATAAAGTATTTTAAAGGATAAGGATTAATACCATTATGGAAAAATATCCCTCACAATAAAAAATATATTGAAATTATTATTTTTAGACAGAAATATGATCACTACACGTTATCCTTGAAAGATAAAAATATGCTCTCGCGGACTTTTTTGTAGATCTCATTGAGAGGAACAATACTCCAGTACATTTTTTTCATGGAGTACTTACCATTAAAGCAGCGCATGCGCGAAAGTGTCTCAGCGGGTAGGACTTTATTCATATTTTTCGTATTTATGTTAATTTACATAAGAATGTACAAATAATAAACTATATATAAACCTTCTACGAAAAATACTCGACCTAATGGTGAAAACCGCAAATAAATCCGTTGGGTGGTTTAGAAGAAGAAGAGTTAGAAACAACAGACAGACACGAAAAGCGACTTTGTTTTATAAGATATAGGATAAACAATATTTTTACCCTATTTTTTTAAGTTTATTCCAAAATTCTCCTACAAACCAATAGTATTCCCAAGATACAAACAGAATATGGGAAATAGGATCGGAATATTAAAGTGATTCTTGAATTTTCCGATTACGTGCAAATATTGCATTAGGGAGAGTGACCTAGTTGTAGAGCACCGTCCAACGTTACTTAAGCGTCGCTAGCGATAACGACACGAATTTATTTAATATTTACATGGGCAGACCAAACCTAAGAAATTCCCATACGTGGGAGTTAAATGCTTGCTGCAGTTAAATGCTATTTTGTTCCTAATTGCCTTAATGCCTAATTGTCTTCCCCACTCCTTAACCTACCTACATGTCAAGTTACAAATTTCTAAGTCCACTAGTTTTGGTAGTACGTTGTCTGTCAGTTTTAGAAAAGCTTTATATATTACACTAGCGACCCTCTTGCGGCTTCGCCCGCTTTTACTACTGAATTATTCATATAATGTATATTTGCAAAGCACTTAAGATAATGTGAAAATTAATTAAACCCTAATGCAACCCGCATTTTCGTAGTTTTAATAAGGATTTTCCAATTGTTTTACACAGCAAGGATTTTTTAGTAGGTACCGTAATTTTAAATCTGTGCTACTAATCTTTTCAAGTACTTATTAAAATATATTTAAATGACTATTTTTAGATAGCTAAATTACTATTTTTAAACGGAAGACGAACGAACGAAACGAAATTTTAAACAAAAACCTACCTACTAATAACTACTACAAAAAATATGAAACCATATATATCGCGCTGAAATAATACATTCAATTCCAATTATCCAATGCGTGCAAACGCATCTAAATCTTCGTTGCTATAAAGGCAGGCGGGTTTTTTTTTTCGAGCTTGTGGTTAATGCTGAAGAGGGTATTCTGTCCCTGATGAAAAGCAAGCATTACGTAGCTGCCTGTGAGGAAAATTAAATAGAATGATCGACCGGGAATCGAACCCGGGCCGCCCGCGTGACAGGCGAGCATTCTACCACAGAACCACCGATGCGTGTAAGGCAGGCGGGCGCGGCGGGCGCATGGCGAGTGGCGAGCCGCTTCGCAGCAAGGATTTTTTGATATTGTAACAACTTCTAAAGTACTTATTAAATTGAAAAACAGTAGAAGACAGCTTAAAAGGAAAATTAATAAAGTATTTTAAAGGATAAGGATTAATACCATTATGGAAAAATATTCCTCACAATAAAAAATATATTGAAATTATTATTTTTAGACAGAAAAATGATCACTACACGTTATTCTTAAAAGATACGAATATGCGCTTGCGGACTTTTTTGTAGATCTTATTAAGAGGGACAATACACTAGTACATTTTTTCATGTAGTGCTTACCATTAAAGCAGCGCATGCGCGAAAGTGTCTCAACGGGTAGGACTTTATACACATTTATCGTATTTATGTTAATTTACATAAGAATGTACAAATAATAAACTATATATAAACCTTCCCTGAGAAATACTCGACCTAATGGTGAAAACCGCATCAAAATCCGTTGGGTGGTTTAGAAGAAGAAGAGTTAGAAAGTTCAGATAGACACGAAAAGCGACTTTGTTTTATAAGATATAGGATTTATAATTGAAACAAGTAATAGAAAATATATAATGGCCTTGCAATATAAAAATAAATAAAATGGAAGTTTCCAACAAAATAAAAATTTAAAGTACTTGTAAATAACACTATACTTACTTTAGTTTACAGGAAATAGTTTACAGTATAAGTAATTCCCACATTGTAAGTATCGTTTACTTTAAAAGCTTTTGTTCAGAATGATGTAGTACATTAAACTATTATTCACGTAAGACCAATAGATTTTAAACTTCTTAGTATTAAACTTATATTTTCTATCTATTTGTATACAGTATCGATGTAATGTATAAATAACGATTTAGAAATTCTATAGTATTTTGTTTAAATAAATCAAATTAGCTTTTTTAGCTTAACGCTGTATTAGGTATACCACACTGTAGGAAGAGAGAACTGAAACCGTCTGCTGAATTCTCGAGGCATTGACTGGCGGAACACAACGCCGCGCTTGGCTTTGTTACCATAATGAGAATATGAAAATATTCAATATTTCATTATCTCGAGTGAAAATCACACACGCTACACGCTTGTGCCACTACACCACGAGTTTCAATTTTAAATATAATAATCAATTATTCTTCCATATGGGAATCGAGCCCAGAACCATCCCATATACAATTAGAACCTGCCCACTACGCCATTTAAGCATCCCAAAAAATATATATTATACTATAAGCTGTAAAATACAGCTTAATAATAAGCGTACTCGTAATTCAAACACAAAACCGATAACATAGATTTAGATGGCCATTGTATAACAATTTGCGCTCAAGTTAACAAAGGCCTAATGTCATTTATTGTCAACGTTATTCTGACGTAGGTACTAATTAATAGTAATCGATTGATTTCTCGATATATGGCGTTTCGAGCGTGCCAGTTGAGCACAATTCATTTCGCCAATGTCACGTTGTATGGAAAACGTAATAGTAATCACGACTTGTTAAATAATAATTCTCATATATATACAGGATGTGCCGGTCGACAGATGAATGATTGTCTATGGGTAGAGGACCTCAGTACCTATCCTTTTGTACTATGTTCAATAATTTTCAGTAAGCAGTAAAAAATTGTTATTCTCATTACTAGAACTGAGTCTAATTTAAAAATTAACAGTAAATTCACTAACAATCATCACTTTTTTTTTTCGATTTTTTATACGTTTTCAAAAAATATTCTCCTTTCTTTTGTGTAGACTATGAAATATACACAAAAGATCAAAAAAATTACTTCCAAACACATTTCCTTCTCCACTTCGCAAACGGTTAAACCCAGGCTGAAGGTGGAAGGCAAAAAATTATCTGGACATTTCACGAGACATAAATACAAGGTAAGTACTAAATTCTCTGTAATCCTCGCTGACACTATCTGAGCAAGGTGCGAGACTAACCACCGTTTACACGTTTGTTTTATTGTTTGGGCTTGCGACCTAGTGGAATGGAGTAAATGAATTTGAAAATGTATGTCGTACTGTGGCGCAGCGGCACAGTATGGGTTCGATTTCAATTCAGGGACATGACTTATTTTCAAACCAACTTCTTCTTCTTCTTCTGCTGTATACGGGAAGAGGCGTTAAGAAATTTGGATTTGCTTTAAAAATGTAATATAACTAAATAATGGATTTCGTATAATATTTTTCCCCTTTCCCATTATTATATAAAGAGATTCTAGAATAAGAACACAATCGTCAATTCTCAATACACAATTAAACTTACCGTAGTAGGCTTTTTAAAATTGATTATATTCCCATTATGCAGCTGGATTCGTTATAACGGCCCCGCTATTTAACTAACGAAGTATCTTTTGTCACTTTGTAACGGAATTCGGTCTCATTTTTCAAATCTTTTATCTCTTTCCATTCACATTTTCCCTTCTTTGTCATTTTAATTGATGCCATTTAGAATAGTGAGACTGTTTCGGGAAGGATGAAATCATAATTTATCAGTGTCAGGGGTAATGTATATTAGCTTATAGTATATAACTTGCCTTTTGACCTGATTTTTCTTACTAACTTTGATGATTTATAAGCTTTAACACTCGTTTTAAAAGTAAAATATAGCATATATATATTTATCGTACCTAAATCTATCTACGACATATACATATATAAATATTTGCGAAATATACCAACATAAAACAAAATTATATATGCTATAATTGAGAAAAGAAAAAAAAACCTTTTTTTTTGGAATATTATTAAAATATAAATGATAAAGGTAAAAACGCGGCGTTGAGGTCCGCCGCTCAATACTAAAACGGAACTGTGTTGATGGGAACGGAGTGTCTCAACAAAACGTGAAAATGTATTGAATGTATTGAATACAATCTATAATAAAATGAAATTTACCTCAAATGAATTCAATAATACTGTATTTCAAAATGTAATAAAGTTTACTGTCCCTTTAAAAGGTCTTTACAAGGACAATTGAGTTACAATATCCCGAAAAATAGGCCTGCTCCATTATAATTTTATTTCACGAACTTTAGAAATATTTGAGAGACTTTAGGAATATTTTTCAATGGTAACAATAGAAAGAAGACATAAAATATTGACAAATTTGACCAAAAATTATGTACTAAGAGCCCATAGTAGTTTTGTAATTTCTGTATATTTCTATCATGGCTGTAAATTTGTTTAGAAGTATTTTTATAAAAAATATAACATTCTTGTTTCCCAAATTTTAGTATTCTGACAATATACAAAAAACAAAGTAAGGTAAAGACACTGAATCACCAAAAAACAAAACATATTAAATAGTTAAAAATTTAATATTTAAATATTAAGATAACATATATAGTAGGTACATATATAATTAAAACAAAATTTCAGTTGTTGAAAGCAAAAGTTAAGCAGGCTATACTGTATTTATTCAGTAACTACATATACAGAATACTGTATGGGGTAGGGCGTAACCTAATTAAATATAATTAGGTAACTCCCTACTCCTTGAAATATGAGAGCGGTATAATCTGAAAAATGGATTAATATAGAAAAATTATAAACAAATGTCTCTTGAAACTTCTAAAATGAATTTGAACATTTACAGAATCACAAAGAAAGTACTTGTCAATATGCAATATGTTAATAATGACAACTCAATTTATATATACAAAACTCATAATGGATTTTCACCAAAAAAAATCCTTTATAAAATAACGTCGCGAAACAAAAACATATGTCGATGTTCTCCCAAGTTCCCTCTCAACACATGTTGGGAGCACTTCCTGCGAACTACTCTGATAGCATAAGCAAAACTTTCCACTAGAATCTGAAATTGTCCAACAACGTGTAGTCAATGGCTGGAAAAAGGAGCTTCGTAACTTTATTCTCCGTATACTTTTGTTTATTTTTGGATAAATTTTCAAAAGTATTTTTTATATATACATGTATCGTGATTGTAAACTCGATGGTAGTGGGTTCGATTCGCACTTATCGATACCGGAAGCTTTTGCCTTATTTCAATTATATAAACCTTTCAAGTTCTATTACTTCAGGCGAGGTCTATTCAGATGCAAAAATATACGTAAAAAAAGTTAGAAGCAGATAACGCAGCAGGAAATCATATTAAATCATTCTCGCTCATAAACGAAGTAAATTTTCTTTAAAAGTCAGCCCTAAATCTCCGAAGGAGCCACCCCACAAATTTAACTCAACTTTTTCAACTGCAAAGGGCAATAAACAAAATTCACAAGATAATAAGAACAATAAAAGCCTCGAGATTGTTCCTAAGCTTGTCTTTAAGTTTAAGAACGGAATATTTTATCACTCCATCCTCGAAGCTTAGACTTAAAAGGTTTTGTTACTTTATTTATAGGACTATAAATTAGCATCTGTTGGAAGATGTGAAGATTTTCCTATTATATGCTATTATACCTACGTTGTTTTGATTAGAATTTTCGTTTTCATTATATTTAGGAGAGTATAAACATTTGTCGTAACGGGATTCGAACTCGCACCACTTGTAAAACGTCCAAGCACTCTATATCATATTCTTCTTCTTTCATTAATTCTTTTCTAACTACGTTAAAATTCTGATACGTTGGTTGCAACTTATTAAAGTTATTAGCATAATAATTTTAATCGTTCATTTGTACTTTTCTTTCCTTAATATGTAATTAACAATTTAAAAACTGTTAAAATTTTACATTTATTTTCATTATTGCCGTAATTCTTCTTTCGTTAATTAATTAAACTCGCGGTTGACAGCACGGGCCGTTATTACGCCGGACGCTCATTGAAAATTATTTTATTTTCATTTATTTTTTGCAAGGTAAGAAGAGAGTTAGTATGTAGAAATATATAATTATTGTTTGTACTCTCTTTTCCTTTAAGCATGCTAGGAAGTGGAGTTTAACGCCGTGATTTGTCTTAAGAAAAGCATTCGTGTGAGTGTTTTATATATGATCATACCTCTGTTAAGTATAATTTTACAAACATTGCAACTTAAATATAAATTTGAATTTAAACATTTTAAATTAAGCAGCTTTAATTAGATTTTAAGGAATACACCATTATTTTATTTATTGAGAACAGCATCACTCTGTCCTCATTACAGCAAATAAATACCTAAGAGAAGAATCTAATATACTGTATATTTAAAAATTATTCTGCGCGTCGGGACCCAGCGTCTCACTAAGGAATCACTTATATATGTTTAACACTAATGAGCTTTGAACCTGGAACTCTGCTTAATCGAACACTTAATTAATTAATAATAACACTTAATTCAGCATGATAGGTGGCTAGCTGTATGAACCCTACTTCTTGCTGGACACCAACACAAATTACGTGCCGTTAGCCGCCTTCGCAAAGAAAATTTAGCGACGAAAAATGATCGTACTAGTAAAAGAATTGTAAATAAATCCTTAAATTATCACTTTTAGTTTTGCTTTTAGTTCCTGATATTAATTCGTTCGACGAAACAAACTCTAGCTTCATAATGTAAGTATAGAAGTATAGATATCGTATAAAATCTTCAGCTCCACAAAACAAACACAAAAATCTTCAACAAGAAAACCAACGTCGATCACCTAAATCTCCAATTGAAACTATAGAAAAATATAATAGAAACTAATACCATTCACTCCATACATCTGAGGCCTCCACAACCCACATTACATACGGAACGAGGGTGAAAACTAATAAAGGAATACCCGTTAAGTGCGTTAAGTCCTTTAGTTAGATCTGAAATGATGGTACGTGCCCAGAATGCCGATCGCGTTCTGGATACCTTACTAAAATTTGATTCTATGAAACGGTCTTTGCCTAACTTCGAGCGTTGGAAAGTCGTTGAATTAATTTTAGTATTTTTTTTCCCCTCGCATTCCGCTCAATTCGAAATATTTTGTGTTGAGTAATGTAGGTCAACGCCGTATTTTTAGGGTCCCATCACCTTAAAAGGTAAAAAACCCTTATAGGAAAACTTTCAAAAATCAAATTTGAAAAATTCAAAAACTGAAAATCCATACTTACACCGGTTTTTAAACGGTTTTATTTAGCTCACCCCGTTTGTTTGTTTGGGTCAAATTTAGTAATTGAAATTTAACCCTCTTCCCGTTAACCGATTGATCTGAAATTTGGTATACGCCTTTGATTCTGGTGACAATACAATTATCCATATTCAATATTATTGTGAATCCAAGATGGCCGCCGCTACAAGATGGCGGACAACTTAGTTTTTTTCAATCCCATCAATATGGATATCAAATGAAAGGGCTTGTCAAGTAGAATTCAGTGGACTATACAAAATCAAAATCCAAGATGGCCGCCACTATAAGATGGCGGACAAGTTAGTTTTTTCAATCCTATCAATACGGGTATCAAATGAAAGGGCTTGTCAAGCAGAATTCAGTGGACTATACAAAATCAAAATCCAAGATGGCCGCCGCTACAAGATGGCGGACAAGTTAGTTTTTTCGTATCCCATCAATATGGGTATCAAATGAAAGGGCTTGTCAAGTAGAATTCAGTTGCACTATACAAAATCAAAATCAAAGATGGCCACTGCTACAAAATGGCGGATAATGTAGTTTTCAATCCCATCAATATGGGTATCAAAATAAAGGGCTTGGTAAGTATAATACAGTATACTATACACAATTACAATATGAATCTCCCACCTAAGTCAAGATCTGGTATCCTGTCGAGGACTGTGTGGCTATAGGGTGCCTAAAAATGATACGTCGCTAGGGGTACCACCCAAGGTAAAAGGTAAAAGCGCGCCGAGAACTGTATGGCACTAGGTGGATAAAAATGATATGTCGTTAGCGTTTTCCCCTCAAGATTCAGGCACATCTTGTTGTACATAGCCTTGTCCCTCTATTGGACCTCTGGGGGGGTCGTTCGTAACATTCTCCATTAACCTTGCAATAATGAGACATCGAGCCTCATTTCAACGAATTGAATAGCATGAGAAATAAAAACTAAAAACTTAAAAATAAAAAAGTATAAAAAAAATTTTAAGTTAAACGGTTTTATATTGCAGATAAATGTACTAAAAGCTAAAAAATAATTTCATAGAAATTATGATTACTAAAATAAAATCGTGGGGACACTTGCTACTTACAACTAGGTGGGTGAAGTCTCACGCTATGTCTTTCAATTGTAGATATTGGACGTGCCCCACGATTAAATTTTAGTAATCATAATTTCTATGAAATTATTTTTTAGCTTTTAGTACATTTATCTGCAATATAAAACCGTTTAACTTAAAATTTTTTTTATACTTTTTTTTTCTTGTTAGCAGAGCGAGAAATTGAAATTTATTAATTCCTCCTAGTGGGAATGGAACTCCAACCATCACACGCTGTACCACTGCGCCACTACGGCCTCCTTAAAGAGTTAAATGATGACGTTAACATTTGCATATATTAGGCAGATAGGATAGGGATACTTTTACGAACATTCCATTTTATTTTTCTCCCATACTCCGGTAGGTAATATTTCTTTGTGACGTCGACTAACGGCACATTACTCGTACATTGATACTCAGCAGGAAATAAGATTTGAGGCCGTCCCGGCACAGCGCAATCGCGTGAGGCAACGATTGTGGGTTCGATTTCCACTCTGGGGAATGAATTATTTAATATTTTAATGTTCTCACTCTAGTAACAATTTGAAGCATAGCGGTGAGTTCTGCCACTCAACATACAATATTTCGATAATTCAGCAGTAAATAGAAAACGGAATATATTAACATTAGATTCCTTCTGTCTACGCTACCACGTTGAACTAACCGGTTGCAGTGTATTCGTCTGAATACGTTAGACCTGGGTTCGAATCTTAATGATAATGAGTACTTACTTAAGATTAACCAAAAATTTGATTTAAAGTGAGAAATGTATTAATATTTTTTGTATGATATTAATAAATTTATTGTAACGAAAGAAAAAATATAAGTACATTTTAATATTTTCTTACATACAATACTAAAAAATAAAAGAAACATTTAAATATTATAGTATACTATCCTTATACTCGCATAATGTCAACAGACCGTCTGTCCGTCCCGCTACGTATAGCCTATAGTTAGGCCTTCTACCCTAAAAGGGATAGATATATTACCTCATAAACGCCTCAGTAATGGCTATCTAAATCTTAATACTGACTGAATTTAAGATCTATGCCACTTCCTAAGCAGATTGAACGTCTATTTCAGTATATTTACATTTAAATGTATTTCCGTAGGAAGGTCGTTGCTTGAAGTCATGGTGGCCCAGCGGTACAGTGTCTGACAGTAAACGAGATGGTCGTGGGTTCGATTTCCCTCGAAGAATTATTTTCATTTTCTTAAAATCAGCTTCATGCTATATGCAGTATCACAATCAGTACATCAATCTTCGCGCAGCAATACTTTGCTGTATGCAGGATAGAAGGCAGAGGGAGCCCAGTGTTACGACACTCTGCTCCCCACTTTCTGCCGAATTCTTAGGCATAAAAAAATACATACATATAGGCAAAAAAAAATATGCGGATTAAATTTAGTCATACTCGAGTGGAATAAAATATTCAAAATATTTTTGCACCACTTTAAAATTTTAATCTATTATAGTGTATGTAGATACTGTTACTGTGGTTAGCTAAAAGGTCTGTAGTCATACACACGTTTTTTGATTAAAGTTTAATTAAAATTAAATTAAGAGAATTAATATAATGCTTTGTGCACTGTAAGAGGCAGGTCGTGGTGCAGGAGCACAAGCGTGCCGCGCTGTATGCGCGACAGGTGGCGGGGTCGATTCCCACTCGAGGGAATTGTCTTATTATTGAACGGAAGCGTCTAATGAAAGATAAGCCGGCGAAGCCGTGAGCGGGTCGGTAGTATAAAAAAAATCTATCTAATGACATGCATTCTTAATATTTTATATAAAATTTCGTTTTAATACGATTAAGATGAATATTTCAAAGAGTCACGGTTGGTAGCACTGGGAGGCGAATAGTTTGACAACTTTCGCTGTGCAAGATTTAGAAAGGACCATTTTCAGAGTTTCCCTCCGGAAAGGTATCTCAGTCAAGTTTTTGGCATACTTGTGGAAAGTCAACTAAGAGTCACAAACGAGTGTTTATTGTACTTTTCGTATACCTTTTTAGTTTAAAAATTCTTCATTCTCAATTATTTAAAAAAAAATCGAAATTTTTTATTTTAAAAAACCCCAGGCAGTGCTTAATATGTTCAGGTGAAAGGAAAACTTAACTAATTATAAATAAAAGCTAAACGTGCAGATGTGTTTGCTAAAACAGGAAGAGAAGTCCTTTCACGGAATAATAAAGATATATCATTTACTCCGTCGTCTAATCGCTATCTATAACAGAATAGAACCTACAAACTGTCACGTTCACAGTTGTACAGTTGTAGGTTGTACTTATATGAGTATAAAATATACACTAAAAATGTATCCGTATAAATCTTTCTATTTAGAAAGGCGAACAAGTAGCAAAGTTTGAAAGTTAGAAAAACAAAAAGTTGAACGCAAGTCAAACTTAGAAGCGGGTGGAGGCGACAAAACGAAGAGTTACTTTCTTAGTGGTTTCTGCGATAGAATACACGAAACTTTTTGAATTCATTGTAAGTCCAAAACGGCGGTCAAAGAATTTTAAAATATCTTTGAAAAGCATCACTTTATGGAGAAATTGTTTTATAAGATGGATGATTAAGTAACTGCTGAAACTATTTTCACAACTGAAACTAAGAGGATGTCGTGGCGCAGCGGCAGGAGAATGTAAGCGCGGTGGTTGTAGGTTCGATTCCCACTCGACCCGAGTGTTCGTAATAATATACTTTTACTTGCGGCTCCACCCATATAGACAAATTGAAATACCTAGTGCTCTATGTGACACATGGAAGTCCGGTAACACTAACCACATGTAAGTTCCTCGATAAATGATCTAGTTCATATATCGCGGAAGAGCATCATAAAAATATTTTTATAAGTCTAAAATTTTTATCAATTTAAACTACTGAGATTATGGCGTTTTATAATATTAATATTGATAAAATAAGTATTATAAATTTGTCCCCGGCGCCCGCGGCCGCTGTATCAGCCAGGCACATCACGCGCGACGCAACGACCACTCTGCCTCCATACTTTAAAACTAACTTCTACAATTTAAACTTTTTTGGTATCCTGCAAAAGGTAATTTCAAAAAATCTATACAAAAGGCACAACGACAACAATTAATTGGATAAGGAAATATATAATATAAGAACATAAAAATGGTGGACTGTGAGTTATTATTAGGAAATCTATCCCGGACTTTTTTTTATAACTTTCAAAGGGGAACAATTTTGTTATAGGTGTATGGTTTTTGCGTAACTTAAATGTTTGCAGAATTCGCGCGGAACCCTCCCGTTGTGCAACATTTTTATTCTCTACTTCTACAGGTCTTAGGTTGGGTTCTGTCACAGCACCTAAAGTTTCATAAAAGCGTCTCTACAAGCTGAATGAGGACAACAAAGTAATTTGTCACCAGCCTCAGACGTGGTAAGACTAAGAAGATGCGTAAACTTGACTACAAAGGCGACTTAACTAAGACGGCTTCATTGAAACAATGGACCTTAAATTAGCATTAAGTTAACGTTTTTCTATTAGGCCTAGGCTCCATCTTAATAAATTCATAGTCGTAAGTTAAAATATTTTGGTATATAGGCATATTCCAATGAATGTAGCTTCACGCCTTCCTTCTCTGGCAGGATAACCAAAGGGAACCGAGAGCCAAACGCAATATGCAATTCCTCAAGAAAGTGACAAATGTGAAAATACGAGAGAGAAAATCTTCTAGACTTTTTAAACAAGTAAAAATAAAGACTTACTTTTTTAACTTCCAGCGATAAAAATCGAAAGTGAACATTCCATTAAACAAAACGAAACCTATTGTATAAATGTGCAACAAAAACCTACTTTGAAAGCAATAGATTGAATTAGATTGCTATTCCATACGTTTTTCCATTGCAATTGTCAGCTATTTCACATAATGACCGGCCTCACTGTGCGGGTACTTTGATCCTTTTGATAAATGTAGGGAAATTGCTATTGAATTAAATAGGTTTTAATTACCGCGTTCGTACACATTGGAGTGCAGTCTGTACGGGCGGCTGGTTATGTAGGTTGAACTGTTTATATGTATATCTATTAGTGCTTTTTTTCAGCTTCTCGGTGTATCCAGAACACAGCAGGGTAGATAAGGAATCTAGTGTTAAGACACTCAGCTCGCCATTTTCCGCCGAATTCTCAAGGCATTACGTGTTGAATAGCAGAACTTAACCGCGCTTTGCTTCAAACACACACACAAATGACGAAGTCAGCTTAGACCTAGTGGAAAGTATTAATCTATATAATATTTTTTTATTGTACTACTAGAAGTAATAGAAAAAAAATATTTCAAATAATTAATATAATTCAAGGATATGTAATTATTTTCAGCACTATTGTTAAAACAACTTACTTCCGGTAAGAGTATCCACGTCAAGCATTTCACAAAGTTGGTTTATTATCTTGACAGTGGTGTACCCGCGTCAAAATAATTCAACTATGTAATATCTCGGGGGATCCCCTTTATAATTCGTGTGAGATGATGATCTCGGAAGCTCATCCATATATTGCTAAGCGGAGAATGTTTTATTTAAATTAAAATTAACTTTTATTTTTGAAAGGATAGGAAGATTTGCTTATTAACTCCTTTCAACGCTCCTGTCGGATTATGGAGGCATTTTTTGTTGAATGGGGGAACTGAACGTCGCGCATTGCCTCTACAGATGGGCGTAGCGTGAAACGGGCACAGATTCCCATCTGTGTGGGCCGTTTATATAGCAAAAAACGCTTATTTTGACACTATAAAGGGAATTTTATCTCATCTATAGTAAACGAGATTAGGACATACAAGGATTAAAATACTTTTAGCTAATTTTAATATAACCCTAAACCCTTAAAAAATAAAAAAAAAACGAAACTCAATCAAGTAACCATCCATCTACTTTTATTCATTACAATATAAACATTTCATTTTGTGTTAAGCTGATATTAAAAGAATTTAATTCTTTACTCGTAACATTGTACGGTTGTACAGTGGCTGTATATAGTACCTTTTTTGTAAATTTATAATCCATTGTCACGGGAAATCCCCGGATAACGAGTTTTTAAGGGTTTTATATGAAACAAGAAACCTTTGATGCGTAAAGCAAATTTTTGTAATGGATAAGCAATGATGATTAAATTTCTCGAGTTATCAGATTTTTAGGTTTTCCTTTTAAAGTTACAGATTAATACATTTTCATTAATTTATCCTTACATACCCTGTATAAAGGGATGTCCTCGCTTGTGTCGAAAGGGGGAAACCCCCAAAATATATATTTTTTTATCTTATCTTTTTTCTTTGCTATGACTCCAGTTAGATCAGCCGTTAGTAGCCCTTTAATTAAAAAAAAATTGTGTTTTTTAAAGTAAAGATGTCGTTTAAGAAACGATTTCTTAATAAGAAAAGAACTAGTCATGAACGGATAGACGCTTCGGTAGGGGAGGTTAGCTGTCATTGTGTCGGTCGATGGTGCTGATTCCACTTGGCACTCGGGGTCTTTTTTCTAAACATATAAAAAAGTAACATTTAATTTTATATTTAGGTCGTTTAATCATTTACAGAATGTAGGCCCTGTATACCGCACATAGCAGGGTAGGCAGAGGGAACCTAGGACAAACCTACCGTTAAGAGCATTAAATATATCATTCCCCGAGTGGGAATCGAACCCACAATCGTTGCATTTTTCAATCGCACGCTTTTGCTCCTGCGCCACGACGGGCTCAATATATTATTATTTGTATTTAAAACCATAATTTACAAGACTGCACTTTAATATCAGTATTTATTCTACAGATTAAATATTGTTTCCCGCAAAGGTAACAAAACAAATATATAAGAACTGAAAATAAAGTAAGCTAGACTACGAAAGAAGCAAAATGAGAAACTGAAATACTTCCTTATCTTGCTTCTTTAAAATCCACCAGGCAAAAGTTGTTTTTCATAATAACATGTTTACAAATACATATATATTTCTATAATTAGACTATTCTAGCGCAGCCAGTGTCTGGTTGCAAGCACGATGGTAGTAGGTTTGATCCTCCGGCAAGATAAGAATTATTATTATTTCTTGCTAGTTTAATACAAAGTACGACGTTGAGTTTCACAACAACAAGCAATAACTTCAATTCGAGCGGAAACGAGAAACAGAGAGTCTCAACACTAAGTTCTTTCTATCTACCCTGCTAAAGCGTAATGCAAAGAATAAGCATAATTTTATAATATTCCATATATAACATTTTCAACTTTTAAATATAACTCTAAAACATGATTTAGAATATTTTAATGACAATAATTCTTTCACGTTTCGCTGTCAGCCAAATATTATTTTCATTTAGGTCACGTTTTGGACATGATTCAATTTTAAATAACTCATGGTTTTGTTTTTTAAAGGCACTCTGTAGGGAACACGTGTACATGTACTGGTATTACATAAATACGTAAATCCGGCACGTCAAAGCTGTAAGTATTTGGAGCTTTTAGGATTTATTAGTATATATTATATTGTTTTTTTGTCAGTTTTTGTATCCCGCATATAATAGGGAAGGTAGAGGGAACCTAATGTTAAGAAGTTTTAGTATTATTTCTGAGACGAATATCAACATTGGCAGGACAAAAAAATGGTACAAAGACTAAGAGGATAGAAAAGTTTCCAAAGAAGATTTCCGAAGAGATTGCAGACAGTTTGAAACTGAAATAGTACCGTAAAATAATTAATAGTAATTATTATTTAACATAATTTTATTTTATTTATTTATTTTATTAATAACGGCACTAGTAGGCACCATTACTAATAACTTACGTTGGCTGGAATGAAATACAAACAAAAAAATTATAAAACAAGAGCTAGCAAAACCAGTTAAAAACGTAGTATTTTATTTACTCAGATTATTATATAAGTATCTAATAAGAATAATCTACGAGTACTTGAGTTGAGAGCCGGGAAGCCCGGAAATAGGTTAGGTTGCATAAATTTAAATAACATTAAAATATACCGCGTTTATTATTCCACTGCGTTACGTAAATTCTTAGGGATCATTTTCATAAGCATTTTGCTTACGATGAAGATAAATTATCTTTGGAGAACAATATTACAGGAAAAAACAAAAGCTTTCTATAAAGCTGATACATTGACAACGATTTGGTACAATTTGTTTTAGATTTAAGCTGTATCCTGCACATAGTAGGGTAGGCAGAGGGAACCTGGGACCCTTGTCTTAAGATTTCGTTTTGTAAAGTTAAAAAAACAGACATGGAAATACATTCTAATCTAAACAATCTCCACGTTTCCATTTCACAATGAATTCTCGGTCATTTAAAAAGATAAAACAAAAACGACCGTATAAAGTTTTAAATAGAACGAGAGCTTATCTTAAAAAGCAATATATAGATAGTAACGCCAACCTTATTGAATTTTCACCGGTTTTCAAGATTTGTTTTTATTTTTTTATTTCGAACAAAGTTTTCCACTCAGCGGCAAGTCTGTACTGCGCCAATCAACTTTAATGCGATTGTAAGATTTGTTTTTATTTAGAAAATGCTTATTAGTTCTTAATATCCGTAAAATTTTTACTATGTAATTATGTTCTTTAAGTTGCTATGTATATGAACTCTTTGGAAGAAAACAGAATTTGAATCTCGGACTCGAGCATTTGCAGATAAACAAGCTTCCCATCTAAACCAAAGAGGTAATTTAAAAATAATTTATATAGAGAACAACAAGGACTGTAACATAGAAATATGAATACTACGGTACTTCAAGGTATTTTAAATAAAATATTCTAGACCAAGAATGCTCTTGTAATGTCGTACTAACAACCTTTTCTTTATAAAAATATGTAGGACTTGATTCCAACTATTGTTAGGATTCTTATACTGTTGTATGTATATAATGAAAATTATATTTTTATTTATGCGTAATTACTTATACATGAACATTTTTATAATTTAAGAAAAGGGCACTGCCTCGACTTCGCGAGGTCATAAAAAGATGAAAGTGCTTTCTCAAGTTTTCCAGTGAAACTGAGCTATTCCGAATATTAGTCCGGACGCACATCTTCCTGTGCGTCCGGACTAATATGTGTGTGTGTTGTGTGTGGATGTGTGTGTGTGTGTGTAGGTGTGGGTTCATAGTAGTGTAGGTAGAGGGAACCTGAGAACCCAGTGTTAAGATATTTCATTTCCATTAAGACACTTCCGTTGCGTGTTAAGGCAGAAATCAACGCAGAGCTTTGTCTCGTTACTAGAGGGAGTAAAAAAAATATTGAACATTTCGTTTTAACATACTATTTCCTCAAGTGAAACTCGAACCCTTATGGGGTCGATTCAATTTCTGTCACCGTCGCACGCTTGTGCTCCTGCGCCATGGCTGGCCTATCTTATTATCCCATATAATAAGATAGAGCGTAAAGCTAAAGATTGAATCATACTATCACATCATAAAAAAACCCCTGGAGGGCATATATGAAAAGGTAGATAATAGCAGACTAGGCGAAAGAGATATATAGAGACCGTAGCGTTTAGCGCTGTAAGCTAACTTAAATTAAGTTAAATAATAAATAAACATTCACTAACAAATATATCTTCATATCAGTTTGTACGTTCAAAGTACATATAGTTGTATACCTACTCAAAGTTGAACAAGTAATAATCTGTAGGGAGTAAACTACAAGATCGAACAAACCGCATCTATAAAAGCAAACTCCCTAATGTCAAGTCACACACTAACTTTTAGTTTCTCATTGTTTCGACTCGCATGCCCTTTATTTGATAATTTTATTAACAACCTTATTTATTTCGAACACAGGGTTCAAAGTGCTTTGGTGGTAAGTGGATAATCTAAAATAGCGTAGCGGATTGATGTACGAGAATAAGCGTTTTCCTATATTTTTTTGTAATTAAAAAGAGTGATCGGTTTAGAGTTCTGTAGTTGAGTAGTTGAAACGGTGATATGTTGTACTAACTGCTTTTTAATTAGGTTACTACTTTTATTGAAGAATTACCAATATATACTATGAATAAAATTAAATTAGCAACGATCATAATGCTGTCAGTCCCGTCCACGCACTCCAAGGGTGGGTTCCATCTGCCTTCTCTGCTATATTCGGTAATTTAGAAAAACATGGCTTGCGTGTCTTAGGGACACAAGTTTGCAACTGTAAAAGTGACAGATTGTGGGTTCGATTTCCAGTCGAGGAAATAAAATATTTAATGTTTACGTTTGCTCGCTCTGAGGAAACTAAAGCGAGAGCTGGTTTTAGAGGTGATTTCCGCCAAACAAATCGCAATACCTCCAGAAGTCGGCAGAAAGTAAGGATATGGAATTGTCATAATTGAAAGGAGGAAGGAAGGTCTTAGCACTAGGTTCCCAGGTTCCCCTTGCCTGCGATGAACGGGATACATAGAGAAGTTCAAAAAAATATAATCTATTACACGAACTTAGACCACAGTACCAGCACTCTAATTATGTGGTGTAAACTTAGTGTTAAAGAGTGAAATTAGGTCGTTGCATTCATTAGAAACCTCGACTTAGTAACCTCATACGTACAATTGTTTTAATATTTTTATTTTTCTTATTTCAACATGCTTTCTTAAGATTTTCCCTTTTATACTTGTAATGAATTCGTAAGCTTTAAAAAGTTTTATTCTCGGCCATTTTAATTTTCTTATTATTTTCGTTTTAGTTTCTGCAACCTCAGTGAAATCTTATATTAATATAATTAAATATATACATATTTAAAATTATGCTTTACAAAATGTACAGACAAATATAATAATATATATATATATAGTTTGTCTGTACAATTTCTAAAACATCAATTTAATTAGATTTAAGCAAAGCGAACTGAAGCGACTAATATATTTTATTTTCTATTATTTTTGTTAAGACATTCAAAAGAAAAGAAATATTGTTTGGTATTCAAAGTTCACGACGACTTTTTAAAGCATAAGATAGAAATACTCGTAAGCCCAACGTACCAACCTACCTTACTAAACATTACCACTAACTCTATATTAGGAAATATCAATAATTCCAATACATTATACGAAAACGTATAGCCAAATTATAATTTCAATACATACACTATTACGTTAGTTAATTAAAAATTAAAGACCTTGGGTTACACCCGGCAAATGTGATTATCCAAAGTAAACTCAGTGGATGAGACTAAAATTAAACTAGTTCAGAATAATATACGATAATATAATTATCTAGATTCTAGACCTAAAGTAATCTCAACTTTGGTAATAATCTATTTATTTAATGGCGAAATTGTCATAGTCATAGACAAAGGGCTGCAAAAATATTTTAATTTCAATGAAGGTATTTTACGATAATACGACGGTTGTGGTTTCGATTCCCACTTGGAGGAAAGAATTATTATTTATTTGTATTTTCATTTCTCCGTTTAAGTGTCAAGAGAAAAGCCTGGTCTTAAGTTCTGTTACTCAACACGCAATGCTTCCAAATATTTGGCGGAAAGTGGGGAACGGAATGTTTTAACACCCAATTTCAGCGTGAACTTGTGTATGAAAACATCGAGAAAACACGTTTTGTTTTACTCAAGGTAATAATTTATATTTTAATTTAATTGTTTAAAATTATCGCAATTATCGCATCATAGCGCAGTGGGACAGCTGACTGTAAACAAGATGATTGTGGGTTCGAATCACGTTCAGGGGAATTAATTAGTTTTATTTCCCTTCCCTGGCCAGAGGAAAGACGTTGATTTCTGCCTCTTAATATGCAATAAAAGAATAGAACGAAGTATTTGACAGAAAAATTCCTCAGAAAAAATCCTAAGCTCTCCGAAGCTACAAAATTATCATTAATTTATCTAATAATTAATCAATGACGAAAAGTAAAAGTACCCTAATACCTTCGCCTTCATAATGGAACTCCGAATAAATTAAGTGGCGTATATTTTGTAAAACCACAAAATAACAAATCGCGTCATTAGACTAAGTAAATACGCAGTTGTGGTGCGCCGAACGCCTCTTAAGCTAAAATCAAAATGATACAGAGTAGAAGTTATTTAGAATATACTTCAGACAATTATATAAATCTAATATTTCTTTAGAATAATATATATGAGGCCTTCGTGGCGCAGAATCACAAACCACGACGGTGGTGGTGGAAGTGTCAAATGGAAGTATTTTAATGGGAAACGGAGTGTTTTAACTCTAGGTTCCCAGGTTCCCTCCGCCCACGATACCTGTGTGTTGGATGCAACGTGAATCTAAAAAAAATATTACATATACGCCATTTCCAATTTACTACTCTACGACGTACCTTAACCGCTGAGTTTGGTTAAATGTTTAGAGCGTTAAGTCAAGCGATTCTATCAGTAAAGCGAAACCTCGACTATTGTTCTTAAGTGAAATACTAAACGATCAGTGAAATTAGAAATGGTTAAATTCACTTTGTTTTTGGAACCCTTTGTTTTTGTTAATCTATACCTATATAGGTACAAAAACAAACAAAGGTATTAGTAAAAAACAAACATACATACGAACAGAAATAATTATAACAGTGGCGCAGGAGCACAGGGTGACAGGTTGTGGGTTCAATTCCCACCCGGGGGAATCAACTATTTTCATCTTCTCATTTTGGTAACATGACGAAACCGCAACGTTAATTACTGCTCCTCAACCCGCAATATCAGGGTTCCCTCTGCCTACCCTGCTGTGTGCGTGTTACAGCGTGAAGCTTAAGCTTATTTTTATTTATTTCTTTTTACTTATAATATCTATTAATATTATTAAAAAATAAACCTATAAAATAAAATATCCTCAACTAATATCCCTGAAAAATACTCAAAAATAATATGAGGAAAGATTTCATATACTATTTCACTCCACCAGTGTGTCACATTGCAAACAAAATCATACTCTTTGAATTTCACTTGCAGATATACGAGTATTGGCTTGAAATATTGAAGTAAACATGTCTTTGTAGTTCAATGTGAGTCTCGTAGAAACGTATGGTACAAATAAATAAATGTCGGTACCCCGAAAACTTTTCTGAAGAATAATTCTGTTGTTTCTAAAAAAGAAATTACTATATTAAGGTATTTTATGTTGTAATAGCTTTACGCGCTTTCCCGCAAAGGAGGTTAGACGGAAACCTAGACTAAGAGACTATTACGCGGTGTTAAGTTCCGCCATTCAAAACGCAGTGTGTTAAATGCTGCTAAACGGAGTGTTGTATGAGAGTAGCCCCCAATAAGCGAGATACAGCGTTTAGCCCAAATAAAGATAATTAATTAAGAAATTAAATTAAAAATAAATTATTAAAGAAATCTAAATAATAAAATGAATAATTAATAAATAAAATGAAAAACACAAACACAAGTCGATTTCCCTACGCCTACCATTATATAAAAAACAATATAAAGATGAAAAATCCCCAAACATCAAATTTACAACTTTGAATTTTTTAAATGAGCTCTTGACACCTTAAGATGCTTAAAATAAATTCAACTTAGTGAAGAAGAGGCCACTAGAACGTCGTCAATCATGAATAATATACAGCTGACATATATTTAGATTTTCCATTTTATATATGCAAAAAATATTTAAAAATATTTGAATATAATAAATGCGCTACTAACTTCTGAATTAGTATATACTGTTTTTTGGACATTTGTGATCTAATCTATAAAAAGTTATAGACATATAAAAAATATGTTAAAACCATAATAGGGAGATTTGAGAATCATTGTGCTGTATCGTAACTCTGCGATACTCTTAATATTTCCATTTTTAAGCACCATCACTTAACAAGCATTCTCCAATTCGGGCCTAAAACAATTACAAAAAAAATCTTAGTATTCAGAAATAGTAGCTAAGTCCTTCGAGGCGCAGGGGCAGAAATATACAACTATAAACGCGACGATTGTAAGTTCGATTTCCACTCAATGGAATAAAATATAAATATTTACTGGTATATGTAAAATAGTAGTTGTAAGAGCCCCACAGTCCACACAGTACCGGTAAACGCGGCAGACACGTGAGCGACGTTATCTGAAATGAGTGTCGGCCAGACGCGAAATAAATAGAGTGCACTTTCTTAGATTGAATAAGGAGCACAAAATACTGGTATTTACCTTATTTGGGTAATGTGCGAGGTCTTGAGATTGTAAAAATATAGTCATTTATATATTTAAATGGTATTTAATTTGGTTAGCGATTTTTATTATGTTTTTAACAGTATATAATGTGTATATTTATAATTTCGTTAATAATTTACCAGTTTCCTTTATAATTTAAGGTTCCATCAGCTATCTTCCAATTTCATCATCAGACTAGCACGATGGTTCCCTAATATTGTATTGTCATTTAATCTACATATAATTGTCTATTCTCATGATGACAATTAGAAGTCTGAATTATACAATTGAGATTCTTAGATTTTATTACATAGTTATTTAATTACACCTTGTAGGTCATACTAAAAACATGTTTAAAGCTAGTCTATTTGATCCTTGCTATGGGTAAAGTAATTATTAATAACGTAAAATCTCGATTTTTAATAAAACTCAAATACTACAGTACAAAAACAAACTACAATTTACCAGAAAATAACAAAAATATAAAAAAATACTACCTTTAATTAAACAAACTCCAACTATAAAGCTAGGCCTTTCAATTCAATTCTAGCAAGAAGCGAGTCTAAATTAGTACAAGATTAGTTTACCGTAGACCGGATTGCGAAGACGGGCGGATAACGCTAGTGAACTACAAATTACCATCTCAAGTTAGTAGGGAAAGCGGAAACTAAATGAAAGGAATAAGAAAAGCTAATATTTACATTTTCAGCTTCTCACATATAGCAGCGTAGGCAGAGGGAGTAGTGCTAAGTCACTCAGAACTAGAGAACCTCAGAAACTAGTGCAAAGACGCTCCGTACGCCATTAAAACACTTCCCTTCCCTATTTTTCGCCAAATTCAATCAAACCCACAATTCCTTGCGTTTACAGTGACACTGTGCTCTTTGCGCCAGGCCTGGCGTGTGGCCTGGCGGGTGCCGGCTTGGACACTTGGATTACCGTACGAGTGTATACAGTAGGTATATACATTAATATCTGACAATTATCCGTAGGGCAGTCATATGTAAAAAAATCAGTTCCTAATAAAAAAAGTTCTATTCTACAAGAACCCTTATATGCATAGTACAAAAAGTATATATAATAAAGGTACTCTCTTTTGTTTTATGGCAAAACGCGAATAATTACATGGTCTCGAGTCACGTAATAACACAGCAATTATACGACACACGGCCTTACTTATTTTAATTCTTGGTTTGTTTTTACTAATTTGCTATTTTAAATATTTTCTTTAGTGGAATTTTGAAATTTAATTACAGACTAACTTACAAACAACCTGCTTTAATTAAGCTATCGAAATCAAAGCCTAAATTTCTATAACGAATCAATTTTACTATACATACGAGTATAATAGACAATCGTACAAAAATAATACCAATTTAATTTAATATTTTATAGTTTTGTACGTATAAATATACATACATAAATACTTACATACTTCACTCATTTATTGGTAGGTAGAAATAACTACGATATCCACTTTCCAAACAATTTTAATTTGCAACTAAACGCAGCGATGAGTCGAACTACTCGTAGATCCCGAAATACTCCGAATTCACATCAAATCTACAACCCATACGTTCACAGCCAGACACTAGCACTGTGCCATGGTGGCGTATATAATAATATTTTTTTCTCCTTAAACAATAAAATCTTTTGAACTTCGACATATTACATAATATTCTCATAAAACGTATATATAGACATGTGTATATAATAACTCGATTATGAACACCGCCTCGGGCTCGACCCATCGTCCTACGTCGCGAACCTATCCAATCTCAATTTTCATGTTTACCTACAGTTATATTAGGTGTTTAGGTAAATATATGTACATATATTATATTCTACATTATGGAGCAGTAGTCTGTGAGGACAACTTGGTTGCGGGTTCACATTTATCTTGGAAAATGTTTATAATAACATTTAATTTGTTAAAATAAATATGCTGATTGAATTGTTTATGCAGAGATGTTAAATACATAAATAATAATTTATATATAGATTGATAATAACGATAGCCATGCATAGAAACTCTTACGGTTTTTAAGGATCGCAGCATTGAATTACGCTTCGTTGAAATTTTTATAACTGTTCTCAAATAATTTCTGAAATAATTCTTCAAAAATAAGTAACAATTAAGGAAATACTTAAGTTTAATAAATAAATAATAGTAGAAATTTCTCGATATCAAAAAAAAATTATAAATCTTTATACTATAAAATAAATAAGTGTAAGAACTTAACAAAATAACTGAAAACAAAGCTTCTTCATACATAAATGTATATACAATATTAAAGTCCACTTATCATTAAAACTGCCTTTAAACCCCTACTTCTAATGAACTAAACTAATAAAAACTAAATCTTATCATACAAACTGTTAAATTAGAGCTGTAATATTTACTTTCGTAATAGTTTCAGGCGCCGTCCGTGACAGTTGTTAAATATAACGGCTTAGACATTGTACGTAGATGCCATAACTTTTGAAATAACAATCAAGACGTTCTAAGACATTGACTCCAGTTTTCATGGCACTCGTTAAATATTAATATTATTATACACCCAAAATCCAATGACATCTTGGTTGTTTTCATATCTATAGTCTACTAGTGGGCCCGGACGCGGCTACGCCCGCGAAAATATAAGCCTAAATAACTAAAATAACTTAAAAAATAATAATAAGTGGAGATTTATTATTAGAAAAAATATCTGAGTAACCGAAATGAACTAACAAAAGAAGTAAAAGTACCTAAAATTTGCCGTGCGCGCGTCCTAAACATTTTTCTATATTAAATAATTATTAGTTTTTGCGAACAATATTAAATAAAATCCCAAACGATTAAAATTACGATATTTTAAGTGCATAACATCGGTATAGACAACAGAACTGAGATGAATTAATTATAAGCAGCAAATAATTAAATAAAAATTAACAGTAATTCGAAAATATATAAAAATTTACTAATCCATCAAAGTCATCTGCCCGTTCGCGTCGGTCATACTATACCACTCGTATGCTAGGTCATTTGGAACCAATGACATCTTAATTATTTATTAGAATGTTATACAGTAAACTATAATTTCCATCTAGATGAAATGCTAAAAGTGACTATTATATTTATTTTCATAAGGATGAATATCAAATTATAGAAATCATCTATTTTTTGTTAATGTATACAAATCTATATCGGCGCGCGCCATGTACGCGTGAAGCAAACTCACTTTGGGTGTACGTTTTCTTAAAACAACAAACTTTGCAAGCCGTTGCTTAGCAACGCGTAGCGACGATTGTTATTAACATGGCGGAATAAATTGCTTGTCAAATTAATTATTTTAATATATTGGTATATATCAAAAATATTACAAATATGAGAAAAAAAAAGTATCCTATGTTCATCCCGGGACCCTCAAGTATCTCTATATGAGTATTTTATCACAATTAAATTAGCGGTTTGGCCCTGATTGCGTAAAGGACAGACAGACGGACAGACAGACAGACAGACAGAGTTACTTTCGAATTTATAATATAGGTATGGATTGTCTCTAGTAGTAATATTTAGCTTTAGAAAAGCTGTAGAGCGAGGAAATTAAAATATAAATTTTTTATTTTCTTCGAGTGGGAATCGAACCGACAACCAATCGTTTACAATCATACGCTTACACCCCTGCGCAAGGACTGGTCTCTTTTCACTCATTCTTCTTTTATTTCCCTAAAACAAACTTGAACCAGCCGACTTTATTTGCATACATGCAGTTACTTTACACACTGTAAATAGAAGCGGCCACAATCCGAGGCAAAACAAAGCTATAAATAAGGATCGATGGTTCAAACGTTGAATATAGATAGATATATCTTTTATTGAGATGCATTGGGTGTAGCGATCTGTGACCCATAACGCTCACCATTTGGTACTCCACCATCAGTTCACTTGGTTTATATATGGCCTGAACATTTCAAGGTAAAGCTCTTGTGTTAAATTATTGAAATAAGCTTGGTTTATTAATAAAAATATAATTTTAGTTTTTTGGTTTTTGTGTTTCTAATATCGTAGTGTTATTTACGCTGTATCACACTCACGGGAAGTTAGGAACCTAGGAACCTAGTTAACACACACTAACTTCGTTTGCCATTAAGACACTCCGGTCTTCACTGAGTTCTTGAAGCATTGTGTGTTGACTTTGCCTTGTTACCAGCGCGAGAAAATGAAAATATTAAATATTTCATTCTTTTGTGTGGGAATCGAACCAATAACCGTTGCGTTTACAGTCGCACGCTTCGTCGCAGTCGTGCATTTGCAAAACAACGGCTCCCAAAAACGAATATTAAACATTTTTTATTGAATAAATTGAATATTCAATAAGAATTCTTGGAATTTTTGAGGTTTATAAAAGTTCCACACTCAAATTTCGTTAAAAAAAAATCTTTTATGCTTGCCTATAACACAAAATATCTATTATATATTTTTTATAATAAAATAGACTTTGGAATTTTTAACTAACAAGGTACATTGTGAGTTATTTGGAAGTTAATAGGAACTAGGAGGATTCCTTTAGGTACCAAATTAATTGATTTCACCATGACATTTGTCTCACATAAAAGCACCTTCACAGTTTTACCCACACAGCAGGGTAGGCAGAGGGATTCTAGTGTTAAGACACTCCGTTAAACACTTTCAGCCAACTCATAGACATGTAGAAAATCGGAGAAATGAAAAATAATTTACTTTAATTATTCCCTTGCGTCATTTCTTAGTCTTTTTACCGTTGAACTGTGAATCTAATGTTAAGACACTTCGTGAATGGACACGTCGCGTCCATTAAGACAGTTCCATTCCCCATGACCAATAACGGTTGTGACAGATCGGACCCATAGCCACATATTTGAGAAAAAAGTACATATATTTCCAATTCAATCTAAATAACATAAAAAAGTAAATATTTTAAAGTTAAACCTACAATTTATTACTGGAACATGACAAAAATGACGGCCGTATAGAGCGCTATTAGGTATTACAGATGATCGGGCACAATACATCTCAATAAAAGATGCAGCGCGCAGTGCTTTAGCGATTTATCTTTATTTATAGCTTTGTTTTGTTGAGGATTTGTGGATAACAAGTTTTATTTACGATGTTACTTTATTAATTAAATACGGTACATTGATTTTACAATAAATATGTAAGATCGTTGTTTTATTTATTTTTCTATTGAACTAAAGTGATTGTTGAAAATTTACGAAAACAATAGTTAAATCTGAATATATTTAAATATACGTCATTATGAAGGTCAAAAATATAAGTCATTTTTTTTATTAAAATAATTCTATCATTATCAATATATCGTCCACTGCTAGACGTAGTTCTCTCCATTGACAAGTCACTAAGACTGAACTTCTGACTTTATCTTTTCACTGTATCCCATATAGAATGGTATACAGAAGGAGCCTAGTGCGTTGAATGGCGTAACTCAACGCCGCTGTTTGCCTTGACACCAGAGCGAAGAAATGAAAATATTAAATATTTATTTCCTCGAGTGGAAATCGAACCCACAGCCTATCGTGTTAACAGCCACACATTTGTGCCCCTGCGCTACATCTGACCTCAATTATAATTACCTACTTTGAAATTTCCGATTCGCAAAATTTTAACCTTTTTGTTTAATTAGTCTCGATTTTCTGTCAATTACTGTGAATTGATTACATATTGTTTGTCCGAATCAGACAATTAAATGATGAATTATATTTAAAATAAAGATAAAGAGAGATGACAATTAGTAGATGAACCATTTTCATCATAATAAAATATATTAACTATTCTGAAGAAATCCTTTAACTATTCTGTTATGCTTAAATTTGTATTTCACATTTAGGAATTGTTCTTCTACAGTATCCTATTCCATAGTAACAAAAGAAAAATATTTTTTAGATAATGTTCTTTTAAAACGTGTAAAATTTGAATGAACCCGCGCCTTTTGGAAACTGTCCAAGCGCTCTAACCACTAAGGCATACGTTCTTATACACACAATCAAAACACATATAATAAAGCATATCTTTAATATTCTCTCTCTCTCTCTCTCTCTCTCTCTCTATCTCTCTCTATTACCTACTTTAAATACAATGACTACATTATCTAAAACATCCCCATAAGAACCTCCGCATTAATGGATTACCCCATAACTTAAGCTTACGCTCAGCAACTTACTAATTGCCTCCCCTCAATCAAAATAATGTAAATATTTGTAAAGAATAATATTCTCTATGCCATATGGTAATAAGAAATATATTCAGCTACATAACGCCCGTGTTGTTGCCACCATTAAGGCGCACGGAAGATTGGCGTCGTAAAATATCGTCATCAGGGTCGCCATCTCAGTATCAACCGTCAGCTTACTGCATTTATGTGGGCCACGCCAGTAGCGCATGTATCGAATAGTTAGTATTAGCTAATAAAAAAAATTAAAAGTGAGTGAGTACTTCATAAGTGAGGCCAGTCGTGGCGTAGAGGCACAAGCGTGTAGTTATAAACGTAACAGGATGTGGGTTCGATTCCCACGCGATGAAATGAAATATTTAATATTTTCATTTCATCATTCTGGTGTTCAACTTAAAATTGAAAATGAAATGAACTAATCTAAAAATTATTGTATGCTAGTTATATAGCCAACGCCATAAAACAAAATATGTCATAAAAATCCGTATAAACAAAATTCCTATCGCTACTCTCATAGCCACAATAGGCAACCTATAAACTCGGGTCGACTATATAAAGCTGATGCCGGCGAGGAGCTCGCGAAAACAGATATTTTCTATAAACGAGGATCCTCGAAAAGTATCGAGTACATACAAGACTTTCCAAACTATTTCTTATCAGAATCTTTGCAACAACTTGCTGTTATCGATAATGTACAGTACGAATATAATAAATATATAATTTTCATAAATATATATATATAGTTTTCATATATAATTTTGACACAGAAGCGTTTCTATATTATTAAGTTGTTATAGAGGCCAAAAGCTAACAATTAAAAAAAATGCATCTACTTTATCATAGTACATGTAATTTACCATCTCATTTAGTATTATTTTTATAATTATACATTTTTTGAAAAGCAAATTAAATACATGTGTGACACAGAAAAACTATATAAAAACATTGATAGACTCTTCTGCAATTATCAAAAAGTACAAATACGTCATTGTTGCACCAAATGCGCGATATGTAAAGATAGCATATATGTGTATATAAAGAATGAATTATTCGAGTATCCTTCATACTATTATCATCCTCAACAATCGATTTATCCCCAAAGTTTAAATCGGGTCTGCAAAAGATATATAATTCATAATAGCCCCGAATTTCCGCTAACAATGAAAACATAATAAAGTAATAAACGGTCTACCTATATTCAGAATCCTGTCAATGACGTTACTTAGTCTTAGAAAGACATAGAGATGTCAAATTCTTTTTTAAGAATTATTCTGATTAAATCTTCTTTTACAAGACAAACAAAAATATTGGAATTCTAATGCAAATTTATATAAGCTATTCAGATTCTTTATACAAATAAAATTTACTGTTTAACTGTTAAATATAGAGATGATATTAAGAGAAATGATAAATAATGTTATAAATGTAAAATAATAAAATAAATATTTGACAATAAACAAACTCATTAATTTAATTCATAATTACAAAATTATTTTCAATATTCCTTGCAATTTTACAAAATATGGCACCTTTATTAGTTTAACTTGAACTGCATGTTTCAATTACTTAAAGGACTCTATATAATACTAGCGGCCCGCCCGCGGCTTCGCCTGCGTGAACTACGTTATGAGATCCCTAGCACATGTAGTTTCTGAGATTTAGTGATGAGTGAGTGACCTTTAGTTTTATATATATAATATATTGTATTCTGTCGGAATATAACCCACGAACGACGCGTTTACATCTAGATGACGGAGCTGCGGCATGACGGTCTCATCGATAAAATCTTTTCTATTGTTGTTATCTACATTTCAGGTTATTTTCATCAACAAAAAGAACTCGAAAGTATCAAAAGTGAACCAAGAATTCATTCTCTATATCATGAAGAAAGATGAGTAAAGTTAACAATTATTTATCTAACATTCCTGTATTTGTGCCACATCTAACATTTTCTATGTCATTCGAAAGTCACGTATTTCATTTTGGATTCAAATTGCTCCGATATGAGCCCAAAGTCGAAAATCAAATTCCTTCCGACGAAGTATGAAATATTATAATTGGAAATTTATGCCTTTTGTTTGCGGGCCGCGCTTTTTTTTCGATAATTTTCTTTTTCAAAGCGATAAATATTCATATGAGTGATATTTATATGATCGCAGAATTCCCGCGTACATTTTGATGTATGTATTGTAATTTTTTTTTTGCCGCATAAATACATACTATTTTTGTCCTTTGATTCTATATGTATCCTGTATCTATTAATCTTTCCTTATATTAACCATGACAGCGTTGAGTTCCGCCACCTTAGCGCACAATGCCTGCAGAATTCGGCGGAAATTAGAGAAGGAGTGTATAAACACTAGGTTTCCTCTGTCTACCCTCTAGAAAGAAAATAACTTTTAAATTAAAGAAACAGTCTTAGAAAACAATAAGAAATAATAAAAGAAATCAAAATAAAAACTACCTTTATATAAACTTAGTCAAATGAACCCGAGGGAATGTGGGCTGAGATAATATTTACACTCGTTATTGAAATTGCGTCTTGCCGTTTTAACGCGCTGGGCCAAGTATTGACCAATGTTGGCCGATCAAAGTTATATTTAACTAGTTGTTAAGCTGTTTATATTGAAGAAAAAAATGTTGAAAATTTTATCTTATTATATGGAATTTACTTAGGTTTAAAGTTAAAACTTAAATAATATTGTAAAATTTTTCTCGTTTATATACATAGCTGCCTTTTATGAGGCTTAAACAACTACTCTAGAATATTACTTCATACTCTAGATCTAGAATATTGCCACATATTAATTTATTTATTTTATAAAACAAATATTTTTACGACGACACGATGATGGCTTTTTCATTATTTCTTATTTTTATGAGTTGATAAGAATATGTAAATACCAATACTTCTGTTCTACGTTATGGATATTTTAATCATTCTGCCTATTAGTGGAAATTACATTAAACTCCGTTGTACAGATTATAACCGAACATAATTCATTTCCCATAGTGGAAATCGAACTCACAACCCACAATCAACTGTAATGCCGTCGCACCACGAGTCAAAAACGTATTGGCTCGTGATGATATTGGCCCAACGAAGCCTTAGATTTCTCCACTCATAAACGCTAAGCTCAGCGCATATTAGTCTCTATGGTATACCTGAGCGAAACAATTCAAGCAAAATTATTATTGCATTACATTGCATTATCAACTTTATTTCTATAAGAATAGAGTTGAAATTTTTATTTTGAGAACGTCAACGTGATGCAAGTAAACAATGTTTTCCGCATATTTGCATTTGTAATAGTCATGAAGCTATTTCTAGAGAGCACGCTGTCGGTTTGATTTTCGTAATCAGAATGCATGGTGTTTTTCTTAATGAATGCTCATTTTGAAAATTTGTATAATTTTAGAAGGAAAACGTGAAAGAAGAACGTGCCGTGGATAAGAGGAAAATCGATGCCTTTGAGATGTGGCGCTTGAGAAGAATGCTGCGTATACCATGGACAGCAAAAGGAACTAATAAATCAATCCTCAGCCAGCTGAAAATTATCCAACCACATGTTACATATCAGATTATCCACTACATGTTACCAACGAATACTCTGCAAAGTATACGGTAGAAGAGGCCGATCACCTTGCCGATGGTCCGACGCCGCCGTCAAAGAAATTACTCGACCTTCTATGGTTAGCGCATTAAGGCAAGCAGATGATAGGGAGACATGGAAGCATCTCGTTTGCTCTTCCGTCGAGACCTACCAGGATGGGCACGACCTACAAGAAAAATAAAAAAAAATTATAAACAGCAGTTCACGTATTTATTGTTCTCTTAGAATTTTTGTGAGGAGATCGTATCACTGAAGAAAAAAATATTAATTAAAAAAACTAAAAACACTTACAGCTCTATCAACTCTCGACTACCGTTCAGTTTCATCTTCAGGTCCTTGGCACCAGGAGTAACGAAGTAGGCGAGTTGAGGGCCATAGAGTAAATAAAGAAGTTCCAAGTAGTTAAGTTCTCACTTTCTCGAGACATTGGGACTAAGTCGCTAAACTCAACGCTAAATAAAATAATTGATATACAATTATATTTCCCCTGAGTGGAGATCGAACTTACAACCATCGCGGTAACCAGCACCATTACTGTGCAACGATCTACCACTGCCCCTCGATCACTCAGCCAATTAAATTAATTGCTTCATATTAAATTACTATAAAACATACAATTGATATTAGTGAAATGTAAGGAACTCATTAAAACAACATGACTCCCGACTCTTGTAAGCAATTGGAACTATTTCCTTCCTTGTAACTTTTAATAGTAGAAACTTGTTCTCGAGTGAGTAATAAGTTTTCATAAAATTAACAACTCCAGAGCAATTAAATGAAAGTTTATAATTGTCATTTAGTATGATATACCTAAGGGTACGACTCTAACTAGCGGTCTTTTCTTTTTAAAGGAAACGGTATAGTAATTATTAACTTGAGAAATATAAAATTGTATATTATATTTTTTGTCTGGTTAGGTCACTTAGAGAGAGCAATGAATGATTCACGAAATTAGTATCTATATAATTTTCATATTCTAATATAATAAGCTGTGTTTTTATTAACATTAATAGATTTTTTATGTAAATATGACTGCGTTTTTTAAATTATTGTAATTTAAAAACATACATTACAAAAAAAAAAATATTTTTCAACCGGGTGTATATTTTAATGGGTACCAGTGTCAAGACACTCCGATAAAGTGATTCTGTTCTCCGATATCCATCCGAATCCAAAGCCAAATTGGAAAAAAATAATGATTATTATAATTTAATCCCCTGCGTGGGTATTGAACCTACACTAATAGTTAATAGTCACTGCTCCTCTGCGCCACGATTGCCTCTACTAGACAGATACAATTTAAAATCAGCTATAGAGTTATATACATTCTTCCTATAAACCCCAACAAATAATAGAACTGTGACCAAACATGATGTGTCTGCTATAGTATATTAGATTTCAACACTAAACACTCTACTATCTCTTACATAAAACAGGACCATAACACTTACATACATGTACATAGCTTTGTAAGGATGTGTGTATAATGGCACGTAAAAAATTTTTTTTTTATGCATAGACTAAAACTAAAAAACAAACCGACTTCAAACAATAAAGTAAAAAGTATAAAATAAATTTCTTAATAAAATTATTAAAGAAAGATTTTATAATTTTAAACTCAAAACGCATGTATCTTTTAATTCTCTTGACTTAGACGCTTAATTTCTTCAAGGAGCCATAGACCTAAATATTTAAAACTAATTTCAGCTTGATAGGTACCTACGCGTGTTCTCAAGATAAATGCTCTTAACAGACGGACAGAGGAACAATAAAGTGATCCTATAACGGTATGGGACCCTAAATGCCAATGAATAGAAGAAAAAAATTATGCTATATAGGCCTACTTGGCCTATATAGCATAATTTTTTTTTTAGGGAGGCCCTTGTCTAGAAATGGACTTTAAAAGGCTCATGGATGGATATAATTATGTCGTCCAACCTGCACTGACCCTTACACCACATGCTTATCAACCACCATTTTACTGTCAATCGCATAACACTTCGTTCAAATGCCGTCACCCGATGCCAAGCCGTCTAACCATATAATAACCGTAGTTCGGTTGTAGCTGCCGTTTGTGCTGCTATCGACAACATTGGACATCTATTTGATATGGATTACAAGTACCTATTGAATGCGTGCCAGACGCTCTTGTAATGCAGTCGCGGCAACTCTAAATTGACGATGATAGTGGGTTCTATTTTTGAGTGTAGGTATAAGTTGGTATAGTTTTCAACTTATTTTGGCAATCACGCTGGGTCCCCTGAGGCAGAAGAAACCTGGACCTAAGAACTCAACGTTATCTGACCGGGGAAATTAATATAATTCATTATCTAAAGCAGGAAGCGAGCCCCTTACAGTTTTTTTCTATATAAGTTGAATAATAGAAGTAAAAAATATATAAGTAATTAGAACACACGTCAGCACAATTTCCTTGCTAAGGTCGTTTGCGGTTTTTTCTCATCGGCCGGTGCTATTTAAGTGTTTCTGGACCGCTAATTGCTGCTAACTGCCTACAGATTATGCGGGAAAATGTCCGGCAAAAGGAAAACTTTTCCCCATTATTTGCCATTTTGTACGATATTTTAAAATTTATTACGCGGGAATGATTCGAGCGCTGACTCTCGGGTAGGCTATTAAATAAACTTGATAAAGAATTATTCAAATATTTTGATTGCTCAACTTATTTAGCAAAACAGATTAAAAATGAAAAATTATGCTCAGTTTTTATTTGCATTCAAGTTGCTTTGCAAAAGCTGTGGCGATGAATACTGTTAATAAAACAAAGTAACTATAGATATTAATATATTTTTAATTTAAAATTTTATAGCAACACCAATCCACATTGTCACAAAAATAATGTATGGACAACAAGAAATTTCATTGGAAACAGACACCAGAAACCAACCTAGCCGGAAAAAAGATTGAGGATAACACCCTGAACATCCTATGACGAGGAAATCTACCATCATCAGCCTCTTACATTAAGTATGTATTTCATAGGCTCCAGACCGCACTCCATAGTAAAGCACGTCTACCCTCGCCGGTGGCTCTCATAACAATAAAATGGTGAACGACGAACGAGATTGCGTTTGTTTATACTAGCCTATATAATTATTTAAGAATGAGTGACTGTATAGAATGAGCGAATGTGTGAACGATGTTTATTTTATTTGCTTGTCTGACATATGAACATAAAAAGTAAAAATTAATACATTTTCCCTTATAAATGTTAAAAAAAAATCATATTTTATATAATATTTCACAAGTCGACATATCACAGTTTCATCTCAAGAAGCGCGCGTTTCTGACACGTTAATGAGCGTGACTTTTCTAAACTCCTGCAACTTTGTGTGCTTAAACTTTGAACTCGTATTAAATACGTCATATACTCGTATGTCAGACTTAGAACAATCCTTCTTACGGAAGCGAGCTGAGTAAGGTTTGAAATTATGAATTTTAACTTATACTACTTATGTCACTTGTCTTTACCGTATAAAGTTTTAGCTCTTAATAAATCTTAACTTAGAATAGATAAATGAGTACATCTGTGTGAAAATAGATCTTTCAGCGTTTTAATAATATAAGGAGAATCGAAAATAACAAACGATATAACACAGCGCTGCGCCTTTTCCATTCGAGTAGGAATCAACTAAAAATTAAAAAAATAATCAGCTTCACGCTGTATCCCGAACATAGCAGGGTAGGCAGAGGGAACCTAGTGTTAGGGCACTGTGTTCCCCACTTTCTGCCGAATTCTGGAGGCTTTACGTGTTGAATGGCAGAAATCAACGCCGCGCTTTGCCTTAACACCAGAGTGAAGAAATGGAAATATAAACGTAAATAAATATTTTACATCCTCGAGTGAGATCGAACCCACAACCGTCGCGTTACACCACCGTACCGTTCACGCCCTTGTGCCGCTGCGCCACGACGCAGAATTTTATATTTTGAGGCTTTTTTGATAAATATACAATAAAGTAAAAGAAAAATCGCCCTCAGTGACGCTGCGAGTATTCAAATCATAGTTCTTTGTGTCGGATGGATCATAGCACTGCCTTTTCGCTTTGACCGCGCGCGTATATTGAAAATACTTATGAATTTTTTAGAATTGAAAAGCAAAAATTATGTAAATCTACTATGTGTTATTAAACACGCATTACTATGGAAAGTAAATCTAAAACAATAGTCTACGTCAGTCAGTTGTGGCTCGTTGGCAAATCGTCTGACTATAAGATTCCCCACTCGAAGAAGAGAATTCCTTACATTCCCATGTTCAGGCAAGACTGCGCAACGTAGTGCCTCAATTCAATTCGCAATATCTCGATTACTGGCAGAACGTGGAGAACAGAATGTCTTAACACTAAGTTCTCTCTGTCTACATTGCTATAAGTGACATAAAAAAATATGAAATTAAAAAATATCTTATTCACAGCAAAGAAAAAGGAAATTCTAGTAAAATTTTATTAGAATTCCATTGAAAATGATTTCAAAAGTAACATAATAAAAAGGGCAAACACAAAACAGCGACGAGTTAAAGGATAAAACATACAATTTGCGAAAGGCCGTTCATTAGCGGTTTTGAAATGATGATTGTAAGTAAATTTGTACGGAAACAGTCGTGTTTATATTCCGGCTTCCGCTATTTAATTATATATTTTTTGAGCGCTATGTTCAATTTTTTTTGTCTTCTTGCTGTACGAGTATTCCGTAGTATAGTAGTAGAGTCAATCTATTACTGGTAGGCGTTGCAGAGCTCAACGCCGCACTTCGTCTTGTTACCAGAGCGGGGAATTAAATATAATTAATTCGTCTAAGTAAGCATCAAACCCGCAACTGTCGGGTTTACCGTCAGGCACTGCCACGATTGCCTCTAGTTGTTTAAAAAAATCCAAATTAGCACCCGCCACTAACTGAAATATTTAATTAAATATGAAATTATTTAACATTAATCCATATTTAGAATCCAGCACATATTTAGTAATATAAATTTTTGGAAGTCCGGCGTTGAGTTCCGCCACTTAACACGCTATGTAACGTCTTAACACAAGGTTCCCTCTGCCTATCCTGCTGCATGAGGGATACAGCATGAAGTTTATTATTATTCAAATATTGATTATTCAAATCATTTTTTAATAATACACATTTCTTAAGTACAAGCCAAGAAATTCCGCTATATCATAATAAAAAAAAATATATAAAGTTTCATTACATTTATTCCGCCGATGCTATTTTCCGAGTCGTCAGCATAAAAGGTCCGGCATAATTAACACAATTCAGCATAAAACTTTACGAAAAACTCGATGGGAACGAAAATGAAATTGTGTTTTCCTCTCTTCCTAAACTTTAAATGTATTTTTTGTTCTTCGAAGCGTGGAATTCGAGGCGCCGATGTAAATCAGTTAGAGGGGCGTCTTATCTATAGATATAATTTGCTTTTTTTGTATTAATCAATAGCAAGCTTTATTTATCTTGGTATATTGTTTTTTTCAGCTTCAAACTGTGAAGAATACCGTGAAAAATTTAGTGTAAAAACACTACGTTCCCCACACATCATCCAATTTTCGAGGCATTCCGTGTAGAGTGGCGGAACTCAGGTCTCCGCTTTGTATTGTTACCAAAGCTAAACGAAGAAATGAAAATAATTAATTCTTCCGATTGGAAATTGAACCTACAACCCTTTACAGTCAGACGCTGTGTCACTGCACCACGACGACTGTACATCAAAACAATGGTAACACTGATACCTACCCGCATACCTACCCGGGTATTTACCATTTCAATTACACAATAAACTTTAGTTTGATAAAACTAAATAAATCATACTGACAATAAATGAATAATTAATCATTGAAATGCCTGATTGTAAGCGCAATGTTTGTGGCCGTCATCAGCACTTCAGGAATTTAATTATTCTTCGTTCTCGGGACAGATAGAGTAGTGGAAGAAGCGAAAGAAGAAATACTTTGACAGTAAGTTATTGTCTCAGTCTATGCTGCTATATGCAGTAACCAGCCCAGCTCTATGTCTGATCTGTCTATCTCTCCATGACATTTACTGTCATATTATTTTCTTTACATGTCTTTCTGGCCCAACTCCTATTGTAGAAGTCCAACATTTCAATATACTCGTCAACTGAGGACGCTTCCGTCCGGCATAAAAGAAATTTGATTTGAAAAAAGTGGGCGGCGAGTCGAGTTCCCATATATACTAGTATTCTATTTCTGTGCCTTTCGTTTTCATACATCCTCCGTATTTCTTTTTCCCTTTGCGTACAAAGGTTAAAAGGACAATGTTTACTTTGTTGGTTTTTTTTTTAATTGTGTGGATCTTTAATAATGAAAGTTGTACGTAAGGCCGTCGTGACACAGCGGTCTGTTGACGATAGAATAATTTTCACTCGTCAGTTTCAATATCTTTATCAAATAAAAAACAGTAAAATATCATCTTGGAATGTTCAATAATTTTTTGTCACATAAAATTTTGCTTTATAAGAGACTTATTTATAAGAGATATATGTATATACGGAGTCGCGGACTTTTTTAAAGAAAATATTGAATGTTTTTGTACAATATACTTACTGATGTATTATATGCAACAATTTTTGCAACGCACGCGCTTAAAACAATTCGATGGCGTTAATTATTATTGTTATTACGTTATTTAAGGTTAACTAAGAATAACAAAATAACAAGATGTTATACAGTTATAGGCTATAGCACTCCTGAGGAATTTAGCTTTTAGTAGTTCCAGAGATCTTAGCGTTTAAACAAATTCTACTACTTTATTATATTAGTATAGATGGAGATAATAAGTAAGTTAAGAGAATTATAGGTAACCTATATCAAGACGAGTGAATCCGCGTGCCAAACCTAGTATTACTAGTTTCAACTTCAATAAAAAGTGTCTACTTACACGATATCAACACGCCGACTCCGCACTGTCCTTTCCGCCATTATTCCCGATATTGCGCACTATTGCCTTTGTGAGTGGATTGAGGTCGACTGTATTCTTTATGAAAATATTTTATTAAATCAAAATAATGAAAGAGATTTTTATTTCAATTTTCCATAGTATTCCGTTTTAGGCTCTTGTCCTAGATATTGCTGGAATGAATAATTGTATGAATATACATAATTGTATTATTGTTATACGTTCTAATAAAAGTAGGTACAGTTCTAAAAACAATAGTGAAAAGAATTAATATAATTTTAATAGCTAGTAAAATTTATTAACAGATTTTTTTTGTCATGTAAAATTAAATGTTGTCATGTTATACAGAAACATATTTGTGATTACGCTGCGATCTAAAAAAAAACTCATTTTGGAGGCACTGCATGTTGAGTGGCGAAACTCAACACCGCGCTTTGCCTCGACGCCACACGAAAGAATGAAAATATTAAATATTTCATTTCATCGAGTGGGAATCGAACCCATAATCTGTTGTGTTTACTGTCACACTTGCACCACGATGGCCTACTAAAGCAAGCCTAGCGCTCACCAAACATTTTTTTACGTATAAAAATATGTAATTTACCTTCTTTTAGACCTAAACACACACTCGGCTCGTTTTTCTCGTCTTAAAGCTTTTTTATTCATCCTGTACGTGTGTACGTGTTTGAGTGCCACTAATTGCTACCAGACTACAAATTACGTATAAATGTCCGGTTGAATTAAAACTTTTTCTTTATTTCTTTCTTTTTTCTTTATTTGCGTGGGTTGTTTGGATAAATGTACTGTAATTAAAGATTATAAATAATATGTTGTTTCTGGTGCTATGTATTTAAGCATCAATATAAAATTTCATTATCTTTAATGGACATAATTAATGAAGGAAAGGCAATGGAGGAACTTATTAAACTAAATTCTCTATCAACTCTCTACCCTAAATATCATTGTAAATAAAAATTTTCAGCTATACAATAAAGTGGGAATTACACCACAACTAATGCATTTATAGTAAGACGCTGATTCGCTGCGTTGTGAAATATTTATTTTGATCATGTAAGCTAAAATATAGTATAATTAAGTATAATATGTTTCAACGAGAATATTGTACAGAATAAACTCGTTAATAAACAAGAAATTCTGTGATACTCTCAGATTGTCAAACTATATCCGATACTATAAAGTAATCCGTAAATATCTTGTAGAATATGCAAAGTTGCATCAAAGTTGGCACATACATTCCTCGATGGTACTGCCCGCGTATATATTAAACAAGTTATTAGGACAATGCATGCACTTCGCCAACTACTCGAACTTTGCTATTTGATATAATATATAGAATGTATTAAAGTATATTGAATTATACATTTTAGTTGACATTTTCTTTTAGCTTTGCGCTATATTTCACGAATAGCAGGGGTACGGAATAACATTAGATACACTAGTGTTAGGACACTTCGTTCCTCACTTTTCAAACAATTTTCGAGTATTGCGTTTCGCTTTTTTTTTTTAATAGAGCGATGAAATGAAAATAATTAATTACCCTAAGTGGAGATTGAACTGAAAACTGTCGCTTTTGCAGTCTGATCCTATGCTACAACGGTTTCATACATATAAATTTTTAGACATTTTCTAAAAAAAAATTTGTTTAATAGATAATTCTATTATTAATCTCAGTTAACACTCTTATTTTTTAATATTTGGAATTTTATGGAATGAAAAGTAAGAAATAAAAAGATACGAAGTAAGAAATAATAAAAAAAACGATATAATGTAAAACTTTGCTTTGGTATTGCAAACTTTCAAATTGTTTAATAACCAACACAAAACATTTTTCTTATCAAACAAATATCAGTTCCACTTTAGGTATTAAATGATGTTTTTAACCGACTGTATTTTTTTTAAGTTTGTTACATCAGAACTTTTGACTGAGTGAACGGATTTTGATTTGATTCTTATTTTATTTGAAAGTTTTCATTTTTTTTCTATAAGAAAATCACATAAATCTCAAATTTGTATTAAGTAAGTGCGCGACAAATGGACGAATAACTATTCCGTTTACCGATTTCAAGGGTGTTTCATGAAAGTTTGATTACATTCTGATTAAGAGATATAGAAAAATTAATTACCTATATATAAAAAAAACACATAACTCAAACATATTACAATTTAATATAAACATAATATTAAACTATTCTAATAAATAATTTGTACATTGATTTACAGCTCTTTTTACATTATAGGTAAAATAAAGATCTTAAGACTAGATTTTATTGCATTATAGTAATAAAAAAGAATAAACAAAAAATATAATCAGTCATTTTTTTAATACAATAACATAACAATGATGAAAATAATCACTATGCAATTACATACAGTGGCCTTCCTGAAGTTAGGTTCCTAAACTTTTGCGCATTGTACACTCGAGAAGAAAATAATCAAAAGTAAGAAAATATCGAAAATCAAATCTGCGCAGGCATCTACAGCTAACTTCTGGTCCGGTCCTGATTCCCTTAGCAATGCAGGGTTAGTATAAATAGTAAGACTGTCCACTACGCCACGATGGTCCCATATTTATATGATTTCAAAGTACCTTACAACATACATATAAATTATATATTATATTGTTTCATTTAGACATATGTATGTATAATAAAAAACATATATAAATTTGATAATCAGTAAAAGGCTGTTTAATTTTTAATATGATAGTATATTAATTATTTATTTAATATACTAAATACAAATATATAGAAAAAAAATATTTTGTATAACAATATTTTATCCTAAATTCACAACCAAAATATGGTTTATAAAAGAAATTGGCTCATTTGTGAGCCTGACTGTACATTTTAATTGAAGATTTCTTAGTAACTACATAATTTTCATACAGTCTCCTCATAATAACTAGGTATATCATATATGAAAAATATTTTAAACTTAAATTATCTAATAGAACGTCTTAAAACTATTTTTTCTTGTCACTACCAATAATTTTCATCAAGCTATCCTTTTTTGGCACTGGCAGCTTCAATTTTAATTCTAATAACAATATAAATGTACAATTACTTACAATGTATTGACATATATTTAATAGTGAACTGGGTGCCGTTCTAATACCCTGTAAGATTCGATATATCATATCATACATCTTATATACTTTTAATTTCACGCATCACTAGCATTACATGGTTTAAAAATGAGAAACCTAGTAATATATTACAGACATTTAAGGGGTATAAAACTAAAGGCGCTTCAATCACAAAATACCGGAACATACCTAAACTGCAAGTTTCTAACGCGTTTGGTAGAAACAACTTATAACTTTTTAGTTATTACTGCCAGAATCTACTTACTGATAGCATTTTCGTTGGCATACGTTACTCAAATAACATCAATCATAATAAATTTAAATTCATTGTTCTGTTTAAAAAAGTATTTGTAGACTGAAGCCCTTTTGCTCTTATACTCGTCATTCATAGACGCGACCGTCTACACTGTAAATGCACATTTTTAAATATAAATAAAGTCTAATAACTTATCTTCTTAATCAAAGTAAATAAATAAAAAACATAGAAAAACCTGCCTATTAGTTTTTTCTTTCAATCAATATAAAAAATATTAACTGTAATTTAAAAATTTTGTCATTGAAAAAAATGGAACTATATAGCATTAGAGTATGTTTATTTGAAAAAAAAAAATTAAAATGTTTTTTCAAATAACCCTATTATTAACTCAGGTAATAGAAATCTATATAATTTCGCTGACCAAATATAATTTTTTATTTCAATGTAAACTATTTCATAATTTCTTAAGCAGAAAATACATATTTAATATTTTTTTTACTATTATATAAATAGATTAATTTTGACAAATACATCAAAATGTTAATCAAGATCGAACTAAATTTCCAATTTAATAAATTATAAGTATTTAAAGGTACTTGTTAAAGTCAGTAAATATTTTAAAGAAACAAGATTTAACAAAGATAAACATAAATGCAAATACGTATTATTTAATTGACTAAATCTGTAAAGTTAGTGTAATTGTCTGTTTATTTATTTTTTCCTATATAGCGGGGTAGGCAGAGGGATCCAGAGAAACTAGTGAAAAGAGACTCTGTTCTCGTTGAGACACTTCCGTTTTCCGTTGTTCTCTCGAGGTATTGCATGTTGAGTGGCGGAACTCAACGCCGTGCCTTGCCTCGTTACCAGAGCAAAGAAATGAGAATATTAAATATTTTATTTCCCGTGTAGGAATCGAACCCACAACCGACACGTCTACAATCGCACGCTTGCGCCCCACGCATCACGATGGCCTTTTGATTTTAATCTAAATTATAAAATCGAGTAAAAACTTTGTAAGACTTTTTATATGAGAAATAAAAACGATGTAATTACTCTCAAAAATAAAACAAAACTATATTTACAAATATTTTACTAACTTTAATATATTATTTAAATAAAGCCAAAGTTAAAATAGCCAAATATAAAATATTTGACTATTTTAACGACTTGAATTTTATTAAATGCCGTCATGACGTAGTGGATAACATCTAACTATTAACGCGACTCTTAATGGTTCGATTCCCATTCGGGGGAATAAACTACATTCATTTCCTAGTCCTGGAAAAGATACAAAGCTCGGCCTTGAGCACCGCGACTCAACGATGTCTCGAAAATTGAGGAATGGAGTGCCTAAAAACGAAGTCACCTCTGCCTTCCCCTAAAAATTTTATTATATTTAATTTCGAGATCATACTACATAATAATAAAATTAATTAATATTTTTATAATATGGCAAGAAATTCGGAAAATAATTTTATAAATAAAATATAACTCATTTTATTTACTGGATTCCTTTTTCTTAAGAAGCCAGATGGTCTTATATATTTTATTGATTAATATAAACCCTTGTATATACAATGTCATGGTTCCAAATATGTATCTAAATCCCTAAATTTAGAAAAACTGTTAAAACAACTAAAACTACTAAAAGGTAAAAAAATGGTAAACATTAATATTCGCTTGTTTGTATAATAAAAACAAAATCGGCATACTTATATTTATTTTCAATAAAGTGCTTTCTAGAACAAACATGTCTAAAACAAGTGAGAAATACTATTTTTTATTACAATCGAAACATTTTCGTTATATATAAATATAAACTATAATATTATTTAATTGATAAGTTGCTTTGTATATAATATTTTCAACTAAAAATAGTCAAAAACGTAAAACTTAAAATACTTTCTATATATAATGATGGGTTTGGATACATTTTGGTTATATCTTGCAAATTTAAAATATATATTGGAAAACAAACGTTTCTGACCTTTTTTAATGTTCGCAATATTAGATTTATTTAATTCATCCATCCCATTTTTAATGTAACTCATTATCAAAAATAAAAATTATTTTTTAGTAAAATTTATTACATACATTTTAATTAAATTGAATGGATAATGAATGTTTGTTAAAATAAAAATGAAACAGGAACACAAATAAATTTTATTAATATAAAATGTGTATTACATAAAAAACCGACGCTAGTCAACAGTTAGCCTCGTAATCTAATCGTATGTAAAATATATTTAAAAAGGAACTAAAATAATAAAGATAAGCAATGTAATGTTTACATTTTACCAGCGTAATTTCCAAAATATAACAAATTGTTTCTTTACCGAAAAAAATGTTGATATATCTTACATAACATTAAAAAATGTCAAAGATTGTTTAACTAAATTTTATTCTTTACCTACATTTATTAGATTTAAATTGGGGAGAGGTGTCGAGTTTTACATAACATTAAAATTTCCAAGATAGCTAAACAAAATCTTATCTTTACCCATATTTATTTATACAACTATATATTAAAACAAAAGCTAGCAACTTATCGCTTTACCAAAATCTTTGCGCTCTTGGCCCCATCCATCTATTGGGAGGTCTGGGTCCAAGTCTCGGTCTAATATGGGGAGGAAAGGGTCGAAAATTTCCTCGTGGCCCCCAATTTCTTGGAAAACGTTGGTTCACGAACCTGGGACCGTGCCAGTCATTATCTTGAGTAAAATCTTCGTATTCTGGTGATTTTCTTATGTTATCCATACTACGACTTCTTGTTCCTTCTTCAAAATTTGCATCGTTTGTAGTGTCTTCCTCAAAATTAGTTTTTTTTGGGAAATTCGCTTGCTTTTGGAAAGGCATGTTGAACTTTAGACCTGACGGCATGTTATCAAAGGGGTTAGACAATGGAGGTATAATGGGAGCAGTGTGAGGACCATCTTTTTCACGTATATTATTCACTTTTATATGATTTACGTCTTTTTCAGGATTAGGCTTCACATCGCCACCGACTAACACTTTGTTGTTGTTGAAACTGTTACGTCTATGCTCGTTCGAATTCTGTTGAGTTGGATACATACCTTCTGAAATTAAATATAATTGTTAAAAATCATAATAGAAAAAATAATTTAAAGAATAATTTCTTCTCAGTTAGGAAATACTTTTTTGTTTATTATAGAAATACCACTTGTATTTTACTTTTACTAAAGTGAATATTAGCATATTTCAATCAACTCTCAATTCGACTACTATGGTTATAATGCCAAAAAATTTACAAATAGAAAAATTTACTCATTTCTTATATATTTTATTTTATTTAAAGTAATTATTAAAATATATTAAACATAAACATACGTTGTTCCTCATCTTCGGAAAGATCCATATCAACACTTTCAACTATATCAGGGGGCGGCACCAATGGTGGCACTCTGTAATCCTGCAATGAAAATTATTATTATCTATACATATCAATATATTTACACGATACTAAAAACAAAGAAACGATTTTAAAAATATTTGTCTGTCTGTATTTCTGTTTGTCCGAACTAATCTCCGGAACCCGTGAACCGAATTTTAGGGAACGGAAATATATATGAGGTTGTGGACCAAGCCACAAAGGTTACTTTTATACCATAAATTTACGCGTGATCGGGATTTACGAGGGAAAAGTCCCGAAACGGGGGGAAACCTGCAAGTCATAATAAAATAGGAAAAAAGTGTATCTGGCCTATAAATATATAAACAGCTTTGGGTATTTCCTACTTTTGATTATATATGTTCCTCCTGAATGTATAAAGCGCAAAAGATCTGAGAGCCTTACTTCAGAAAGGCCACAACTTGGCAACCGTACTATAAATATTATTTTAACACACCTGATCTATCGGGTTGTGTGGCCTGGGCACAGGCTGCGGCGGTATTTGGTGAGTTAACGATATCAAATTCCTATGATCTACATCTGAAAAATAAAAAAATGAAATTTAAATCTTAAACTGTAAATGTATTAATTATTTAAAAATTGTATACAAGCATTGATTATATGACAAAATAATATTTTTTATAAAAATATATTGACTAATAACAATTAAAAAAATATATTACTTTTTTATTGTAATCGAATTAGAAAAATGCACACGTACGTATGTGTACCTATGTGTAACTATTAAAGTTACTGACATTATTAACCCAATTTATACTTAAAATAACAATAGTTACATAATACAAAAGAGCAAAGACTCCTTCACAACGCCTTTAAAAATGTTTTCGTATTAGACATATTTAATACAAAAACATTTCTAATAAATAGGTAGGTTGAAAGTAGGAAATCGAGTGCCTTTACAATTGTTATTTCACTATATTTTTTTCAGCTTCACGCTGTATCCCGCACTTAGCAGCGAAGGCCGAAGGAACCAAGTGTTAAAACAACTCCTTTCCCCACTTTCGGTCGAATTTTTGAGGCATTGCGTGTTGAGTGGCGCAATATTATTCGATGTTTTATATGCATAAATAGTTAATAAAAATTAAAAAAAAAATAAAGCAGCTTGACGCTGTATCCCGCACACAGCAGGCTAGGCAGAGGAAACTTAGTATTTCCCCACTTTCTGCCGATTCTGGAAACATTCCCTATTGGGTGACGGGCTCAACGCCACGCTTCGTCTCGATAGCAGAGCGATGAAATAGTAAATATTTTAATATATATTTTTTTACTTTTATAAATTTGTTATTTGTTAAAATAAAAAAATATAAATAAGCATTCTATATTCAAATTATAATAACTCAGTAAATACGCCATACCATGCTTTAGTGCTCAACAATGATCGAGAATTACATTCACATTTTAAAAATATACAAATTATAAGCAAAAAATACTGTAAACAATATATATACAGGTAAATATATATAAGTAATAACATATTATAATGACACATTTGAAATACTATTGTACACAAAACAATAAATTTATAATTTTTGATCGTTATAGTTAGTCGATTATTTTATTTTTCCTCTTTATTCGATGTCTATTTTAATCTATTATAACATTCATTACCAAAACCTACAAAAAAAAAGAAAAAAGCCAAGCATATTGAGATAAAGTACTAATATATATTTTTTGCAAGCAATACAACTTACCTTCGCTAACAACATCTGGCTCTTTTGAACCTTACATGAATAGAAAAAGGCCATCATCATTATTTATTAATTGATATGTTACTACTGTAATAGATTACATATTTTCGTTGCGGCACAAGCGTGCGACTATGGCGCGACGGTTGTGGGTTCGATTCCCACTCGGGGGATAAAATATTTTCCTTAACTCAGGTAACAAGGCGAAGCACGACGTTGAATTCAGCCTCGAGAATTAGGCAGAAAGAGGGAGACGGAGTGTCTTAACACTAAATTCCCTCTGCCTACGCTGTTGTATGCGGAACACAGCATTCAGCTAATAATCAATAATAATAATAATAATCTTCATATAGTTACTTTACCTTGGTGCATAGCATGCCTTATTGGTGGGATTGCCGGGGGAAGTTGGCTCAAATTCGGTAACAATCTGTGATCTACATCTTCTATGTCTAGAGAGAGATAAAATTTATTTAATTATTTATTAATTTATTTACTTCGTGCGCGTACCTATAATATAAAACTACTAAACATTTTTTGCGAGTAAAATCAAATAAATTTCCAAAAGAATACATTTATTTCAATTATGATTTATTAAGTTTAAACAGTATAGATAACCAAGTCGTTCAACCAATTTAAACAAATTACCAAACTATTACGGTTTAAGAATTCATTTATTCTCATATAGAATTTACAATTCACTTACTGAGAATATACTTATATATATTACAATATCTTATTACCGTCCAGCGTAGCTTACAAATATATTTTGGTTAGTATTAAACATAAAACAACACAAAAAACAATCCAAAAGAAAAATTACAACAATTAGTAAATAATAATATGCTTTGGGGGGGTAGTTCAACATATCAACTCATAAACATGTTTGAGCAAATATAAGGCCGAGACCACAATGATAGTTACGTTAGCTTACGCAAATATAATATTAATTATGATTATATAAATTTAATACATAATATTAATAAAAGATAAATATAAGAATTATTGTAGACTAGCGGCACGCTCGCGGTTTCACCCGCGTGAACAATGTTATTATTATTTTCTGTTTCTATGGCTACGTCCTAGTGACGTCTATGCAAAATTTAAGACTCCTAGCATTTGTAGTAACGAAGTTTCATACAAACTTTCGACGCCAAAAACAACCCCTTGGAAGTCGAATATTGCAAATTCCCGTCTTAGCGAGCACCTATGTCCTATAAATAGCTCCTATGCAAAATTTGTGATTTCAAGTACATGTAGTTTCTGAGATTTCGTGATGAGTGAGTGACCTTTCGATTTTATATATATAGATTAATATTTCGATTTGGTAATGTCTCACAGTGTTGTTATTTCTGTTACAAAAAGGGACAAACAGGTCGAAGGACCACCTGATGGCAAGTAGAATCTTCTCCTAAGGACATCTACAACTTGAGAAATTGAACAACTTGAGGGTATTGTGGACGTGCCGCCGGCATGAAAGTGTCTACAAAGACGACGAAAAATGCTCGCGATAATCTATTTCAGAAAAGTTACACTTATATGGTGAGGATCCATATAAGTAAAACAATCAAGACAATCGCTCAATATTAATTATTATAATAGTGTTGTTTAGGAGTTGTAGTGTTTTGAAGTCGTGAGTGACTGGTAGACATGCACTCTTTCAATTATTAGATATTAAAAAATAACAAACAAATAAATAAAGTTTTAAATAGAATGAGGCCGCTTCGAATGCATATAAAAAAAAATAATAATGATGAAAAATTTAAAAAAAGTAAAACAAGTCCTATAATGAAATACTTACGACGTAATAACGGTAGAATTGGCGGCGGCGGCGGGGGCGGTAGTAACCCACGATGGTCGACATCCGACGGTGGTATATCCTGTACAAATTAAATTATAATTTACAAGTGACCCAAACGTGGCTTCGCCCGCTTAGTCTTCATGTTATATTTATTATACGCAACTTTTACAAAACGTTTATATAAATTCTTGTGTAACTGTATATTTGTGCGTACCTTGGGTCTCTCCATGAGGGGCGCCGCGGTGGGCGCGCGCACTGGCGGCGGCGAGGCGGGTGGCTCCGTGTATATGTTGCGAGGTATTTGTACCGGCGGTATCAATGGAGTTGTTGTTGGCTGAAATTATTTAATAATTATTCACGGTAAGATCGACGAGTTGTGGCCACTTCATAAAGTTTGCACCAGCCATCGGCATCTAAACTACCGTAATCGATCTTAGTGTACTAAACAGTAAACGAACAAACGGTGTAGACTTTTAGGCAAGTTTTAAGTGAGATTTAATGAAGAGCTGAATCACTATAGTTTTCTAAAAGATCTCTTAACGTGTCAGAACTACCACCATCTATCATCTGATTGTTTCTGGATCATAAACTAGGACTTAAATAGGAAACCTATACCATAGTGACCGATCTGTACGTAGTTTGAAGACATATAATACAAAATCCCATCAGCGTACATTAAAAACAACGCTTATAATAAATGATAAGGAACATGACATAAAAAACAATAGTTATAAAAAGAGGCCTGATAAAACTATTCTATTAAACTAGAAACATATATGCACATCATTTGCTATAAAATAAATAAATCATTTTATTTATAGCTTCCTAGTTTGTTTAAATTCAAATACACACACACAAATCATGCTGGGATTTTTTTGGAATATATTCATCACCATTCTGCTGCCTTCTGCATGCTGCATGTTTATAATGCTGCATGTTTATACTGCTTATTAAAAAAGGGTGTAATTTCTGGTTTTGATAAAAACTGACCAAGCCTATAACGATATACTCTTATAGGGAATTAATTATTTAATATTTTAATTTCCTCACTCTGGTAACAAGACAATGCGCAGCATTGAGTTCTACCACTCAAGAACAGGCTATCTTAGATTCCCCCTGCCTACTCTGCTATACGCGGAATACAGCGTGAAGTACAAATTGTTAAAATAAAAAAGAATAATATAAATTAGATAAAATTATATCACAATATATCGTGTGAATGAAAATTATAATAAAGACAGTAAAAAAATATCAATATAACATAATTTACCGGCGGTACACTCCAAGCTGGGTTGTTCCACTGCGTATTAGTTAACGCTTCTGGCATGTAAGGTTGTTCTGGGTCATCTGGAACTAAAAAACAAAAAAAAATATTATCAACTATAGGTTTCTAAATCAACGCAATCAAAAGATACAAGCGATTATGCATTGTTTTGCAAGAATCGTTGGCCTTTCGCCGCCTTCTAAAAACCTATAGGGCACTTTCCACTAAGGGTAATTATCACTTTGTAGTTGCATATATATAATTATGAAAACTGATAAATGAAAATTTATAGATATATCATAGAATAAAAAATATTACAAATATGTATATATCAATCAGTTTTTTAAAAAGTTCATTTTGTACAAATTTGTGCTTACAAAGTTAAATTTGTCAATTTTTATAAATCATATTACCATTGACCTACCTTCTTTTGAAATTGGTTCAGACGCCTCAGTGGGCGACTCTGACTCGTAGGTTAGATCCCCACGCGAGGAAATGAAATATTTATTTAAATTTATATTTCTCCGCTCTGGTGTCGAGGCAAGGTGTGGCGTTGAGTCAAGAGTCAAATAATTTTATTCAAAATAAGAAGTTACATGCTTCATTTTTGAGTTCCGCTACTTAGCACGCAATGACTCCAGAACTCGGCGGAAAGTGGGGAAAGGATTGTTTAATCAGTAGGTTTCCTCTGCCTACCCTGCTGTGTACGGGATACAGATACAGAAGCTGTTTTTTTTATTTCAATTTAATATTTACTTGTTATTGTCTCCATAGTTCCGTAAAACGAAGTAGGCGGCGGTGGGTTGCCAGTACTTTCCGGAGTTAGCAGGTCGAGGCCCGGCAGAGCTTCTTGCGTTTGTGACATGTTTGCACTCGCCGCTGAAATATTAAAGAAATATATTATTTACCAATATTGTAATATTATTTTTCAAAGGGTAAGTAATAAAGTTTGATGGTATAATTACGCTTTTATTATTTATTAAGCGTTATATTTCTTATTAGAGTTAATTTATTTATAACTTTTTAGTTCATTTTATTGACACAAAATAAAAGCTTGTTCTTAAAAAAGGTTTTTTTACTTTAATTTTATTGTAGATAGATCTCTGTAGATGTCGCTACTGTTATAGTGTTCCAATTAACGTAGTTAATGTTAGGATCCTACATATCTACGTACATGCGCTATTCTATTTCTACAGTATCTTGTGCCCTACTAATGGACACTTAGTAGTATACTAGAATTGGTGTAACATAATCGCCGCTTAAAACTATTTTCTTATAAATATGCAATCAATACAATACACACTATAACTAACAACAAAAACAAAATCAATAACTATATAATAATAAAAACAAATACTAAATACCTACTTATCGATCACACATTCCGTAAATCTACGTATCGACTTATGGTATCCACTTTTGAAAACAAAACTGATACACAAGACAATTAAAATTTCTTCAATGAAAGGAAGGAAAAAAAAACAAAGCGATAGTAATAACAACATGCTACGCAAATCTGTGATTTTCTAATAAATAAAATAAATAAGTGTATGAATGATTGTGATATGTCACAAAATTTGGATTTCATTTTCATAGTGTTCATTTTCATTCCACACTGAGAATAGAAATATATTATAGAAATATTATGTAGCAGGACTCGAACCTATGTTTCTTAGAAAACATGTAAGGTTTCCAACAGGCGCGGGTTAGTTAGTTAAATAAATATAATATAGACTATGATCAAAATTTACAAAGTGAACACCACTTTGTGGAAAGGAAAAAAACTCTTAAATATAGTTTTACTATATTTATATTATATAATAGTTTTACTATATTTAATTCCTTTCTTTAAGATAGGAATCAAAAATATGTATACTAAAAGTTTATAATAATCCAATTATGCATATGATTCCAATTTATGCATAAGAAATGCGACATATAACATCCATTCATGCATATGCATGCATTCAATTGTGTGTTACCTGAATTGTTCTCTGAGGATGTGGATATATTATCGAGCGGATCAAAATTATCCAAAATGTCACCTAAATCAAACTCTTGCTTTTCGTTCGGCCGCGAATTAATTACTTGTATTTTATTTGCTGTAAAATTATTTTTTTATAGTTGGTATGACACATTTAATGTTATGTATCTTAAAATATTTATATTATGAAGTTGTTATTATTCTATACAACACAAATAAAATTCATCATCAAAGTACATTAAAAAAACGCGATTATACATATTCAATTATCCATGAACATAGACCATATAATTTAAAATAATGTAAGCTTATTTTTTCTATTTTAATATATATTGTTTATTTTTAAGACTACATGCTATACATAATTGTTTATTTGCGTGAATCAAATCTTATGATTATATCTACATCATTATACAAAACACTTTCATTACCGAACGACTGACAGGCAATGCGGCGTAGAGCACTCACACATCTTAAAATGTAGAAAAGCACTAAGAGATTTTACGTTTTATAATCCACGCAATTTATTATAATATTGAATATATTCTCTTTACTTAAAAGTGGGTACCATAGAAAAATTTGTGTATAAATAATACTTATAATTTTTTTTATATCTGAAATGTAATTGATATATAGGAAATATAAACGTAAATAAATATTTCACTTCCCACACCCTTGTTAGTCACACCCTTGTGCCGCTGTGCCATGAAGGCCTCAAATTATTCAACATTAATTGAAATATAAACCTTACACATAAAAGAATTTTATATTCAATTTCAATATTTGTGACATATACATAAGTTACATATACAAATTTTAGACAACAATTAAATATATTTATATTCTATTTACTTTATTATTATTATTTTTTTTTAAATTTTAAGACAGATTTTTTATCAATATTCATGACATTATCTTAAGAGTCAGTTTTTTAAAAATCATTAAGTGCATTAATCAGCTGTATTTTACATATATATTTAGAGATCATATTAAACCAAACACTTTATTTCTCAGATACATTTCATACGAAATGACAAAATTCCAACTATTATTACAAGAATAAAACAAGAGTTTAAAAAAAGTGAATACTTACAGCTAATATCCAATTCAGCACTTTCATTGAATAAAGCCATGGGATTGTCCGAAGTAAGAAAAGACGAGAGTCCAAAGTTATATAGGGATCCGTCGGCGGAGAGTGAGGTATTGAATGTTCTATCTATATTGTATTGCACTGTAATAAATAATAAATTAATGTTAAAAAAATTATAAAAACAGTTTTTTACTAAATATTGTTTATAGATACAGATAAAGCTAATGCAATGGTCAAAGTAACTATTATTGGTAAAATTATTATATTATATGAATACAAGCTAATATCTATTATAGTAGTCTCATTAAATGTAGTCAAAATTGAGAATCAAATCAAGAAGGCTCAAAGCTGAAAGATTTAATGGATTCGACGGTACAACCACCAAGCTCTCTGTAATGTTAAATCCTCACCTTCCTCCACATCAGGCACAGGTAGCTCCAGATCCTCATCAGGCCCAGGGGATGGTACATCCTCATCACGCTGTGGAGGTGACGGTGCAGCAGTTGGCAGAGTGGGTATTAGTTCGTCTAGCTTCCTTTTTAAAGCACGCACTCGAGCCCCAAAGTTTTTGTATGCCTGGAGGCAAGTTTAACAATGAACTTATTTAAAGGCCTAATTTCGCGATAACAAAATAATTTCCTAGTGTCAGATATCACATGTATTTTACTCATTTAGGGAAACTAAAGGACCGCTTGACACATACAATAAATTTTTATGTTTTTTTATATGTATGGTAGAATGTGTTATACATATATTATTAATTTAGTGTATCTTTAACACATAATTTTACAAAAATATTAGCATTCTGCAAGGTATAAAATTTTTGCTTTATATATTAATTAATATATAGATTTACCTATATATATAATAATTGTTATAGAGTTAGGTGTCACAGGTGAGATAGGTGTTAGGAAAGAAAGACAATTTTATACAATAATAGGTCTGTCTGAGAGACAGTCAAGCTTTAAATAAAATAAAACAAGTATTATAAAAAATAGCAGTATGTATGTATAAAGCAAAAGATATCTCTTACCATTGAAATACTATAGAAGTTAATTATTATTATAAGAAACAAGAGACACAAAAAGTATTATTGTTCCTTACAAAATATCAATAACAAGACATACTCACATAAGCCACAACTTTAACTTCCCCTCTTTGAGTGGAGTAATATTGATTTGCGGAACTTAGCAGCGCTAACAAAGCTTCTCTTGCAACTATTTCCCTTTGTAATGCTTGTGTATATTTCTCAACACACACTATACCTTCACCCAATTCTTTTTCTACATCATCTTTATGACTTCTATCTGTTGAAAAATAAAATTAGTAGCTTTATGCTATATCCTGCAGTATCATGGTAGGCAGAGATTGATAATATCAATGCCCCATTTGATCTACAAAGAGTGGGAAAATGAAAAGAATTGAAATAATATAGTTCCACTGAGCTTTTGAACTTTTCACCTAGATAAGAGACATGATGCAATAAGTGCTGGAACCTAATGCTGCACTTCCTCCAATTGGAGCAGGGAAATGAAAATAATTCATCAACCAATTGGGCATTGAATCATTGCACTCACACATTTTACAGGTTGTCCTACTGCGCTACAATATGCTGCAGGTTGTTACTAATAAGATTGTTATAAATTAATGATATTAAAGTTGTAATTAGGTACCAATTAAGTAACATTACATTTTAGTGTAGTGTCAATATTTCTTGTATTATATTATTATATAAAATTTACCTTTTAAATTTGCACATAATGCCTCTGCATCAGATAACTCTAAATGACTATCATGTATACTTTTTAATTTTATTTGAGTATCTGCTTCTAAAACTGAACATTGTTTTATTTTATTTACTAGCTGCTGTGGCTGGAAAAAAAAGAATAGTACAGTTTTTATATAGCCATGTATCTTAAAATATTTCAATTCCTTGTTGATCAAACCCACTACCAGTTAATTTTACAGTCACACTTTGTGCCCCTAGGCCGCAGCTGGCCATGAGGAAATGAAATATTTATTTAAATTTATATTTACATTTCTTCACTCTGTTGTCGAGGCAAAGTGTGGCGTTAAGTTCTGCCACTTAACATGCAATGCCTCCAGAACTCAGAGGGAAGTGGGGAACGAAGTATCTTAACACTAGGTTCCCTCTGCCTACCCTTCCATGTGCAGGATAAAAAAATAATTCAATCTATTTTAAGTTAAATTGTAAAAATCTTAATATTTACTTGGAAGTCCAAAGGATCATCATCAGTCTTCTTTATGGCTCCTGCACTGAGTAAGCCAGTGAGATCTGATAAGAATTCATCATCATACACAGATCTTTCTTCCCATATCTTAAAAATGCGCAAGATTTTTGGTCTTACTTTCTCATCTCTAAAATTATAATAAAAAAGAAAAAGCATTTAGTAATTGTACTCGTAAATATTATTATTTATAAAAAGATTATAATATTTTAAAAGAAATAATAGTTTTCAATATAAAAACATAACCTCAATGCATACCTTACTAATGGAGTGGCTTTTTGTAAATTAAGACCCCAGCTTTCTACAAACTCGTAATTCTTTCTTTTGCTGTACTGTATCACATCATTTGCTAAATAAAACAATACCAGCCGCTGTTCAACTTTTACCCTTTTCAAAACATTGAGCCAACTTGAAACTATCTTTTTATGATGAAGTCTCTGTTTCAAACACCATGATGACATAGATTGTATACTCTCCTGGGTATCTTTCAGTTGAGTTAGCCTCTTTTCAAATGCTAATGTATTAAATTCTTCATTTTCACCCATTGTTTTGGTGGCTAATGATTATCAACACATCACTATTTTTTTACACAAGATGTATTAAAAGCTACATTCAAATCAATGTTTAGTATTAAATATTAACACATTTAACACTGTTTTATTTTTACACAAACACTTATGCTATCACAGCAATTTATTTACATAAAAACAAAGTAATCAAAAAACCGCGTTATTACTAGTGCTTAGCTAGAACTATTATAAAGGTATTGTATAGTAATAACAATTTTTTTTTTAGTTTATATCCATTATTAAACAACCAGATTTAAACTATTCATAGTAATAATTATTTAAAGTGTACAAAGATATAGTACTAATTGCAAATAATATATTTTCTTATTGCAACAACCGCCATTTTCTATATTGTACAACGCTCTGTCAAAATCTAACAGATTATATATATTTTTTAAAATATCTCTAAAATGCATAGATAAGTATACCGCCGAGCAAGACAAGGCAAGGAAAGGTAAATTTAGGGACTTTACATCCATACAGGGTATTGCAGTATCCAAAAAGTGGTTTTGAATAAAAACAAAATAACATACCAAGTTAATAACGAAAACCATTTGATATTTACGTTTTGTATCTATTCAATCCGTGATTTCTATTTACCCTAGTTATGTAGAGATTTGTAATTAGTACTTATATTGAAAGTGGGGAGCGGAGTCTTAACACTAGGTTCCCTCTTTCTACCCTGCTGTGTGCGGGATACAACGTGAAGCTGATAGACATGCTATAATAAATATACTACTTATTTAATTTAAGCACAGTTAATATTACAATAAAAAGATAAAATACAACATTTAAAAGCCATTTTTTATTATATATTTTATATGTCTTCTGATAAATATAAAAAAAAATCCAAGGAAAGGGCTCAAATAAAACAGCATTACCATTATGCAAACATAAAATTTATATTTCTACTTAAAAATGCAACATTTTATCAATATCTCATATAAAAAATAAGTACGTAACAACAAATATTTAATTTGCTACCTCGCAATGCTATTCAGAATAAAGCATTTCACATCACCTAACTTACGATCGAGTAATACTTCAATACAAACAATTTCGGATTTATATTATTGTTAATACTAAAACGAGTCAAAATACAAGAGTTCGCAGCATAATATAAAATATTACTCGATCTGGCACTTTGCAAAGAAATATTATTAATATTAGCAGATTTATAGAGAATCTGTAAAATTGTTAATTATTTTAAAAAATACTTAACGACTAAAATTAAGACAGATAAGAACAAAATTGTATTACCTAATATGAATATTAACGAACAGAATGTTTTAAACTAGGAAGTGAGAATAATATTAGAGGTTGAAGGATTATTTAAGCCTTTATTACACCACACTTTCTAGTCCACTATATCATGTAAATTAAACAATGTAAACCGGAAGTATAATGTTTAGAATGTAAAAATGTTTTAAATTAAAAAATGGAGAAAAATGTTAATGTTTATTAGATAAAAAAAATAATAATAAACCGTGACGCTTATTTGTAATTACCTCACCTAGTGCACTAGAAGTAATGTAGTGTAAAGGCTGCTTGAACATTTATTGCAAAACGAAATACAAATAAAAATATTAATAAGTTTATCACTATTTCGCATACGAATAATTTAAAAAACATATCTAAGACAAGATAATATTTCACATTCTAAGACACTCACGTTAAATGATTTTCAGTATCGAGGAATAATTGTTATATAAAAAACAAAAATATATTATGTAATTAAAGCTATATTATGTTAATCGTAAGCTGTAATTAACCAATTACTATCCTATTTCTCTCAAATGTGACTATACTAAAATCGTACAGGCTGTTGTATATTGATTTACTGAAATAAATTAAGAATGTTTTAAAGTAAATATATTACTTATAATAAAAATAATGAAAAATTTTGCCCAAAATGAAACGGAAATGTACGTAAGTTTCTTTTTCTAATTTCTTATATTGTAGCTCTAAAATGTTACAGCATTTATTTGTTTGTGTAGCTTCATGCTGTATAACCACTTTCCGTTGAATTCTGGAGGCATTGCGTGCTCGAATTTATCAATATTAAATGTACTTAATAAACATAAAATTTGGATAAATTAATAATATTCCAGTTCTCTTCGTTGACTCTATAATAATTGGTATAAAAGTAATCAGTTTACCCATCAGTGTAAGTCAAATTCTAAGAAAAAAAATTATAAAACTTAAATGATTTTTTAATTTATTTCAGCAAATTAATAATACGCGATAGTATAAGCTAAAAATAATTTATTACCGTTACCTTCAACGGGTTAAACACTAACTAAATCTAACATACTCGTAAAACGTACGTAAGCGTAAATGCTAATTATTAACAAATTGTTATTTCCAAAAATAATAAATGTTATAGGAAATAACAGTTTGAGAGCAGAACTAAGTATATTATAATATATAAAATATATTTGAACATTCTTAAATAATAGTAAAAAATTGTATTGAATTTCGAAAAATAACTCGGTAACTTCAGTTATAATTGACAGTTTATGCATATACAGTGTTACTTACAAGAGGGCGGTGGAGTCGTTTTTAATTTATATATAAAAAGGACGATGTAGCAAACCTAATTAAATAATGCAATGAAATAATACACAATAGGATTACACCATTACTTATTATTAGTATTTAAAAATAGTTAAAAGTTTAAATGTAGAGGTAGGTTAAAATGAATAAAAATAAAACACATTAATTTATCTGAAACTAAATGGTATTGACAAACAATGTTAAGGAAAAGTGAAATAGCTGCCAGTTTGCTTATAAATAGTAATATTGGGAAAGTCGATAGACTAAATATTTACTATACGTATAGGATTAAACATTGCTAATTAATGAAATATATTTCACGCAGATACCATATTTTTAAAATCAATAAAATATAAAAACATATTAAAATAATGAGCTCTTGAGGTAATTATAATTTTTTATCAACAAAAATAAAAATTCAAAGATTACTTAAATGTATTAATAAGTATTCATAATAACCAACCTCTATTTAAGTTTCGTGTTATTGTATTTATAGTCTAAAACGTTTAAAACTTAATGATTTGTTTACACACTATACAATATCCTAGACAACAATATGTGAAGGGAATCTAGCGGTATTACACAGATAGAGTATGACTGGACGAAATAAACATTTCTTGTTTAGAAAATACTAATAGATCATGTGTCTTATTATTTATTTATATCTTGATCGATTTACTTTTGGATATTTTTTAGGTTTCTGTAAAAAAATGAGATCATGTTACTTTTTTCTTATTTATATCTTTAGTAAATAAGTAGTAATAGTTTAAATTCAATTTTTTAGTTCCACCAATAACTCAAAAGCAAACATAGAATTCTTGTAGGTATATTGGCCGTCCGTCGTGTCGGTCTATTTAGTCTGTCAAGACCATTTTCCTCGAGAATCCGTGGATAATTCAACTAAATCAACGCAATCGAACATTGTGGTCGTTTAAAAAATCCGCAAAACGCAAAGTACTTAATCAAAATGATAATTTAACAGAAAGAGTTTATTTCATCCAGTCGAAAAGAAGACAAAGATCAAACGCCACACATTTATTAATGTTATTGTCAGACGATTGCTTATAGAAGTCGGAAGCCACAAGAAACAACAATTGCATTTGACATTAACAACATCGAAAAATTCATACAAAACTCGTTAAAAAATGTCCAAAATATTCGTTCGTGTTTTTGTGAACATTTTAGCTAATCAAGTACGTATTTGTTTGAGGAACAATATTGATATTATGTATTGAAAAACTACTAACATCAATTAAAATTATACTTCAATTTAATTATATTATATTACATAAAATGATAAGTATTGCAATGTTATCGTCATATTTAATATTTATATTCAATACGCAATACAATAACAACATAAACTTGTCGTCATTTAAAAGCAATGTAGGTTCGAATACCACCAATTTACAACTTTCAATATAAAGAAATAAGATAAACCTAAAGTATGACATACAATTAGTTAGTTTTCAAATAGATACAACATTTTGTTCTCCAAACAATTTTCCTCCAATATATCCCGATATTGTCTTTACTTGATATTTCCATTTAATCTGCCCTATTTATACTTAAATCGAACTTTAATTATAAGCTTTACTTTTCGTAAAAACATTAACTTCCTAAATTTGATATTAATTGTCAATGTAGCGATTTTTTATATTAGGTAGTTGAAACGTGGCCTATGTAATACATTATTAGTTTGGGAATATTTATTAATGGTCATAAAATAATAAATAATGAAATCTTTACATGTAAAGTATTATTGCTTTATATTTCCATTTTGATTATGATACTAAATTCTAATAACATACATAATTCTAGATATAAAAACTAAATTAAACACATAATCAATCACTTAAATACTTAATACTTATTAATACAAAAAAACGAAACATAAGTATCATACTTACATAAATAAGAAAAGTATTTTTTGTGTAATGACTTTGTAAAATAAAGTTTATTATACAACTAAGTAAAAATATTAATATTTCAATTTTAATTCTTTAATTACCAATTCTTAAATAAAAATACCTGTAACTGTTATAAATGCATAACTTTTTATCCCTATTTCACCAGAAAAGATTATTGAAGCAAAATTTAAGAATTTGTGAAAAAATGTGTTCTATATTTTTCGTCACGTTTAAATTTCAACTCTTCAAATTTTAATCATGGTATGTGATATGCACGAAAACATTTTGTGCGTATTCATATATTTGTCACTTTATGTTATATAACAAATATAAGTATAACAAATAAATATAAAATTATAACATGTACTAATTTTTACACATTCGAAAAATGCTATTGTCCAAAATTAAACAATGTACAAACAAAAAAAAACAAAAAGAATATAGTAGACCGTTCTATTAAGCAACAAAAATATTTTTTCAAAAAAATAATCCAAGATGGTAGTATATATTATTAGAACACTCGCCATTTTGAATCAACTTATGTATCATTTACGATAACGTGATTTTTAGTTATTTATGGAAATAATGTTGATTTTTAATACAAATGCATACAATTATTATAAATTTATAATGTATATTTATGAGATAGGTCTAGGTTTGACATCTTCAACTTGTATGAGTTGTTCGATCGGAATTAAGGACAATTCACCACCTAGCATTGGTGCGGGAGGACCCTGAAATTAATGTATAATTAAATATATTAATTATATTTAAAGTTCCGTACCTCTTAAGGAAAAAATGAATATTATAAGGGTATAAGATCACTTTGTTGTCCGTCCGTCCGTCTGTCTGCCTGCCTGCCTGTCTGTCTATCTGTCTGTCTGTCAAGAGCCTTTATCACAGGAACGCTTGGAGATATCAAGTTGAAATTCATATCATATACTCAAGTCTACGGTCCCTTGATTTACTGAAGAAATTGTAATTCTACATTTACTGAAATAAAAGATATGGCCGTAATATCGCAAAAAAACGCGTATTTCGACACTATGAAGGGAATCAAAATTAATAAGGTACTTCCAGAACCTAGAGTTATGAAATTTGGCAGCTAGCATCTACCGGTAGTACTAGTTCAGGATAAGATCTAAAACTATACATTTGTTGTGGAATCCTAAAAATAAGGCTATTATTTTTAGGATTCCACAACAAAGGGGGACAAAAATCCTAAAAAAAATTGAACGGAACCATCGATGGGCGAGACCGACTCGCGCTTATCCGGTTTTTTTAAATTAATTTCTAATTTTGTATTCAATACCAATTAATATCTTACTGGTGTGGTGTGAGGTCTCTCCGGTGTGTGAGGAGAGTGCTTATCAGCCGCCATTGCAGCTTCTCGTGCTTTGCGCAATCCCAAAGAGAACACAGCGACTGAACGTACTCGTTTTACCAGCGCTGCTCGAGCTCGAGACCGACCTGGGAGTTCAAATCAAATCAGAGTAGGCAGTAGGAACCTAGTGTTAAGACACTCCATTTTCCACTTTTCGCCGAATTCTGGAGGTATTGCGTGTCAAATCTGTATTATTTATTTGAATATCTTTTTCCGAGCAGTGGTTTTTTGTAAGTTTTATATTTAGGAGCACGGTTCCCGCCGTATCCCGCACATAGCAGGATAGGCGAAAGGAACCCAGTTTAATGACACCATTCCCCACGCACCACCGAGTTTTCGAGACATTGCGTGCATTGAGTAGCGGAACTGAGCGCCACGCTTTGTCTTGTTACCAGAACGAACAAATGAAAATATTAAATATTTTACTCCACTGAGACACTCACAACAATCATCAATATTGTGTGTTTATTTGTAGTATCTATTTAGAAGTTTTCTATTAATGCTGCTTGCGCACTGTTGATCACTATTGAGTTTCGCCACTCAACATGCAATGTCACGAAAATTAGGGGACGCATAAGATAGGGAGTGTCTTAACACTAGGGTACATCTGTCTACCCTGCCATATGTGGGGAAAAAGTGTGAAATTACTTTTTTATTAACGTTTTTTTTTGGCCACTGACTCCAACTCCAAAAATAAGAGATTTTTGAGCAACTTATGAAGTACATTCAATTCACTCACTACTTTTATCCTTAGGTTTGTCATCCTCACTGGAAGTAGCGCTAGTTTCCATAGATGGAGTGATCGACACTGTCGAAGGTACCGCGTTCAAATCCGGTTCAGAACCACCTGCACTTACGCTGCCTGACAGCTCCTAAAATATTCAATTAATTGTGTGAAGTAACACTACAAGCTGACAACTAAAACTATTTTATTTCTGATTACTTGTTTTAAATTTCTCAACCTCAGTTGAATTGAAGTGAAGAATTATATGAAAAATACATATTTCTTGTTCTTTATAATTGATCAAATTATGATCCCACAATTAATTTGATGAAAATATAGTTTTTGACGTCCAGGCCGTGTCCAGCGATATCGGAGGAGTTAGATAAAACGTAAACTCAATATAATCCATCCATCCATCAATTTCGATGATGACGTCATGATGTATAGTAGAATAAACAAAAATTCAATGCTAACGCTTATGCATGTAAGAGAAAAAAATCATATGAATTATAGTAATATGATTACATATAATCATTTTCCCGCCGTAGTAAGACTAATTGCAGCTTTAAACGCCGTTTTGGATTAGGGCAGAAATAATTATTATTTTGTAAGTTCCTTCTGCATATCCTGCAATGTGGCATATTTTATATATATATATATATGTATTTTAATATACAATCATATACCCTACCTGTAAAGTGGGATTAACAAGTGGTCTATGTGGGTGCGGTATGCAGTGCGCGGAGCGGTGCAAGGGCTCGTCACGCAGGCGGACACCTAGCAGCGATAGGGGGGCGCCCACACCCTCCTGTATGTATGTATATATCTTTTTTTAGTACATCCTTAAGTGCATATTATCTATATACTTTTTAATTTTATTCGAAATAAAAATCGAAATAAATTCGCGAGATCTTGACAGAAACATTAAACTGAAGCTACTTTTATTTTTTAAAATACTAACCTTACGACGTATAGGTTTAGTAGGACTGACATCTTGTAGCATTTGCAAGGAACCTGTTGTAACCGGCTCCGTTATAGACGCTGCTTTAGGCCTGGAATCATGTAAACATACATATATACATCTCATATACTAATAAACAGGTTTATACGAAGCGAGTGGAGAAGAAAGCATAATATATAAAAAACGTGCCATGAAGAAAATGTGTGTATAGAATAGAATAAAAATATTGGGATTTTATGTATTTTAAACATAAATATGTATAATTGATTATATCATTTGGTTAGGGTGTGTAAAGATTGATAGTGACAAGGTAATGTTAGATAGCAAAAAGCGATTTAATAGAACTATCGTTTTACCTTCTTGTATATATGTATTTTGCATACAATATTCGGTATGGCCAAGAAAAACTACGATTGAGAGGTAAAATTTATTGCAAATAATAATTACAATATTTAATAATTATTAAGTAATAATAAGCTTTTACATAGATAATAAATACTGATTCAATGGAATGAATATATAATCTGTAACTACACACCGTTCCAGGCATATTACTTGTGTCAAATTAACTGAAAACAAAAAGAATAAAACTAATTTAAAAATACATGAATGTATGGATCATGTGTAAGATGGCAGCTACATACAACTAAAGTATGGTATTTTTATATACTTAAAATATGATATATGATTTTCTTGAATAATTTGTTTATTATCTGTAGTTTTCAATAAACATGTATTAACAACATCGATTTACACATCTTTATATACTTACCTGAGTTTTGTATGGACAATTGGACATATGAATTATTTAGTACATGCGCGTACATACATAAGTGTGTTATATTTGTATAAAATTTATTATAACAAATGCATCATTCACACTTAATAATGACATGCAATATCTTAAAGCTACCATACGATGATACAACATAAAATGTCAAAGTATATTATTATAATATGTATTAAATTTTTATTGATCCCTATAATAAATAACATTTTCTGTTGCCAATTTCACATTTTATTTCAATATATCAGTGTCGACGATATTTTGCAGTCAAAAACAAAGTGATTACTCAAAATTTCAATACAATTGTTAACAAATTGAAAACATGCAAGGAGAATTTTTTTTAATGTCAGTTTAAGTTTATTTGTTAAAAATTTACAATACACTTTAAATCACTCAATGAACTGCGAATATTCTAGAGTTAATATTACCTATGTCCTGCCTTTATGCTTCTAATTATAAGTCAGTTAGTAATTACGTTTTTTAATAAATAAGAATATTCAAGCATTATTCCATATGTAGCAGGATGGGCAGAGAGAATTTAGTGTCAAGACACTCCTTTCTCCACTTAATCCATTCATCAACGGTACTTAACGCCACACTCTATGTCTCAGAACGGAAAACTGAAAAAAATAAGTCGTGACTCTCCTTTTGGAGATAGAAACCATAAACTTCATGTTTGCAAACACAGACACACACATTCACCTGAACCGCAATATCTTGGGTATTCTATCAATAATAATGGGTCTAGTTTAAGGCTATGGCTTATCCAGTTTGAACGCGGTGGGTGAGGCTCCAATCTTCATGAGAATCGAACTGACAACCGTCACGTTTCTAATTGAGCCACATAAACACACTCACCTGAAAGGCGGTATCTCGGGTATGTTGCCGATGTTGATGCGCTTCGTGGGCGGCTGCGGTTTGTCTACTTTGGGAGTGGTGGGCGTGACCCCACGCGTCGGCGTGTTGCGGGTCGACGTGCGTATGTCGTCCTGGCTGGGGCCTTCCGACTGCGGAATTAGGTTATTAATTATATGTGACGTTAGAGATGTATACTAAAAAAATGAACATATTGTTTGCTGAAAATATTTACAAAATATACTGTTTCTTACGTTCTTATAACGTTAATGACAATTGAAAATAACTTATCACAGATTATGTTATCAAATAGAAACTAATAAGTTTAAAACTAACTACTTAAAATACGTATAATAATATTATTTTAATGCTATTACAGCTATTTACAACTTATGTTGAGCAATAAGATTTATTATTTGACGAAACTGATTTTTTATTACAATATCACGGACATTTTTGGCTCATGCCGTTTTGCCGGTGATGCTTGTGATTGGTTCATTAATTATAGTGGGTGAATCCACTCATAGATAATTATTACGAAACGACAAAACTAAAACATAAATATTGCATACTTATACTTTAAGCTATAAGGACAAACAATGGGTGCGTCTTAATGCTTTGTACTATCTAAAGTATCATCTGGAAACCACACCAAGAAACAAAAAAATGAAACCCACACTCACCAACAAAGGGGCGTGTGCATTCTTAATGGCTTCCCGTCTTTGATATTCCACTTTGGCCATCTCAGTCGCCAGCCACCCCGGTATCTCCGGTATCGCTATACGTAGACATAGCACTATTACTAGTACCACGTGCTGATGACAATGTATTCACATTAATTTAATAATATTAAAAAAGTCCACTTCACGCTGTATCAGGCATGGCACAGCGTAAAGTTGAAATAAAGTGAAAAACATTTCAAACTAAAACCAATACAAATCTAACTTACCTCCAACGCAACAATGACCAATATGGTCTGCGCTGGAGTCGCATCTGGTAACAAGCGGTGCACGGGGCCGGACAATCCTATTAAGGCGCAGTTCACTAAAACTGCTACAGCTACCATTGCTTCCATTGCGTGCTGGAAGAATAAAATACTGTTTTATTTCTTTTACTAGCGACTCAAACGCGGCTTCGCCCGTTTCATGTTATTGTTATATTACAGACAAATTATACAGAATGTTGGCATTTATAAGTATAATTTCACAATCTCATACATTCTTTGACAAGTTATTCTTAATTTCTCAGTATGTTTCCACAAAATATGCTGTCAAAATGTTAACTGTTCATATGTCCACTATAGTTTATTAGTTTCTGGCTATCAGTCAACCGACACAAATGTACACGCACCTGCCAGCTGCCTATACTGCTGACGCGCTCGCCGAAGGGGCGCTGCGCCACGTGGCACAGCTTGAAGGCATCGGCGCGCACCTCGCACGCGTTGTTAAGCAGCGCGCACAGTGCTGCCAGCGGGAAGGCTGCCGAGAACAGCACCACGTGGCCCAGCTGCGTCAGCATCTCCAGGTACTCCGCAAACGTGCCTTCGTACTAACATTAACAGATATACCGAATATAGCAGGCTAGACAGAGATAACCTAGCGTTAAAACACTCCCACGCATCACCCAATTTTCCAAACATTGTGTTAAATGATGGCCGCAATTTGTCTTGTTACCAGAATGGGTAAATGAAAATAATTCATTACCCCATTCTTGTTACAAAGACAAATTGCGACGTACAGTTACACGTTTGTTCAAATCAAATATAACATTTAAATACCCATTTTTTCTATGTCAGTATTGCCATTAATATATATATTTCTCTATAAATCGTAATAAATATTGAAAACCATATTATATGTAGGTAAAAATTAAAGATACGTTTTAACTTCACGCCGTATCCCGCACAGTAGGGAAAGCAGTGCCAAGTTACTTAAGCACTATCTATTCTCCAAGTTGAATAACAAAACTCAACGCCGCGCTTTATGATATTCAATATTATTACCTTAAACAACTGAGATTCTAACTCAGCTTGATGTATGACTTTCTGAGCGAGTGGCTCTCTACTGTCCGAATCTCTTCTATCTTTCTCCTTATCAGTGCTACCATTAATTAGCATTTCTGGTTGATCTCCCGACGACGATGTTTTCTTTTCGAATAATTCTGTTAGTTGTGCTGATGTCGGTACTGCGAATGTAAAGGTAATAAATAATTTCTTAACTTTATATAAATATATATTTTTTTTATATCTATAATATCTTCTCCCAATTAACTTCATTCGTCTAAATATTTAATTTTACTAGATGTTATAATGTATATAATTTTAAATTTCTAATTATTAATAATTAAAATACTGCGGATCAACGTAAAATGTACAAAATCTATATAATATGTAAAATTTATAACACTGCCAATATTATTGTTTCTTTTGAGCTTATATATAAAAAAAAATTAAAAAATCATACTCACTCTTACTTGGACTCAAAGCTCCAAATACGTCGAAACAAATCTTAGCTAATCTTAAGTTTTCAATGAGGTATGGCAACGCAGATTCTTTTAAATTGCCTATTATTTGACGAGTTATAAGTAACACAGCTAGTTGCTGAAAAAATACATATTTTTTTTATTTTCAAAAGACAAATTTTGTCGTTTATTTTTTTAAACCGTCATTTTTTTCTAATCGACATAAAATCATTAAGACCTCTACGCTGAATCGATATATGAAAAAACCATACATGCATAGTCTCATATAAAAGAAACGCACGAAACTGTCGCCTAATTCACCAATTAATACCTAAGCATATAGTATAGTTTGTCGTTAGCATTTGTAAATTCAACCCGCACATAGCAATTATAAGTTTTTTTTAACCGACTTCTGTTCAATGTTAAATACTTACTTCTTTCAGCTTATCCATATCCTGCAGATAAAATGCTATGTAGAATAAACTCATGAACGAATTCACAAACTGAAACTGTAAAGAAAAACAATTACATGTATTTTTAATTACTCAAATTTATTTAGGGATTATACATCGAAAGCAATATAATACTATATTTATAAGGTACCATTTCGTAATGTTTTCTTTCATTTTGCTTTGTAATAAATATTTCAAAATCCAGAAAGGATTACTACTTTAATATTAACTTATATATTACTTTAATATTAATGTGATATTATTTTATGAATAATTATAATATTTATATTATACATATAATCATTTTTTTAAGAGGCCAGCATGACACAGGGGTACAAATGTGTGGAAGCACTCGAAAAATGAAATATTTAATATATTCATTCCCTCGCTCTGGCGCCGGGGCAAAGCGCTCCGTTGAGTTACGCCACTCAACACGCAATGCCTTCGGAATTCGGCGGAGAAGCGAATTCCGAAGGTATTGCGTGTTGAGTGGAGAAGAAGAGAGAAGGCTTCAGCGGAGAAGAGAAAGCTGCGTGACTAGGCTCCCTCTGCCTACCCTGTTACAAGCGAGATATAGCGTGAAACTGATAAAGAGGCAACTTTTTAAGGACAATTTTAAAAACATTACGAAAATGTACCTTAATAACTTATCGTAGTCACTGACTGAAATAAAATTAAAGTGTCATGAGAATGTGGTGATTGTGAATTTGTAATAACAATGATTATTTTGTTAATTATTTCAATTTTATTTATAAAATTATGTAATGTTGAATCGATAGCTGTTATTTATTTACAACATGTAAAATGTAAAAAAAAACTATTTAAACCAAATTTACGTCATGCAAATATTATAATAGCGTGCACAGATTAAAAAAATAGCATGCTTAAAGAATGCAGTTTAAAAAGTCTAAGCTTCATTTTTAACATTAAAATCTATGTTAAATAATATTTTAGTGTATTTAAAGCGTGACTTTACGGCATTAGTTTTTAGCATCAAATACAAACCAATGCTATTTTCAGTATCAGATGATTTTCATACTTTGTCTCGAGTCGATAGTTTTCTGTTTATATATCGTAGAAGTTACCATTATAACGAAATGTTGTTTCATCCATTCCAGTTTGGTAAGCGGTAAAGAGAAAATAATATGCGCTATAGTCATATTTTACCACTACTTATTAATATTTTCATCTACATTTACTTGGAAAATGACTAAACAGATTTTTTTTATTATGGATACGCTATTTAATGTTTTTTTTTAATTATACGTGCTAATTTAATCTACTCAGATCTAGATCAAGTCTAGAAGAAACTTGGAAGATTATTGCATGCAAAAAAGATAAAGTTTTTGTAATGTTATTGATCAAATGTTGCTATTAAATGAAAAACTCACTCAATATACATAGAAATGTAAGATATTTGAAATATAAGTATAATAATGAAGAGTTCTTTTAATACTCAGAAGGGATTTTTTTTATTATTACGTTTTTTAAAGAATTTATAGAATTTTAGTACACACATACAGTTTAAGTAGTGGTGTATATAATATAAGAAATACCTATTATACAAAAACATCGAATATATAGATTATTAGGACTAGTAATTACTATTAGAGAAAGGAAAAAGTTACTTTGTGATATGCATATAATATCATCTATGTTCATAAGCATTAACATTTTTTATCAAAAAATATATTTCACAGGGTACTACGATAAAAAAACTGATTAATTTACTTATTATTATTAAAAAATACCTTTGTCGTTGAGCCATTTAGCGATTCTGGCATAAACTTCTTCTTCTACCGCAATCAAAATAGCGAGCAGCGCTCGAGGAATCCAACTAAAATAAAATATTGTGTCCTCCCACCAGTCCTGTACAGAAGAATAAAATAAAATATTGTAAACTATATTTGTATAGACCTATTTTATTATGTTATGTTGACATTATATATCAAGCAAAATTTAAGAAAAAACCAAACATCTACAACAACAATAAAGATACTAAAACATGATATGCACCTGCGTCCTCAACAAGACAAACGTCGCCAACGCCGCCACGCCCAAACAAATCAACATCAACGGCAAAGACACGCAGTGTCGCCACGCGCGCCGTCGCCACGCCGCGTAGTGCGGCTCGGGGCGCCCCGTCACCTCGCTGGTGGCCATGTCGCCCTGGTACCCGTACATGGAAAATGTGTTATTATGGTATAATTTATAGCCAAATTTTACATTTTTTATATAACTTGTATGTAGCCTATGCGTTATTCTGTTGTATAAGCTCTATTTCTGTGTAATCAGTTCAGTACAAGAGTAGAAGGAATAGTAGTCCAACTTTTTGTAGACTCCACTTATTTTTTTTTTGTAGACCGTAATTTTTTACCTTTTTATACTATGTGTAAAGGAAATTATATCGTACTTTGAGTGGTAAACTATGTTGTAAAAGTTTTACTAAAAACTCAATATTATAATAAACTTTACATATTTAATGAATGATGCATATTGCTAGAAGAATCTATTCTTAGAAGTTTGTTAAACATTAACTGCTTTTTATTCTATTGCTAGTTATCTAATAATGGGATATAATGAGACAATGTGTTTGTTCTGTTTATGTTAATTTATGTTTGTTTTTCATTTTGTGTTTTAGTTAATTAATATCAATTATGGTGTAATAAAGTATTAAAATAAATAAAATAAAATAAATAAATAAATAAGTATTCCTGAGCCCACATGATTCTTTGCGATAGCAAAGTTTTATACGGAAAAAAGTATAATTTCCAGTTTAATTTTATATCACATCTTCGGATTGAAAATTAACTAGCTAGAAAATTGTTTTGAATCTTAAAATACGCTTTTAACGGTTAGTTTTTCCACACACAATAATCATAGGAATTTGAGTAGGAATTTAGGTCGTAGGTTACTTTATTAGGGAATATATTATCTATATTTACTAAAGTAAATAAAAAATATTTAATGGTATCTGTCGCGAATCAAAACATGTATGTGTATAAATGAATATTTTAAATATAATTTCATCTTAAACATAATCTCACTAAGGCATTCAAACATACAAAAACATCTAAGAACCTTTATAACATGAAACCTAATGAAATATGAAAATGATTAACTATTTCACGCAAATGTCAAATAATTTCTATAAAACAACCTTTTTAAAAACTAAACTATTCTAGTTTGAGACACTAATATAAGAAAAATAAAATATAATCTTTATTATGAACCTTGTATCCACAATCATTAGCCGAGTAGTACTAAGAAAGAAATATATATGTATTATTTATTTCAAAACGATATTTTTAAAGTATTATTCCACAATAAAGAGGGAAAAATATTTTTCTTAATGTTTTTTTGTGTGTGTTCTAAGGGTAAAGTAGCACTTTACAGATTTTTTTCAAGATTCGAACAAGCGGGATTCGAACTCGTACCGTTTGAATCATTTTCTATAATATTTTTAATAATAGGACTTTTTTAATTTATGATTTTAGTAATATTACCTGAAATAAAGGTCTTGGCTCAATTAAGAGCTCGTCTCTTTGGTCTAACGTTCCCCATCTGTATGCAAGCACATTAGAATATCTGTAAATAAAAAAAACATATGCAAAAATATTTATTGAGAGACCATCATAGCGTCCAGCTATAAACGCAGTGGTTGTGGGTTCTATTCCCACTCGGAGGAATGAATCATTTTCATTTTTTGGGTTTGGTTCAAATAGTCTTATAACAAATAGAGACTAAATAGAGAAGGCGCTAAATTATTTCATCACAAGAAAAGAGAATGAAATACATATTTTTTTTGTAATTGTATATATTTAAAAAAACCGCTATATTTGAAAATTGAAAAAAAACAAAACAAAATTTACCGTTTCCATGTTTCCAAATAAACACAAGCCCACAAAACGTTGAACAGTGAGAATAACACGTACGCTATATCTTTCCAATAATCATTGGCTGTTCCCAACCAAACCTGAAACATGCATAGATAAATAAAAATAACAATATAAAAGCTACACTATAATGTTCATATAAAAAAATAAGCACAATGGTATAGCGTCTAACTGTGAACGCAATAGTTATGTCGACTCTACTCGGAATGACGATTAAATTTAATATATTTTCATTTCTCCGCTATATTAAAGCCGGGTTCCACAGCAAGTGGGGCGAGCGATAGAAACCAGATTTTAGACAAAGGGCGGTGTTAAGTTACGCCACTGAACACGATGTTTTTGTGAGAACGAAGGTTCTTTTACTAGGTTTCCCCTGTTTTAAACTTATAACTTTCTTATAACACAAATATTAAAATAGCAATTTCTTACCCAAAAAACGAATCCCACCACAGCAGGTACTGTGAGTGATTGCGTGTAGTGTCCCAGCCATGCAAAATACATTGCTATTTTCACACCGAAATATTCACTTATCTCATCTGGAAATTAAATATTATATCTTGATGTATATAAGGAAAAACATGTATAGAGGGAAATGGTACAGATAAGCTGGAATAACAAAAACTCAAATACATAATTTATTTAACCACATACATACATTGAAATGTAATAAAATATAATAATATATAAATTAAATATTGTATACTGCTCGCGAAAATTTTGCGGACAGAGTGGTAAGAAATATGACACAGTTATAATTTATATTCAAATCATTATATACAGCCATACGTACCCAAAGGTTGCGGAGAGAACAGAGTTTTAACCCATTTCCTTCGTAGATTCTCTAAAGACGACCGCTCGTGGAGAGGAAACATACTAGCCACTACACCACGACTTACACATGCCGGTACTGTGGAAAATTATTAAACTTAGTAATTTTCTTAGATCTTCAGTTTAAATTGAAAAAAAAAAAGAATTTATCTGATGAAAAATCACATATGCTTTATATAAGTGTAATTTACCACAATCTTATAAATAACTAAAATATATTTAAGAATTCACGCATTTTCCTCATGTAGCAGGACAAGAAGAAACCAAATATTAAGACACTTTCTTTCATTTTCGCCAAATTTTAAGATACCGTATTTTTAATGGCAGAATCCAACGCAACGTTTTGCCTTAACTAGTTCATCCCCAGTGGCAAAAAAACCGACAACCACGGTAGCCGTATTAAAATAACCATTATCTTACAACAAACTACAATATATGAAATCCATATGTCATAAAACAACTCTCACCGATACTCTGTCCAGGTCGCAAAGTGAGCGCCGGCTCCAACTGTAATTAATCTTAGATTAATAAAGTACAAAAAATTACAGGGAATTTTTGATTTGTTTTTACTTTAAGCTTAATCTCATATGTAGTAGGAAAAACATTGAAAATCTCTATTCTCATGAATTCGAAACACTGTGAGTTGACTGGCGAATTTCATTTAGACATTTGGTCTGTACCCTTTCCCTCTATACGATGTTTTTTTTATAATATTTGACCATTCTAAATATACCTATACTCTAAAACTCAGCTAAAACGAGTTTTATCTTATATCTACATTTTAAGTAAGAATATTTCACTTATTCAGATGAGATAAGTGTATATTTTGGAGTGAAACTAGCAAACAGCAATGTATTTAGCATTGCTCGGACATCTCTTACAGTAAATGTCTTCCACTACCGGAACGTGGAAATAAAAATGAAACAATCTCAATAGTTAATGTAATAAAAACCAATTTTCTGTCAGAGGAAATCGTACCCAAAAATATAGCGATTACAGTAAGAAGCTGTCCCATTGTACCAATGATTACTGTGAATTTGTAATAATATGTTAAATACATATAATAAATTATGTTATTTTTTAAGTAAGGAAAATGACATACTGTGTGATATGATAAGCGGTTTTCCTATTGTATCATTTCCTTTACCTCTCCATAATAAAATTCATCTGAAATCACCTATGTTTTAGACATGCAAAAATATTTATATGTGTACAAATATATACGAGTATAGTACATATGAAAGATTTAATAAACAAGAATAAACATAATCAATTTTAAATATACTCGTATTCAAATATATTTAGATGATTTTCACATTCCAGGTATTTTGAGAGAGAGTTTGAGATATACGCTAGATTTAATATGAAACGTCTGAAGGTTTATCCAAGTGTATTCAAAGAATCGTTGAAAAGCGGTCGACGTGCTTAATCTTTCCCGAATCTACCTTTAAGCATTCCTTACTCGATTTCCAATAATGGTTAAAGATAAAGTGAAATATATTATACACAATATTATATACTTTACATAAGGTAGGGAAGTGTATTCGAAAGTGTCTTTTTGTCAGAGAAAACCAAACAAGTGTAACATGATCGATAAATGAAATGAAAATATTAAATATTTTATTTCCCCGAGTGGGAATCGAACCCACAACCGACACGTTACAGTCGCGCGAATGTGCCCCTGCATCAAGGCCTCATATAAATATAGATTCTTTAGTGGAAAAAGAAAAACAACCTTTCTATAAGTGTAAATCAAATGCCAATAAACATTATAATCTTAATAACATTAAATAATGGCCATGCAACAAACACTCCAATGATTCAATCGCATGTATTATATTATACATATTGTAGCTCGAAGCTTCGTTTGCGTAGACACATTACGAACAAAATCCCACTTTTTTTCTATATAATATTATTTTGGGACTTTCGAGAATTTCTCTCTCATTGCCTCTTCGTTCTTTCCTTCGTTCCTTTCTTAGTAGTTCCCTACAAAATTTCTACATTTAGAAATTTTTAGTTTCAGTTGTACAAAGTTAGTCAGTCACTCATTAAAGGTAGCGATTTATATAAATACACCTTTATTGTAACCTACAAAAACTGAAAATAATTTATATAGGTATATAATATGAAATATAAGATAACTCCTATATTCAAAGTTTTTTAAAACAAGCCATTTTTCACTGGGAAGCTTTCCCGAAAACATAAATTCCAACAGTAAACATTATGTTAAACAAACGGGACCGTCGTAAAGTGTAATATCATTTACATTAAGTTACTATGGACCTAGGAAAGAAATATATATTTTACACAAACATACTTTTATGAGCACTTTTGAATTATGAATTTATGAAATTTTGACAAAAGTAAGTATTTTTATTGCAAATAAAACATGTCAAAAGTGGACTTTTTATTAAGAAATTTATAGACGTATGAAGAAATAACGCACTATTTTTGCCGAAATACCTTAATAACGACGTAATTTAGTTTGATTGAAATGTATATAATAGCATTCTTTCTTTTATCGTAACAAGAGAACAATTTTCATTAGCTATTGTATGCCTGATCTTTATCAATCTTTATTTAGTACACTGTATAGAAATAGTTTACTTATTAATATTTTCATCTCTTCGCTCTGGCATCAAGGCAAAAAGCACGGCGTTGAGTTCCGCCACACGAAATGCCTCGATAAATTCGCGGAAAGTGGGAAACAGAGTGTCTTAACACTAGGTTAATCTCTATCCTGCTGTATGTGGGATACAGCGTCAGGCTGATTTAATTTTTTTTTTTATAAAGAAATGGTATAGAAAAAAGAAGTATGTAGTCTGGCTATAATATATTTTCATACAATTCGTGAAACACAAAAATGGTTTCAGTTGTTACTTAAGAAAATGATGTCTATTGTTGTATACGTTTATGAAATATGAATAATTCAAAGCTATTGATTATCGATACCATGGCACAGCTTACCATGGCTAGATTAGCTTAGTATTCAACTTCCATTTTCGAGGTATGGTTATTTCTGAAATTACAATAATATCCAGGAAATCTATCGATTTACATATTCCACTTTTTCTGTATCTATGAACCTAATGGTTAGTAGGCACGAGTTTAGCTTAATATAAAACATTCAGATTATCTATTTTATTTTATTAATTATTTTAATATGGTTTTAGTCCTAGCATTGATCAAATTCAATAATATTAAATAAAACAGTTTAATTTACAAAGTCTGGTTACTCTTCAAGATCTGAGGTACTTGAATTGTATTAAGGTAAAAAATACAGATACATAGGAAGATAAGTTTAGATTAGTAAAATCTTAGAAAATCAAAATTGATGTATATACATATATAAAAGACTGTCCACTGTTTGAGTGGACCATTGAAGCTCAAAAAATCTCAATTTCATAGAATAGATACTTGAAAGCCCTCTATCGCTCGAGACCCACTTACTAACATTGAAGGGCCAAACTACACACTAAACTTAAAAACAGATTTTTCTGCAATAATTCAGAATTCCAGTAGTTAAGGAAAATAATTAATTAACCAATATAACCATAACCGTTCATATATTCACATCATCATATAATCACATATAACCTATATGGTTCAAAAGCATAAGACACTTTAATTAAATGCTTAAATCATTTCAAAACAACTAGTGGGTACTTAGTGTGAGTGAGTTTTAATATTTTTTTTTAGCTCTGCAGAATAGAGGAAGGGAATTAACTTTAGACACAAAGGCACAATTCTCTACTTAGGTATTTTAAAAACATTGCGTGTTAAGTGGAGGAACTTATAGCCGCCCATTGTTTACCGAAGCGTGAAACAAAAATATAATAATACCTTTCCCTCAAATGGGGATGGAACCAACAACCATCGCGTTGATAACCAGAATACGCCACGAAGGTCTCTAATAAAAACAGTTTATTTTATGATATAAATAAAATATCTAAGCTCAATAATGACATTTAGGCCACGGTCATTGCCGATATGGGACACGAGAGTACGACTAAAACGCGAGAGATTTAAGTAGCTTCTTTGAAAAAGAAATGCTTTTCAAACATTGAACTTTATTTATGTTGCATCTTGACATCTTCTAGTTACATTTCATTTTTAGAATATTTTTTTCGTAAAACGTTCTTTGAAATCGTTTAAGCAACATTTTCTTTTTAATATATTTTTTTTATATAAAAATATGATTAACGTAAAAGGTAAATAAAAATGTAAAAGTAAAAGTTCCTATATAAAACTTTTCATTTACTGTAAATTGACATATGGTCCTTGGGGGTTATAAAGAAAGCATAAGTGCTCTCTTTGTTTCGAGATTTTTTTCTTGAAGTTAGTACGATAACGAGATTTTACGTTTAAATAGATTACGCAAAAGAAGTTGCGGGCGATGTCTAGTAGCAGGTATGTAAGTACATATATGTTGAATATTAAACTAAGAATTTCAACGCAGCATATTTTCAACTCTCACTTTTAAAAAATTACTCAGACAATACTCTAATCATGGTCTCAATAAAAAAATACCACGTCACAGTTCTATTATGGTTGACTGGACTTCTAACGATTGTAAGCAACGGAAACAATACATTTCCCTGACGTAATTGCTACTACTATAGAATCATAATATCTAATGAAATGTCGCGACGAAATGTTGAACCTGAACCTCATTTAGAACACAATGGTCACGAAAAGCCTTTTAGCTTCACGCTTTATCCCTAGCGGGGTAGCATCAACCCGCACATATCTAAACTACATGCCTTGGTCCTCATGCTTTACGTCACCTTCTCAAGTAACATGAATTCTGTGTCTCGAAAGTCAACTGTGGTCTCTTCTTGGCTCTCTTACCACTTCTACTTATTCCACTGCCTACTATTTTGAAGAGATTATTGAAACAGAATGTAAAAGAATAAAAACTTACCCTTTGAAAACAATGCATATCTCGAACAGTGAATTCCTTATAGCCACCTCCGAATTCCGGCTTCAGTAGTTTCGGTAGGTGAATCTCTTCTGCAGTTTGTAATAAGCTGGTATTCAGGAACAAATATGATTATTACTAAATTATTATTATTTTATAATCATATTATTTAATTATTTCTATAAATTATGAAAAATATTGTTTTGAATAAGCATTGTTTTTTAATAATTTATTGGTGAAATCGAAATGAACTTAAATATAAGCATTCAGATAGACCTCTTTTATACTTTTTTTTTTCATCTTCATACTTTTTCCAGGATAGCGGAGATGAGTAATGAAAGTTATGATTTATTTGTACCAGACCAGAGAAACCAAAATTATTTAAAATATGTTCTCATGGGAATCCACATGGAACCCATAACCATCACGTGTATAGTCAGATATTGCACTGCGCCATGATGATATACTGACCTAATATATTGACATAATGTAATAAACCGCCTAATTTTTATAGGTATATCAATCCTAACAATTATCAAAACTAACAACTAATTTGTCCAATCATCACAAATCGGTCGTGCAGTACCACTTACACATCGTCATCGGCTGTAATATAAAAGGCGGAACGCTGTGAGGAGGCGTGTTGTCGCACACACACACGCAAACGTGGCCGACTTCCACGCAATTTTTGGAGAAGCCAGAGAAGCATGCTGTCTGGAAGACCTGCGATGAAAATTTTATTGATTTTATTTACGTTATTGCCTTCTTAAATAAGTATACTATTCAATAAATTTATAATGTTTGTAATAAGTTTAATATTTACCAAATAGTTATCATTATTAAATTGTTTAATACAGTCAACGTTCAAAGTTATCACAGTTTTTACTCGCCTAGTGTAGTCAAAATCGCTGTTTAATACAAAAATGTAAATATTATTTATACATTTTTTGTTATACAAAAACAGAATTTCACAACAAAACCTAGGCATGAAAGATCTTTGAAATGTACGACAATCGCCTTTAGCCAGGCTTTGACAAAACAACGCCTTTCTACAAAGGGAAGGCAAAAAAATACTGTACAATGTGCAATACGGTGAACGAGTCGTGTCCCTGAAGTTAGGTTTTCAGAACTGTTACGCTTTATTCAAAAACAGAAAAATCGTAAAAATCAAATCAAAGCTACAGCCAACTGCAGACCAAACGCGACCACGACTCGCCGACCGTACTGTAAAGAAGAAGCATCAATCTGTTTCCTTATCTAGTCTCTACATTCGCCGCTGAAACTGGAAAGTTAAGTAGATACTTCATGTGCCAAATTGCCTTGCCAAATGTCTGCAGTTTGATTTATAAGTGGGGATTACTTGTTTTATTATATGATTTATGTTTAATACTATTTTTTACGATTCTCTCAACTTGACCGCGAATAAAAAGACAAATATATCGAGTATAAAACAAATAATATCTTCTTAATTTTTATTCGACTAAAAGATATACATAACAATACAATACAGATAACATTATTATTATAAGTATTTTTTCTTCTATTATCACCAATATATTCTTTTTAATTTCACGAAGCTCTCGTATTCGACAAGGTAAGCAAAGTGAGCTAAACGACACTCAAGGGTATTTATAAACCTCCGTATATTTTATGATAAAAATATTCCAGAGAATATTCGTGTACACTTTATATTTTTATATCTATAATCTATATATATACTAAGTTATGTGAGTATATTGCGTGAGTACAAAAGAACTAAGAGACACGTAAGGTTAAGGGTCACTGGCCAAACCATTAATAGTTCAACGAAACTTTCCAAACTTTTGTGTATATTTAATATGGTTATTTATTTTTAGGTAACATAAATTTGTATTTAAGTTTCAAGACTCAGAAAAAACCACTGAATTTTTACACGATTTACGATATCTCAGCGTAATTTAAATAGGGGTTTATTTTTAATATTTTCTATAGACGACTATTTTCAACTTTTTATTTTGACAATGAATGTACACTATCTTGAAACTTAGAAGGTAGTGTAATTTTGAATAGATAAAGTTTTTATTAAACTTTCAGGGTACTTTTTTAAATTAAAATGCTGGGGTGGCCACAAGATGATTCGGGGGTGGGCAGGGCCTATGATATGATTACGTGCTTAATAGTATGATATACTCGTACATATAACTTTGTAAATATATAAAATAATGTCTACAACACTTACAAAAAATGTACAACACAGAATTTCAGATTGATACTTTTACATAGTTATTCAATACATATAGTGAATCGGCAATGGGAATATTTAATTGAAATAAACTTTTATCTAAATTAATTTATATCATGTACAATTTTAATTTTCAACTACCTAATGTTATCTGCAATAACTATTTTACGATAATGTGTTCCAGTTTAGATGTGGTTTTTATTTATTTTACCAATAATAATATTATGAAAAAATTTTTTTTTTCAATTTAATGCCTAGTAGTATAATTAAATAGTATTTTTAATAATTTTATTTAAAAAAATTTAAGTTATTATGATGGAATGTCTCTTCTACTCTTGTAAAAAAAGAGTAATGTTATTAAAATAATTATAACAAAAAAATTGCATTTCCTTAACCCACTCAATTGCAGCCTCGAATTCATAAGTCAATTATTATTACATATTTACATCAAAACATTACTTACCTTTTGGAAATATAAGCACAACATCAGTCTGTTGTGTAGGAGTTGAATGTAGTAACAATCGTCTAGGATGCATTAAATGGGCTCCCAGCTGGCCCGCCATGGGCAGGCGTCTTCTCAATTCTCTTCCAGCTGCATATTTTATTTTTAAGATAATTAATATAGTATGAATGTATGGATCATGTCCTTAAGTTAATAAGAAAATTTATCTAATCCACATAATATTCTTGTTAAATACTTTATATTATTTTCCATAGTTTCAAAACTATTTAATTTTTGAACTAAAAAAGTATTAAAATCTCAGTATCAAATAAAATTATGTATTAAACTAAACTTGTTTTTTTAAATAAAAATACGTATTATAAACGTAAATATAATTTGTTTTTTGGTAACTACTTTAAAATAGATTTAACTGTAGAAACAGCATATTATACGAGACGTTTACATCATACTTCAATTAATGATCATAGCGCACCTACACGGCCCGACCAATAAAACAATAATATAAAAGTAATTCAAAATAAATAAAGTTTTTACCGCTATCCAATTTATCTTTAGCAAACTCAGCAAAAGATTTATGTTCTTGCGGTGAAGAATGAGTACTACTTCCGTTTTCTACTTTCTCATGATTGCCGACCACACTATTATCACCCTCCATCACGATTGCTCAAAAAGACGACGAACAATGAATCTGGCAAGGCCTTCAATGATCTTACATCATCGATTACAATAAACCAACTAAATAACTACGCACTGACTCACTGCTATAATAAAGGGCTTATATTTACGAGACCTCTAAACTATTTTTTACATTTTATAAATATACGAATAACACGCAAAATATTTTTTTGAGTACGCTCTTAATAAATTAGTGCGCGACAAACAATCATCTGTCAGAATTCAAAATTGATTTTTGGCCGCCATTACTTCAGTAGTATTGCCAACGTTTATTTAAAATTAGCCCTTATAAGTACAGTATCATTAAATGATTATCAATAATATACGTACTCGTGGGTTCATATTTCATAATTTTATACAAAGTATAATAAAATGTTTTTGTTGTATGTTTTTTTTGTATATTCAAAGTACATTGAAATAAATTTCGACATAAAATGTTAATTGTGGTCTTAGTATATACCAAAAATATATGTTAGCCAAAACTAAATTAACTAAAAAAACCGACAATGTATATAGTATAATATCCTCGTAACTAATATCATCGTTAAATTTTTGCAAGAATATAAATTTTATACCAAATTTGGCTTTGGTCATTTTAAAAAACTATAGGTAAGTACGTCCCTAGAATATGATAAATTGAATTATTAGTTAATATTGTATATAACACAAAGAATGTTATTTAGATTCATAACTAATATGGACGTTGTAAAGTTGTAAACTTTAAAAAATCTGATATAAAAAAAATTATGTGTCACATATTTGTTACTGGCAATACAAACAAATTACGACAACTTCATTTTCTCAAGTCGCAACTCGCGCAGTTTCTCAATTTCGGTTTGTGTGTTAATACAAATCATAATGGACGTTTAAAAATCGTAATTTTTTGTTTTTGATAAAATAAGATACACTTCAAGTAAACTTGATTAACTAGCATATAAGAAACAAACGCCACAAACCAATATTAAAAGAAATTTATCAACGTATCTGAAGGTACGTATTGGTTTAATAAATGACCTTCTTTGTTTGCTATTTAAAATTCTCTAATAAGAATTATGTGGTTTATTGTCAGTTATAGTTTTAGTATGTAAATTTTACTATTCCTTCTTTAAATTTAGGTCACGGCTTATAAATTCGTAACATGTTATTTACGCAGTTTGTTATTTTATTTAGCCTACTTTCTCGGGAACAGCTGTTACGTCGATATACATTGAGCTAAACAGCTGATTTTATCGTCTCAATGTTTTCATATTTTACTTTATTAAAATAGTGATAAAAAGTTGTATTTTATTAGTCTTTAAGCCATTGTGCAGGTCAAAATTGTCAATAACGTGTAGATTTAAATGATCGATTTTATATCAATTTAATATTTTTGTATATTAATATATTATACAATTTAACAACATTTTTTTTTTTATTTAATATGATTACATTTTAAAATATGTTAAATCCCAAATACAGTTATTTTTTATATCTAAAGTAGTTTATATTCTTTTTGTTATTAATTCATAAGAACTATAATTGATGTTAATCCACTAAGTATTCAAATTTAATGTGTCAAGAAATAGAATGAATCTTGAATTAATGTTATGAAAGTTTAGAAATTATACTAACATTAATATTGTGTAATCAAATTCTATTTTAAAATATTTTTAAATTAGTAAGGAATTAAATTTAAAAAAACTATAAATTAAAAAAATATTGAATAAATTATATTATTGTTTATATTTATTAATTTGAAATGTATTCATGTTTATTATTAAGTTCAGATATCTACATTTATGCTTAGTATAGAAACTGTACTCGAAACATTTCTTTTAAAATTTTTACTTCACATAGAGGTTTCTGGAAGAAATCTCTTTTAGAGAAAAATTATCCTCTTCTCATGTTTTTCAACATGTTTTAATGTATTATTTTATAAAAAAAAATAATGATATTAATAGATAGCCCAAAATATCATTTTTTTATATAAAAAAACATATTACACAGATGTCATTAGGCTGGGGCAGCCTGCCTCTCCTCTCACTGAGATGCGTGTTGGATCATCTCAGTCTTGAGGATGCGCTCGCTGCATTATCAACTTGCAAGCACTGGAGAAGCTCTATTTTATTATATGAAGGACATAAGTGAGTATTGCAAAGTATTAACAAAATAAGCAATAATAAGTCTCATTCAAAGTCTATGTCAAATAATTATTTATTAAAAACAAAAAAACTTAATGACCAGCAGTCCTAGAATCTAAAAAGATTTGTTATCCTGGAAATTAATATAATTTATTAGGAAGTATAATGTTAATTGGTTTATTCCATATAGGGATATATTGAAGTTGAGAGTTAAACACCTTGAGAAAAACTTGTTTTTGACCCGAGTGTTCAGGAAGTACACTAGAAAATTACACATTTATATTGACAGCTGCGGGGAGGACTTGGAAAATTTTATGAACTTTATACTGCCACAGTAAGTTGATCTGATATTATATTTACAAAATTATAATTATTAACAGTAATAATCCTTAAAATATTACTATTAATAATTAGAATAAATTTAGATTATTATTTGCTTTTAATGAGGCCAGTTGTGGTGCAGGAGCCCAAGCATGTGACTTTAAACTCGGCATGTTGGGGATTCGCTTCCCATTCGAGGAATTAAATATTTCCATTTCTTCGCTCTGGTGACGAGTACCGTTCCGCCATTCAGCACGCAGTGCTTCCAGAATTCGGCGGAAAGTGGCGAACGGTCTTAACACTAGGCTACCTCTGTTTACCCTGCTACATGCGGGATACACCATGAAGCTAAAAGAAATCATATTATAAATATGAAAGTTTGTGAGTATGGATGTTTATTCCACTTTCACGCACAAACTACTTAGTGGATTTAGATAAAATCTTAAAGGAATGTTGCTTATACATCACATTAACGCATAGGCTACGATTTATGTAATGTTTTTGTATAATGTTAACAATAAATTTAAGCGGGCAAAGCCCCGTTTAGATCCCTAATATAATAATATGGCAAACTTCAATTTAGTGTTTTGAATACCTTTTAATTCTATACCTATTAATTTTTTTTAAAATATATTCTTAACAGTTTTAGATCAACTGTTAAAACATTAGACTAGCGTTATATTTTAAAAAAATGTAAATAATAAAGATTAATTAATAATTGACATTTTAATGATCTACAAATGACATACAATACATCTTTAAAAGTTTTCTAGATATCTTTAATCATATGAACTCAACGATGTTATCCATACATACATTCATGTTATAATTTATGTAATCGCTGTTATCAGATATCACGTTGTAATAATAGATTTGCTTAATAGATTACATTTGAACAAGTGATAACGCGTAGATTTCTATCTCAATGCACGGAAGTATACAGTAATACAATGATAGTAGTGTAATTTAATATGAAAAGTTTCTAAAGTATAATGTGGACGGTGATTAGTATCTTAGTTTGTTTTTACTATATAGGTAGAGTACAAACTCCATTATCCGGCCCTCAGTTATACGGATTCGCGATTATCCGGACTATCAACCGCGATAATTCTTTTATAGAACCTACTACAATGAGCTGTGACGACATCGCAAATTTTAATTTAGCTTATGTTACTTATAAATAAATTGAATCAACATTTACTGACTGAAAATATTTGATATCACTTTAGTATTAAAAATATTGTCAAAAAGCGATATTTTTGGTAGCATAAGCACATCTAAATCCTCAAGTAAGCAAATTAATTATAAACTATTGACCAAGGTATATTATTAAGTATTTATTAAGCCCAAATCTAATCTACAGTCAGATACTATAAGAAAAAACTTAAAGACAGCTCATGCCCATATATGTTCATTTTATAAGTTCTATAATACAAGACTACTTAAAAAAATACATAAAAATGAAATAACATGTGTATTTCTTAATCTACTTAGTACTAAGTAATAGTCGTCCGTGTAATGCATTGTTATGCAATGTGATTTACTTAAACGAGATTAAACGTGTGTATGACTGGTCAAGCGTAACATGTTCAAGTCACTTGTCTTCCAGCAGGGTAGCTGGAGTAAACCAAGAAATTTATTAAATATTTTCATCCGATCTATCAACATTTTGACAATTCCACTCCAATTTCCTCTCGTCTATCTATGACATCGACTTAAATTGTTAAATGTAGATATTAAATAAAATATTTACTTTTAGATAACTTTATATTTATATCTAACAGTTTAAATTTATTCGGAACTACGCGGACCGATTTTTTTATCATTGCCTAAAAAAATTAAAGTTGCTGAGAATAAATAGTATCTGATTTATAAATATGAAATTTGTGTGTGCATTCCAGTACTTCTTTATTTTGATAAAGAATTCTTTCTTCCAAAATTATCTTTTGAGAATTACATAATAATGGTAGCATAAACATTTATGCATTTGCGATTTTACACAAATACCTTAGGTATATTTTTATTTGTGAAGTAGCCTGAATGCTAAAAAAATAAATATTTAATCAACTATATAAACAAATAAATATAAGAGCGCTCATCTGATCTGGTATAAAAATAAAGAAAATTCTTGCTTTTTATAATTATTTATACATTGAAGGTTGGGGATGATGTCCGCTTTACGCCTATAAAAATACTACGTATCGGCCTACTGATTCTAAGTTTTTAATATATAAATTTATAGAATGTTTTATCTATTAAGGACATGTAAACAAAGCGCGGGGTTAAGTTAAGCAATCGGGCTACGTTTGCGTCGCTAGTATGCAAAGACGACTTAATCATTGTTAGTGTAGTAGGTATAATGTACTAGCTAACACAAGCAATAGAATTGGCTATAACATTTTTTACCACCAGCAGTAAAGTTAAAAGGTCGTCCTGGTTACAAATAAGCGACATTTCTATTTCTATACACGTAATATCTATATCTATATACGTTTTAAGTTATACTCGAGTCACGCAATACGACCTATAAGGCTGTACGTAAAATGGAGATGTTTCAATCAATATTGTCGCTAAGGTTGTACTCTCTATTTTTAATCACGTAAATGTATTCTTATGTAAGAATAATTTCATGTCAGATCTTTTTTTGATATAAATCTACTAATTTATCTACAATATACTATAATAGTTGTTTTACGTTTGGTTTAGTATAATATGGCGTTGAGTTACGCCACTCAAAGTGGTGTCTTTGGATGAAAAGCATTTATTTCTTTAAACACATTTAGAAGAATTAATAGATAATTGTTTATATTTGACGCCATCATGGCATTAATAGATACCTACTGCGTGACCTGCGTCATATTTTCCACATTCACTCAATGTCATTTTAAATGCAGCTAATATTTTGTAAACAACATTTTTGATTCTATTTTCAGTAGTGACCAAACATTGAACAAATCATATTTTGCTCTCAAAGAAAATATGATTTCATTTCTTTCGCTATAAAGAAGATACAAATAATTTTGTATGGAATTTATTACTTTTCTTTTAAAAATGATGACACACTGTAACTTCACTGCATAACTATAATTCAATTAATTTTGTATAAAAACTGCTCTGAGTTTGTTTAAGTCAAGTAGGTATGATTCGGTTGCATCACGATGTTTCTATAATTAAGTTTATTTTATTATTTTAGCTTGTATCCCGCACATAGCTGGGTAGGCAGAGGAAACCTGGGAACCTAGTACAAAGACACTCCCTTCTCATTAAAACACTTTCGTTCCCACTTTCCGCCGAATTCTGAGCCATTGTTACTCAACGCCGCGCTTTGCTTTGTAGCCCGAGAAACTAAAAATATTAAATTACCCGAGTGGTAATCGAACCCACACCCTTCCCGCTTGCAGTCACGCCCTTGTGCCACCTGGCCGCTACGATCTCCCACTCGACATATCGTATATCTATTTATTATGCACATTTATCTACATACAAGAGTATACGGACGGCTGCTATTTTCTAAGCTTTCCTTACGAGGGAAAGTTGATACAGCATTAGCAAATAGTCATTTCGTAACCCGATATTAGTTTACAATTCAAATCGCGGATTACATTTTGTAATTCGATTCTTCTTGCATGGTTTGTTTTTTTTTTAAATAAATGACACGTGAGTGTTTGGTTGTGAAACGTAAGGTGTAAATAGAATTATAGATACACAAGTATATAGAATTATATATAATTTACATAAAATTTTATATATTTTATATTTTTCTATTTTATGTGCTCAGCTATGTATATTAGTTACAGATAATTCTGGATACTGCCACCTAACATGTATAATGTAAAAAAATATTTGAAATCATTTAAATAAGTCCGTTTCATGTTTTTTTTACTTTTATTAGAGAAAGTTTTCTAATAAAAAAAATATGTTACAGATTCTTTGATACTCTCCGGTTGCAAGAGTTAGTGTTCATCGGGCCCAACTACATACATACTCAGAATGGACCCGTAGCCAAAATAAATCGGTAAGTATTATTTTAAGCTTCGTGTTGTTGCAGAGGAAACCTAGTGTTAAGATACTCTGTTCTCCATTTTGCAATGTCCCAACTCAGCGCCGCTGTTACTGTTTAATGTATTATTAGGTGTATTCGTTATACGAGTTGTCTGATTTAAGACAAAGGTATATACAATGCTTGTGGTTCAAATTGGGTTTGAAGCAATATTTTTGTTAGCTTCAGGTTTGTAGAAATACGGCATGTGTGTAGAAATGTAGACAGTGAGCACCTAATGTCGAGACATTTCCTTTTTCCGTTCTCAAATAAAGACATTCCGTGTTGAATGTCGTAACTGAATACCGCACTTTGTCTTACCGTAGCGAGGGAATGAGAATAATTCCCTCATCTAATAAATCGGAAATGAGAATAATTCTCTCTCTAATAAATCAATGGGTAATATTTTCATTAATATTCTTTGTTATTATAGTTTTATTTTAACTAAATATACAAATTGATTTTACAGAATAATCGCCGAAACGTTAATATTCAAAAACGCACATTGTTTGAAAAATTTAAGTCTGCTTGGTTGTGAAATGACTTCAATTAAGAATGAGAATGATAGATATAAAGTAAGTTAATAATTATAATATAAAGGAACATCTTTTAAACAAAAATCCTGTAAATACAACGTATATAATTTAGAACAACTTTTATTTTCTGTTTTTTAGTTTCTGTTTAAGTTGGTGCGGTTATTAACTAAAATATACTTTATTAAAAATTGTTTTTGTTTTTATTATTTCACAGTGAATTCAATGTATTTATATAATTATATTTACTTTGCAGCATAAGAGTGTAGAGTATTTTTCTCGACCACTGTCGTTCAGCACTGTGCCATCACCTGAAAATTCATTACTCACGAACGGCAATGTTGCTTTAATGATGTTTTCTACATTACAAGTAAGTGTTTATTATAAGATTTTATTTATACTTATTTAGGAAACGTATAAAAATTTGAACTATCCAAGCTGGCTAACCTTTAAGCCATACGTTCAACAAAAGTACTCATCAAGCTACGGCAAAATTCGTTCACTCTTGTTACGATTTATTTACGTTATTAGCTCTGTTGGGAGATTTTTTACAAATTTAATTCAAATACGTCTACAGTCAAATTTTATATAGGTACATTATTTTATACATAGGTACATATAGGTATTTATATAGGTACATTATTATGTTTATTTAGGAATAAACATTTTTATTTCATCGTGAAATAACACAAAAAAGTATAATAAAGGGTATTATTTCTATTTTGGAGCGACTTACTCTAAACACGATGATTATGGGTCTTATTTCCACTCGGGAATGAAATATTTTCATTTTCTCGCTCTGGTAAAAAGACAGAGAACGGCGTTAAGTTCCGCTGCTTCCTGCGTTAAGTGCGTGTTCTATATGCGAGATACAGCGTAAAGTTAAAATAACTTAATTTATATAAATCAAAATTAATTTCACTAATATTTATATTTACTAGAAAGACTGTAATATGATATAGCTTGGTACTATGAATTGCAATGCAACTTAATATAATATACTATATTAGAAGTTTTATGTACGTACAAAAGATTATAAATGTAATTTGATGACTTTAATGTTTATCGTATTAATGATATATGTCAGAGTGTGCCATGTTTGTATGTGACATCTCTTATGTAAAAGTTTATGTAACGTTTTTCGTACACATTCGAATTAAATGATAAATTATTTGTTCTGAAGAGCTCATAACTATTTTAGAAAAACAGTTAATTAATTTACTCTTCAAAATCAAGAAAACGGCAAAACTTTTTATTTTTATTTCGCCATCGTTACAAATTTTATAACTTTTAATAATATACCTTAGAAATAAAAATACTATTCATATAATTTAAAAATTACATATATTATTATTTCCATTCACAGCACATAATATTCGACTACGATTTAATGAGTACTCAAACCCTGGAAACGATAAACCAATTGTCCAACATATCTCATTTGACGCTCAACATTGGTTCGAGGAGGCCCGTTGTACTGAACACCGTCGATTGGAGGAACGTGAATCGGAATTTAGAAGTTACTATGAATATCGTGAGTTATTGTCTACTGGCTTATTGTAAATTTTGCGGATTGTTCACTTGGGAAAAAATAATCGAAAATAAGAAAAATCCTACAATTAAATCCGTACGTCTGTAGTTGTAACTTCAGGTTGGCCACAACTCGTTGACCGTACTGTATATATTATATATTTGTGATTTTCATTTAAGTATATCGCATAGACTGATTGTAGGCATTATGGTTATGAATTTGATACCCATTTTAGAAAATGGTTTATTTCATATTCTTCTTATTTCTTTTTGTCTAGTAAATCAATACACGGCGTTAAGTTTATAACAGTATCGTTATACTCAACGATATTGTAACCTTTTTTGTTACTTGTGTATACTTGAAGATATTAGGTTATCATAGCTGTGTTTGACTCTGTTTTGATGGTTACGGAATCGGTCCCCATTCAGAACAGTAATTATTTTTGAGTAATATTTATATTTCTAGTTTGATAAGGGAAAGATTTTTGGAGATAAGAGAAAAAGGGAGATACCGTGTAATGAAGCAGTTAATGAGGTTTTCTAAAGGAGTTACGAATTTTATAAAATTGAATCAGATCTAAAGTTGGATTATATATTTCATTTAATTAAATAACATATTATTATCATACATATTTTTAGTTGATAATTTTAAATATTTTTATTGCAGATCTCAGTATCACAAAATGTATTAGAAGACATTATAGATAGGGTGTTTGTGGAGGGAATGCCGCTGGTCTCTCTTAAAGTTATGTTTTGCAAAATTGTAAGTAGTTTCTTGATCTTTTGATTTTTTTAAACATTCTATAATTCGAAAATAATATTGTTGTGTAGAGTATTTTTTAGCATTACGCCGTATCCTGCACACAACAGGGTAGGCAAAGGTAACTTAGAGTTAAGACACTCTTTTCCTCATTTTCCGCTGAATTTTGGAAGCATTGTGTATTGAGTGGTGGAATTTAACACCGCGCTTTGCCTCACCATTAAACGAAGAAATTAAAATATTAAATATTCCATTTCCTCTAGTTTAAATCGAAGCGACAACTTTACTTTGTGCTTTTTCAGAATTCAGCGAAAATTAGGGACTGGTAGTATCTTAACACTAGGTTACCTCTGCCTATCTTACTATATGCGGGATACAGCGTGGAACTAAACAATATAATATTCTTAGCTTCACACGGGCGTGCTGGCGCGCGTGGTGCGCGAGTACAAGGCGGTGCTGCGCGAGCTCGTGTGGGCCGACGCGCCGCACGATGCGCCCGCACCCCCCGCGACCCTTGCCAGGCTGCTCCGCGACGCCGACGATGGGAGCGATGCCGACGATGTGAGCGATGCTTACTTCTGTTTTGTTAGGGACTGGGCCCAGCTGGGTCACTTTGTATGGAAGCTGAATGGAAGAGTTTCGGATTGTAAATGGTTATGGCTCTTGCAAAACGCAGACTTTTCATCTGCATTTTTTACTGCTATATGCGGGAAAAGTATAAAGCAAAGAAATATATTGTCGGTGTCAGTGCAAGATCTTCTAAATACCTACCTACTTATTCTGTTTTTAAAAAACTCCAAATAATATGCCATAGCAAATACAGAGCAATGAGTTCCATTCTTGCGTTCTTTCAGCGTACTTGTAAGATAATTTTTCATTGCACTTCTAGTTACTTCTAGTAAGGATTATTTGAAATAATCTTTGAAATAACCCTTTTAACGCGATTTTTTTACAGTAATTAAAATCAGGTCCCGCACTGGTGCCGACAATATGTAATTTTTTCCTGTATATATAAAGATAATATAGAAAAACATTCTTGAGGTCGTCGTGATGCAGGGTCACAAACATGCGACGGTAAACACGACGGTTGTGGGTTCGATTCCCATTCAGGGGAGATATTTATTAAGAATTTTCTCTCGTTATTCTTCTAATATAAATTACACAAGTAAAACAATCTTCTCAAGCCTAATTAAATGTCTTATTATATGAATTTTATTGTTTTATTACAGCACTCGATGTTTAACGTGAATCCGCTTATTTTGCTCTGCTGGCAGTGCACACAGCTGCAACGGCTCGCCGTACATGGTAAGACATAAATCTTATCTTATTTATATAGCTTTAAATTATGTTTTTTATAAATCTTATATTAATACTGTAATTAGTAATAGAAATAATTGATAACAAAATTGGGAAACGGTTTTCTTGGTATTGATATTTGTTTTTTTTTATTCGAAACTTATTTTATTTGCTTTGACTGTGAAACTAAATGCGCGCTCAAATCCTTCAAGACACTCGAATGTAAAATTTCACCTTTTTATGTGCTCTTTTGAACTCCGCTGTCTAACTGTCCTGACTCCGTTTCATATTTAATGAATGTTCGTATAGTTCAAGCGGGCGCAGCCGCCCAAGTCCACTAGTATTTAATATTTTCGTTTCCTTGCTTTAGTAACAAGAAGAAATGCGGTGTTGAGTTTCGCCACTCAACGGTCAATGTTGCGAATATTCGGCGGAAAGTGGGGAACTTAGTATCTTAACATTAATTTCCTTTTCGTCTACTTTGTAAAATGCCGGAGACAGCGTGAATCTGAAAATTAATATATAGTATAATATTTAAATATGTGTATATCTGTGCAGGCTACTGGATCTGGCAATACGACGTGGTTGGGTTCGTGCGCCTGCGCCGCTCGCTGCGCGCGCTCCACGTGTCGGCCGTGAACGAGCGTGACGACGGCGTGCCGCGCGTGCTTGTGCGCGACGTGCACGCGCTGCTGCCGGGTGCTGTCCTGTGCGACCTCGTACAAGTCAGTCGGCAATGTCACTTTTGTAGAAAATACTAACGTGTTAATAAAACTTTCAAAATGTTCTAAAATGTTATATATTTTTTTTAGTGTTTTACTGTATGCTGCATATGGCAATGTTGGCAGATGAACCCTAGTGCTTAGTCACTCTATTTGCCACTTTCAACTCAATTTTCGTGTTCATTGACATTGCGTGAGACATTGCGTGTTGACATTACGTGAGACATTGCATGTTCAGTGGCGGTTTTCATCTTCGTCTGTTGTGTAACTTTATTACCAGAGCGAGGAAATGAAAATATTTAACATTTCATTCCCTGAGTGGGAATTGAACAGCTTGTTCTCCTGTTGGCGGTAATTTTTATTTATGGAAATAATATTAATTATTTATATATCAAAATATTGTTTATACAACAACATTAATGATTGATTTAAATATAGAATCTGCTAACTTCTTTTTTTTTCATAAATGGTCTGCAAAAAATAACATAAGGTTTATTAAGAAAACGTATGAAAAATGTATCTTAGCGAAATTGATCCCTCTTGAAAACCATTGAACTACTGACTGAATAGGACTATAACATACGGCTTAATTGAAATGCTACTACGTTAAAAATTTTTATGTTTTCTTAATAAATATTTTTTATATTTTTCTTCCCTATGCGAAAAAGAGTTCAAAAATGTAAAAAATAACATAATGTTATCTTAAAAAAAACCTAACTCTGCTGTTGGTTTGCGAGTTAAAATATCGTTACGTTATCGTAACATTTTCCAAAAAACTTTAATTACTATACTTAAACATATGAATTTCAGCAAGTAAACACCTACACCGAGTTCAAATGGTCGCCCATACAATGGGAGCAGCTGCATCCGGCGCTACGCACGCGCGCCTCATCCATACACCGCGCTGATTATGTTCTACAAGAAGTGTGGACTCCGCTACCCGCTTTGCCGATGTGAGAATTACAATTTGTCATATTATAACAATGCCGCGTTTTGCCTAGCCACTAGAAGTAGGCCAGTAGAAGAACTAAATAAAAATATTAAATATTTCATTCCCAGTGTAGGAATGGAATCCACAATCGACGCCCAACTTTGTGGGCTCAATTTTCTCAAATATTTTTTTGCTTTTTTTTAATGTTAATTTAATGACACTCACTTATAAAACAATATATCTATGTCTTTTATGTTCTACAGATCTTAAACTACTTTAAAGAACTTCAAGATCTCAATGAAAGTTACCATCAAACACTGTAAGATCTGCTTCTTTTTAAACGTTGACAAAATCTGTGAATATTTTTATTTAAAAACCAAAATTTATGTTATGTTAATTCTTATGTTATGTTAATAATGATTATCAGGCATAGCCTTTTTTAAAATTTTCTTCATGAATAACTTATATATGTGTATCTTTTCATTAATTGTGTATTTAAAAACTGACTATTTTAGCAAATATTACAAACTATAAAACACATTTATTTTGAAATGATTGTTGAAATATATTTTTTTTAATGAACAGCCAAGTTTATTATTTTTAAATACATAAATTTTGGAAAGATACTGTTCTTGTTTAAACTAATTGTAATTGAAATTATTTTGGTATTGGGCTCTTAACTTAAATGATCGTTACGCGTAAATATTAGATATAAGCAAAATGTATCTTATTATATGAATTATCAAAATCTATTGATATCTTTTAAGTATTTTAAGTATAACCTCATTACTAGGTCTTATTTCCTACACCACAAGGCCTATATATATATCAAAAATTAAATTATATTTTAAATATTGCATTTTCTCACGAATAATTTTGCGAAAGTTCCTTTTTTATTAGAATTTTATAAATTTATTAAAGGTTTTCATTGAAATTTTATCGTACAGTGTGGCAGCCGTGGCCGCCATGAAGTTAAGGTTTCTGAACTTTTGCGCATTATTCACTCGAGAAGGAAATAAACAAAAGCAACCAAAATCTAAAATCATATCTGCGCAGCCATCTACAACTAACTTCAAGGCGGCCACGACTCATCGACCGTGCTGTAAAAATCCATGTAACGGTGTACGCACTTAGTGTTATTGCAACTTCTAGAAGCTGACGCAGCTTGTAAATAGCTTTAAAATATCTACTTAACTAATGTGTGAAAAATAATATTCCAAATCTAGTAGAGCGTCGATTACCTGAACTTTGGATAATCGTTTTTTTTTTCGGATAATAGAACTAATTCAGCCATATATTCGATTGACAAGTAAAAGAATACTATATTTACATACACTATTATATTATATCTTTGATGTACGTTTAAGCATTTTCAAATAAAATTGTACTTCAAAGTCAGAAAATTAGGTTTATTGTGGTAACTGGTCGTTTCGTTGATCGACGTTCGAATAATCGACGCTCTATTGTACCTTACAAATGTGTAGAGAATATACATTTATAGTTAAGTCACTGTGAAAGTCAATTCTCATGAAATTACTAACAGAATGTGTTGTATATGTATGTAAAAAATGTTATATTTTATCTGTGTTCATACACTTGTCCAGTAGTAAAATCTGTGATCACTAAACTAAAATTAATAGGAGAAAAAATATCGCATATCGTTAATATATTCACGGCAAGTCTATAAATGCAGATTAAATAGTAAATTTCCAAAAAATATATATAAAAATAATAGATTGTCCTAGAAGAATTGAGAAACGCCGAATGATATGTTTTAATGGCAACATCTCACGAAAATACGAATTAAGAAAAAGAAAGTTTTTATCAGATTTCAAATTCATTGTCCACGCCTAAAGTTGTTGAATTGTATATTGAAATTATTTAAAATATATGTATGGGTCTGTGTGTACTGTCGTGGCAGAATGGTAGCGTCTGGCTGTAAACACGACGGTTGTGGGCTCGATTCCTACTCGAGATCTTTAAATTATTTAATTTTTCTTCTTGGCAACAAGACAAAACGCGGCGTTGAGTTCTGCTACTCAAAACGCAATATCTCGAGTATTCGGTGGTGCGTGGGAAACGTATCTTGATTAACATAAAGTTGCCTCTGCCTATACCGCTATCTGCGGAATACACCGTGTACAAAAAAGTATTGACATATAAATAGCTTAACGTTATCAAATGTACGTATGGGAGTTTTATTTATGTTTTAATTATAAAATTTAATAGACATTTTCAACCACTTACGAAATTATTTTGCAAAACAAAATATTGACATACATTTGATAACGCGTAAAAAAGTGTATATAAAATGTTAAAAACCTAAAAATATAATATAAAATTTATATAGACATTATATAGTCCCATGTATTGTATACTTTAGGCGTGGCGGTCACGACATCTAGTCATGGCGGATCTTGTATATAATATTCCGCAAATCAAATATTGCACAAAAGAAAGTATTAAAACATACATCATATAATTTTATATCCACTCTGTAGCGTTAAGTGTAACACCGTATCAAATACGGTCACTACGTGCCACTGATTTTAGCCCTAAAATAAAAAATAAAAACATTTTTTTATCTTTCAAATCTGACAGTCGTGTCGTGATGAAATATAGACTTTGTAGTTAGACTTTAGTTATCTTATGTCTTTTCACAAATGTCAAAATTCATATCGATACCTTAATCCGTTTATTAACACGTATTTAAGGGTTAAGAAATTATCTACCAAATGTTGTCAAAAGTCGTAACATTATGGGAACGATGGTGTTTATAATTTAAAACGATTCCAATATCGATTTTATTTATATAATCAACACAGTCGTCTCGTGATAAAGTTTTAATATCTTGAATGTATGTGAACGATTCGATACACCTTGTTATTTTTATTCGAATATTTTTTAATAGTCCGTCCCACGTTACTGAGAACGTTACATCGCCACTACGCTTAGTTAAACTAATTTTGCTTAGTTTTATGTTATTACCCAACATGTTTTGGGAAATTGTAATTATTGAAGTTGAGACGGTTTTGGCGGAGCCGCACAGCAGTTGACTGTAAACGGCAGTTGTAGTTTCGATTCCTACTCGGAAGATTGAATTATTTTCTTTTCCTCGCGCGGCATTGTGTTCCGCTTCTCTACGTACAGTGTGTCAAAAATTGAGTGGTACGTGGTGAATGTCTCAATACTAGGTTCCTTCCACTTACGCTCCTATATGCGAGATACAGCGTGAAGCTAAAAGAATAAATTGGATAAATAAAGCGAAACAAGTATGGGGGCGGTACCATAGCTTTAGCTCTGAATACAAGATGTCCAAATATCGATATAAGTGTAAAAATCTGTCACGCACAAAAACAATGTGATCTTAGTAACCCAAAACTTATTCGAAACATGCCTTTAACTGTAGTGTACAAAGAAAAAACAATTTTAAATTATATCGAAACTCTTATATCGATTCCTGTAATATCGAGTTGTGCTAGAGTATAATCGAATTATCAGATTAGGCCAATTTAATCGTAACATAATATTGCTTCAAATAGTACCTATATAGTACTAAGTACTCTTAGATGAATAAAAAACAATATGTTATTTATAAAGTGAATGGTTTTCTTGATATTTTTTTAAGATGTTTATGCGACGAACATAATATAATATGTAAGGAAACGAAGAGACTTACCAACATACATTCCCTGAGACTGAGAAATAGAAAGAGGCTTAGATCAAATAAGAATATATAACATGTTTATTTAAGTCGACTTTTTACTTCTATAACCATAGTATGCTTTTGTTTCGTTTGAATTTGGTGATATTATTTTGATTTTGTGATTGTTATTAGATTAGATCATTTCATTAAAGTATGCTGGCTCGTTTAAAGTTTTACAGTATCAATTTAAAAAGTCGACTTAATATATCCAAGAACAAAATGAAGGTCGCGGCGAAAGGGGACACTAAATTGTTGAATATTTTGTAACATATCTTTTTATATATTATCTACTATAAGTTGTATATTTAATTTGAAAAATAGTCCTTTTGAAGGAAATTTATGTGAAAATGTATATTTATAAAGCTTTAATTAGTCCATTATTTGCTAAACACTGTGTGAAATTTATAATAAGAATTATACAATATTATTGTAAGTTATGTGTAAACCAATCTATATTTATTTAATAAAAAGTGTGAAACACAAAAAATATTGATGTATGTATATATATAATTTAAACTTTTAAAGCAATAATTAGATCTCTAGCGCTAGTGTTCCGCCGCGACCTCCACTGACATGTATGAAAATGTGATATCAATACAAATGACAACCGTATTTTAAGATCATTAACAAAGGAATATCATTCCCGCCTCTTATTTTAATATTTTCGCCGCCGCCCTTTAACTTTGAACGTAGATTTTTTATTAAACACAAATCATTACTAGTAAATAGTTAGCATTTTTATTCAAAATTACGATTATCACCAAAGAGAATGAATATGCTAATTGTTTACACGTCGGGCGGCGCTTCTTGAACTACCAAGACTCAATAAGGCTGTGAAACAACTTGATTCGGTTTGGCTCAAATAAACTGAACTATTTTTAAAATTTTAATTGGATAATCGGTTAATCAAATGCAAAAATAATATAATCACTTTTGTCACAATTCTGCCAAAACGCCATAACAAGTAGAATGTGACAGTTAACCGATTACCAAACCAGCAAACGGCACGATTTGTCGATCCCACCTAATGTATTAATTGTACCTTCAAAGTATACCTAAAAATATATACATTTCTCATTGAATTTATTTAAAGCACAGTGTTTCCTGGACCTAGTCGTGCCCTATGTTTAAATAGGGTCTCAACATGCCATACTTAAAAACATAAAATTAGATTTGCAGCAGAAACTAAAATTATATTTTTATATCAAAATATTTTTTTATTTTCATTAATTTCGCGTTTCCTACTAGAATCGTTATTCAATAGCTGTGAGCCCTGAAGTGCCATTAAACTATCGTACGGACAATAAAATGTATTTCTGCTACAAATCTATTTTTTCCTATATTTTGAGACCCATAGCTGACCGAATTGCCTAGTTTTAGATCGAAATTGTACTTATCCATCTATAGCGTAAAGGGAATGTGGAGTTTTGACATGATGAACATCTATTATATGAACGTGTTACGGCTCACCCTTGGATTTATACTATTTAACAAACAATATATGTACAGTGCAACCACACATTACATACAAACGATCCGGCTCGAAGGACCATTTAATAATGTATCAATTATATACCTTAAATGCAAGTCTTTAAATGGATTAATCGCGTATTTTTCTCTATTATACATTTATGGAAAACCGACGTTTCAAATACTTGAAGTAGACTGTCCATGATCGAGATTCATTTAAAATCTCGAAAATAAGCTAAAATAGTGATAATGCTATGGACACGCGCGGTCATATTAATGGTCAAAACAATATAATCAGGTATAATTGTACAATGTGCGGTCGCGCCGTATTATATTTGTTCATGCATATATCCTTTATTTATATCAATTCATATTTTATAAAATATAATACTAAGAAATTAATCAATATAATTTTTTACTACAATCGTCAAAGGTGAGCCAGCTTTCTGTATTTTTTGAAAGTTTATTTTTGTTTAATAATGTATAATATGTATTTAAAATCTTCAAATAATGTTCGCATTTTATGTCTAAATTTTGAATTGTATATCTCGTATTGATGTTCAATAATTACTTGCATCGTAGTTTATGTATTGTGACATTCATAGTTTAAAGCAAACTCTCTCTAATGTTATATTGTCCCACGTCTCGGTCGCTTCTTAGATAGTCGATTGTCTGTTTGTATTATTAATGTGGAGATTTATCAGATTTATATATGTATATTAGTAAATATTATAATATAGGATGCGTATTTAACAGTTTCTCCTTTGTTTCGTCCATTTACTGAAGTTCTGATAACATTTAATAAACAAGTTAAATAGTGATTTTAGTTGTCATATTTATAAATAGGATGTTCTATAAAATCACAGCTTTTGTGGATTATGTAACCGTTATGAATAATAAATCATTTTTATACAATAATTATTTATTTATTCGCTGCAATGTAGTGGTGTTAATTAACCTCAGCTAAAGTTATAATTGCGTCCGTTATTTTGAACTCTGTACCCGTATTTGAATATAAGCTTTAAAATGTTTATATTATAGAGAAAAGTGAAATGTAATAGTACCAGTAACGAATAAAAATTACTTATATTCGCTGTATTCTTTTTATAGAATTGTTTTATATAAACAATTAATATAAAAACAAAGTATTAGTATAAAACAATAGCCTTTGAAAACTGTTAAAGTCGCATTTTTGTTTTTACTAAGGAAGCTTGTTGTGGGTCTGTATTTATCTCCTTAAAAATGACGAACCAAACTGTTAACTTGATGTATTTTTTCTAAATTATTATATTATTATAGTCAATGTCACTAATAAATATGTTCGTATGTGTAGCATTTGGATATTTTATTTCTTATCTTTACCCTTCATTATATTAAAATAAGTAAATGACCAAAGTTCACATCCAGAAAAGTACTATATTCACAAGCCAACCTTCGGTGACCGAGTCCTTAACTGTCCTGGTAGTGCCCTCACTACCCGGGCTAGGGGGAGGTAGAGAGGGTGATGGTTATGGGTTTAAATCATACATTAATAAATAAAGGCCACCAGGCGCAAGTTTACCAGGGTATGACTGCAAACACGACAGGTTATGGGTTAGATGGCCACTCGAGGAAATAAAATATTTAATGTTTTTATCTCTACGCTCCGGCGTCGAGGCAAAGCGCGGCGTTAAGTATCGCCACTCACAGAATGCCTCCATTTAACTTCAAACAGTCGCATTTACAGTCACAATTTAAGCCTCTGCGCCACGACTGGCCTCAAGTAGTTTAATATAGCACCTTATTTTGTAGCGAGCTAGTAATGTTTTAAAATGTGAAATAAGGTGTCCAAGTCATCTTGAGTAGAAAGAATTTTAAAAAATAGGTATAATTAATAATAATACTGCAGTTTTTAATTAAAAATATACGTGAAATGGCTATAAGAAAACAACATTTTAAAAAACTAAATTTATTTGAGTAACATTAATTTACATATTAAAAATATTTGTCATTGTTTAACTTTTTTTTAGAAATGAAAAAAGATTATCATTGTTATTTTCTAATTACAAATTAAAACATACAAACAGAGAAATAATTAATAAATTATTATTTAAAAAGGAAATTGGTGGTTAAAAGCTAGTTGAAATTATCTGAGTCAATCAATAAAAAAAAATAGTATACAGGCGGAACTTATCAATAACCTAACTTAAGTATATTTATAAATTGTGGCAATGCTTATTCTTTTATTCGATTTATATACATAATAATATTCTCTAATTAAAAAAATATTTAAAATGTCAAAATACTAACATAAATAATTTATCAAAAAGTGTTTTTATAACTAAGGATTGTATTCTTTAATAATAAAATGAACTATATGTATTTAATACTTAGAACATAAAAAATAATAATTGGTATTAATAATAAAAATAAAGGTATGCAATTTAATCTACTTGAAGGTTAAAAAATTAAGAATATCAGGCCTTAATATATAAATTTTATAATTATTATCACTCTTTAAATGCTAAGTTCCAAAATATTTGTTTAGTATGTATGCAGTATTCGACGGTCTAAACAATAGAATGCCCATAAACCCGGGATTATGAATTATTATTAAAATGATGATTATTACTTCAATTCAGCCATCAAAATTTGCATAATAAAAACAAAATAATATTTGTCATATTACTAATTAATAACGTGCCATAGTATAGTGATATAAAAAATAATTAAAATTATACATTTGGCATTAAAGAAATTACTACTAAGCTGCTAAAAAAATCACAAATTATACAACAAAATTATTGAATAAACTAGATCACTTTTTAATCAATTTTCTTCACATACATGTAGAAGAATTGTCTACAAATACAAAATAAAATATGTCACTATATTTGCATTATAACAATAATATTAAAAATGTAGCAAATTATATATATATATATATATTTATTAAAATAATTTATTAATGTTAGACAGAGACATCGGCCTCGCGCCCAGCGCCATTCCTGTAACAAACAATTCTGTTAATATCATAGAAATTGACCAGGGTCCTAATTTAAATTTGAAAATCATTCAGCGATTTTCAGTGGGAGTAGGATCTTTTTTTTTCATTTCACGAAGTTTATCCATACCTGTATTTCGTGTGACGCAGTTACGCATAGATACCAATGACATAAACTTACACTTACTACTACAAAAATACTGCTAAAGGTTAAACAGCTTTGAACTTTATCGCCAATATGCGACTCGATATCAGAATGAGGTGCGTGCGGCGGTGTCCCTTTGATAAGTTTATGTGTACGTGCGTCGTCCTTAACAAATGGCGTTTTATTTTACAACGATAATTTTGTTTATTTTGTTTCAAAAAAAATTTTTCACTTTTGGAACAATAATAATAATTGTATTAGGCTTTTATAGAGTAGTTAAATCTGTGGTTTCATTAAAAGTGGTACTCACTCTGTATACATTTGGCATTAAACAATAATAGGCTTTTCGTATCGTACAATAATTTAAAACTATCGGTCTATTAGTTTTAAAAAAAACATCAATATAAAAATCGTTTTTTAAAAAGCTAAATTTTAACGAAAATTTTCAGGCGCCGTAACGAAAAAATCTGTGATCATTTTTCCAGAAGTATTTTTAAAAAGTACAGGTAATTATGTAAAATTATTTCTAAAAGTTTCATAAGAAAAGCTCAATAAAAACATGTTAAAATGTACTTGTATCATGAAACAGTAAATAATTTTTATTCTCATAACAAGAATTTATTACCTTTAAATTGATTTCTTTAGATATTTACCGAAGTGTTTGCATTTTTTAACAGCCAACTATAGTCTAGTCTAGTCTAGAGCCTGCACAAAAAATATTTCACAAGTACTAAAGTTTTGAATGAAATTATAAACAATTATAGATCCACAGACACATCGGTGGGAGGCAACTACGTAAAGATAATGTAACCAATTTGAATAAAACTAATCTAAAAGATTTAAAATTATTTTCTTTTCCTCGCCTTGGTAAGAAAAACCGCAGCGTTGAGTTCCGCCAATCAACAAGCAATATTTCAAACTTTAAGTGAAAGCGAAAATGGAGGTTCTCTCTGCCGACCCTTATAAATTTATAAATTACTAGCAACCGCCAGCGGCTTCGCCCGCTTCAACTACACAATTATTAATTCAATATACTGAATTACTTTATGTTCTGATATTTCATGTTTGCAGCGCACTTAGTGATTTCTAATATGCACATTTCAATAACTTTGGTACCGTATTAGCGTAATTGCTATAAGAATTTTGAATGGTTTAAAAGAATGCAACCTACATTATCTACTATTTAAGATCAGTTATAAGATTTTTTTTGTAAATATATATATTACCGATTTTTTTAGAGCGTATACTGCAAAATGTACGCAAAGATATGGTTATTTTTTTTATTATGGTTAATATTGCAAAGATATGGTTATTTTTTTTCTTCTTTTTTTTACTTTCACCATATGTTAAAAAGAAATATAAGTATTAATTTGAACTATTCAAATAATTTACAATTGCATAAACAGACTTAAAGACGAAATAACTGGCCTTGACAGGGATTCATTTATGATAGGGCTCTTATCACTTTTATGTAAATTTTTGTTATAGAGTATTATTAATTTAAACAAAAAAAATGTTATTCTCATATACTCCCAGTATCAACATGTTGGGCTTTAACGTTTCGAGTAACTATCAGTCAGTATCGCGATCATACGGAAACCAAGAGCAAGTTGGTATCAAAGACACTGGGAGTCACCGGCAGAGCGAGACATTACTTTACGACAAAACACCGATTGGTAATGTAAAGAGCCCAAGATCGGCCTCATATGAAGTACTGTTCTCATCTCGAGGCATGCGCCCCAGTATCATTTGGAACCATATGTTTGCAGACAACTTAGAACCATTTGAATCGGTGAGCATCCAATATTCTGTAAAAGGCTTGACATTTTGGTTTTGCCAGCATCCATCATACCAGTCATTTTTGCATGATTCGCAATCGGAGACAAAAGTAGTTTTAAGCCTCTATTATCGATATATTAATGGATCTAATTCTTAAGTTTTTATATCTTTATAATCAACTTCACGCTGTATCCAGCGCACAGTGGGGTGGGCCGAAGGAATCTAAAGCTAAGATACTCCGTTCCCTATTTTCCGCCCATTTCTGGAGGCATTGCGTATTAAGTGATGGAACTCAACGTCACGCTTTGCCTCGACACCAGAGCGAAGAAATGAAAATATGAATTTAAATAAATATTTCATTTCCTCGAGTAGACATAAAACCTACAACCAGTCGCATTTACTGTAACACTTTCGTGCTTCTGCACCACGACTGGCCTCTTTATCTTTCTTTTTTCAGCTTCACGCACTGTACTCCGCACAGAGTATAGGCAAAGGGAACCGAGCGTTGAGACACTCCTTTCCCCACTTTCCACTAAATTTTTCGAAGCATTGCGTGTTGGGTGGCCGAACTTCACGCCTGGCTTTTGAATTGCTGCTAGAGCGAAAAAATATAAATATTAATATACAATAATGCATTCCCTCGAGTGGAAATCGAACCCACACCCTTGTGCCCCTGTGCCACGAAGGCCTATATATTTTTCATGTGCAGATTTCGCTTTTATATCCTTTAATTATGTGTAGAATATGAAATGCATTATATAGTTAACAGATGTTTTAACTTATATCCCGAAAAACACACCCTTAGGGGTCGAATTTCTAAAAAAAAACTTGTTTCAAAATCCATGTCAAAATCCCATCTAGGGTAGCACGTAGACACTAAAATAATTCGTATGTAAAATTTGAGATTTTTGACCAGCACTTGTAACTACGAAATTGCAAAACTATATGCTTAGGTATCAAATTTAGCAAAATCTCGTCTTAGTTAACAACTACTTCCTATAAGTAACGCTAATGCAAAATTTGAGACTCCTAGCGCTTATAGTAACGAAGTTTCATACAAACTATCAACCCTAAAACAACCCTTTAGGGGTAGAATATTGGAAATTCCCGTCTCCGTGTGTACTTGCGTCCTATAAGTGACGTCCATAGAAAATTTAAGACTCCTAGCGCTTATAGTAACAAAGTTTCATGCAAACTACCAACCCTAAAAACAACCCTTTAGGGGTGGAATATTGGAAATTCGCGTCTCCGTGTGTACTTTCGTCCTATAAGTAACGTCCATAGAAAATTTAAGACTCCTAACGCTCATAGTAACGAAGTTTCATGCAAACTACCAACCCTAAAAACAACCCTTTAGGGGTGGAGTATTGAAAATTCCCGTCTCCGTGTGTACTTACGTCTTATAAGTGACGGCCATGCAAAATTTGAGACTTCTAGCATTTGTAGTAAAGAAGTTTCATACAAACTTTCAACCCCAAAAACAACCCCTTAGAAGTCGAATATTACAAATTCCCGTCTTAGCGAGCACCTACGTCCTATAAGTAACTCCTATGCTAAATTTCAGATTCCTAGCACATGTAGTTTCTGAGATTTCGTGATGAGTGAGTGACCTTTCGATTTTATATATATAGATATAGAGTAGTAGTAAAAGGCTTCACCTCTGCCGACACTTGCGCGAGTGTTCGCCGCCATTTTCTTCCGCTTGGGCGCGCTCGTTTGTTTGCTGCTAGAAATAAAATATTGAAACGTATTAGGCACTAATATTCTTTTGTGATTGATGAAACTTGAGTTGAAATACAGGATTAGGTAAGGAATAAGTATAAAATAATAAGACGTAATATTTAATTTTTATCAATCCCCTCCTCGTGTTGGTGCTTCAAAGATGCTCTCTATGTAACACACAATCTACATATTTACACCCCTTCCCCTTCACCGCCCTGGTCCCCCTGCCTTTATCGTGTTCCCTGTTTTAAAGATGTTCTGAATTCAATGTATAATGTGTTTACTCTTTTTTGCGAGGTTTAAGCTAAGCTTTGCATCTGTGTGAATGCTAAAAACTTTTTCAAATTAAATTTATTAATCAAGATCAATAAAAAAATCAATCATAAAAAATATATCAATTCTTTTACACCGGACACTATATTATCAGAACTTTCACGTCTAACTAATTTTCAAGTCACACCAACATTGTATATAAACACTTACACAAAGCTTAGCTTAGACCTGGTAGACTGTACTTACCTTTTACGCACGCCCCCGCTGGTTCCTGATTTGGCCCTCCCCCTCCATCCACCCCTCGCCCACTTGGAGGAACGTCCCGCCCTCGCTCCTCCTCCTCTGGAGCTACTAGTGCTTGCTTCTTCGAAAAGAGTCTCGTTGGCACTTTGCTTTTCCATCTCATCTTCGTGTAACATGTAGACACCTGTTGGTCACATTATATTATTATTAGTGTATAGTGTATAACAAAATCAATTAACAGGATTAGTTGTAGTCGTTAGTTGTTCGTTATATATCGAATAATGATCATTCATATTTTTGATATCCCCCATATCTTTTTTTTTTATTTATTTAGATCCACCACTGGGAATTACATTAAATTAATCATACAGTAACAGTTTCTTAAATTTAAATTCTTATAGCTAAATGCATTATCTTTTAAGGTGAAAACCACATGCAATAATATAATTACATAACCATGTGTTTAATTATTTTACACAATAAAATAAACAAAACATATACACAAAAAAATAAAATTAAAATTAAAAAGGGACCGATTATAAAAATCTAGAGTTCTTCCGCATTGAATGACTGACAGACACTACTCAGTCCGAGTTGAAATTGGCATATAAGTGAATTTAGACAAAGTGTAAGGAAGCAATAAAAGAGAGTTTCTTGAAATTCCTGTGCAACTGGGAAAAGACGATTTTTAAACCTATGTCACTAACATACTCGCTCATTCACGCTATATTCCACACACAACAGAGTAGGAAACTTAGTGTTAAGACACTCCGTTCCCCATTTTCCGCAAAATTATGTATAAAAAATTGTATGTTTATCAACTCAATCAGTTGATTTAGAAGCCTTTTTTCCTGTGCTCTAAAGAACCGTACATAATATTGGATATTAATTTCAGCTTGATACTTCTCGTCATCTCTAGATTAATAGATTAGTAACACATGGATAACAAAGTGATCCTACAAGGGTTCCGGTTTTTCCTTTTGAGGCGCGGACTTAGCCAGCTTCTCGTGCTCATAAGCCTGTGTGAGCGCGAGCAGGCAGTGCGCGTGACGTGTGGCAGTGCAGCGCCAGCAAGTGCACCTCACTCAACCACCTTACATACCCAGCTTCTCGTGCGCGTAGGCCTGCGTGAGCACGAGCAGGCGGTGCGCGTACTTGTCGTAGTTGGCACGCGTGACGTGCGGTAGCGCCAGCATCTGCGCTTCGCAGTCGGGCAGCGCCGCCGCCATCGCGCGCAGCGCCTGCGTGGGGAACAATGACGTGGGGTTCACTCCCGCTGCAGTTCCCATCTCCCTGCGAAGTGGAAATTATTGGCCACAATTGTCCCGAACACGCGAACCCTTCCACTTAAGCTTATTGTTATACAGGTTAGAAGCGTCTGCGCTCCTTTTACGGGAGCGACATAAAGGGTAAAATTTTTCAAACTCATACCTAAAAAAATTTATCCAGATTAGACAACAGTTTAGGAGTTTTTTTTTTTCATTTTACAATTCTTCTCTATACTGTACTACGTGTGACGTAGTTACGAATAGAGATACCAATAACGTAATCACCTACTACTACATACACAGTATACTACATTGCCGATCTGACTTCAAATTTCATTCTCAACAAACATACCTGAACGAAAAAGGGTTCTCGTTCTATTTTACGCAATTCAACTTTACCGCCAATATCTACGACCCGATTTCGTGAATGAGGCGTGTGCGATGTTTTCGCTTTGATTGGTACTGTCTGTGTGCGTCATTCTTAACAAATTTTTACAACAACAATTTTATTAATTATTTTGTTCGAAAAAACACTTTCATTAAGGCAAAATCTCTTTTGTTATTGTATTAGGCTTTTATAGAGTAGTTAAAACAGTGCTTTCTTTAAACTATGGTTTCATTAAAAGTGGTGACGACAAAAACACTCTGTATAATTATTCTTTAAAATTTTTACATAAATTGTAGTCTATATATTATTCGGATGTATAATCATTATTCACGTAAATTTTCATCTAAATCCGTCGATTAGTTTTTGCGTCAAAATAGAACAAATATCCATCCTGACAAACTTTCACATTTATAATATCAGTAGGAGTAGTTGACATATTCTAAGTACGGGAAATACGTAGTACGGGAAAGTATAGAAGTAAAAATAGTAAATATACCTGCAAGCCTCAATTAAATCAGCATAGCAACGGTTTTCAATAGATTTAATCTGCTGTTGCAAGTCCGACATGTTGGTTGTGCCTTCACTTGCGGTTGGAGTGTTGTCTTTACGCTTCTTCTTCGTCATATGGAACATTACGGGCTTTTTTCCAGATATTAATCTAGAATTCATTGTTTGATTATTATAAATATGTAATAATATAATTTAAATAAGATAATATTTAACGAAATGTTATTAAAAACAAGCTTTATATATGTTTTTATGGTGTGATAGTTTACAAATCAATTCCTTTCATTTGATATTAATTTTAGCGTGGGCCTCAATTGCGCCACTCACCACGCAATCTCTGTAGAAGTCGGCGGAACGTGGGATTCAGTTCCACGCTCTGCCGGAGTCCCTTGTCTCTTGCTCCTCTTTGCCTAACTTGCAATATACAAGATAGAATGATTGTGCGATTATGAAATGTTTGGTTATTTCATATCTATCGGTAGATACTCGCGCAGTATATTAGAAATTAGCCGTTTCAATCTCGATTGCAATGAGATCCCATAAAAATCGGTTAAGCTGTTTCGAAGAGTCATTAGAGCAAATAGCAAGACAGAGAAACAGCCAAAAAATTTGAATAATTTGTTTTTTTTTACTAAATGCACTTGAAAAAACCTTTTTTTTTTTTAAAAAAAAAGGTGACCTAAGCCAATGCAGCAACTGGAGAGGAATTACTCTACTTTCAGTTCCGTCTAAGGTTTTCTGCAAGATCATTTTGGATAGACTATCAAGAGCCGTTGAACCACTCCTTCGCAACGAACAGGCGGGCTTCCGCCCCAACCGTTCGTGCATAGATCAAATCAACACCCTCCGCATCATACTCGAACAGGCATCAGAATGGCAGAGAGAGCTATACCTAACCTTTGTCGATTTCGAAAAAGCCCATTTGGCAGTCACGTAAATTAACCCGTAGAGTTAAACTCAGGATTTTTGGCTCTAATATAAAGTCAGTGCTGCTTTATGGTTGCGAAACGTGGAAGGTAACCAAAGCTGTGTCGCACCAGCTTCAAGTTTGCGTAAATCGATGTCTTCGCCAAATTCTTGGTATCCACTGGCCCGAACTAATTTCGAATGTCAACCTTCGTGAACTTTGCCGAGAATCACCAATCGACCAGCAAATCAAACGTCGCAAGTGGAACTGGATTGGGCACACGCTGCGCCGAGGTCCCGGCCATATTTCGAAGCAGGCAATGGATTGGAACCCTCAAGGAAAGCGCAAACGGGGCCGTCCCAAGCAAACCTGGAGACGTTCAGTTTTAGACGAGGCGAAAAAGATTGGCAAGACTTGGAGCGAAATCAAACGAGAAGCTGAAGATCGTGCAAAATGGCGAAACTCTGTGGATGCCCTCTGCCCCAACTCGGGGACATAGGAATATAAGTCAAGTAAGTCACTTGAAAAAACACAATTGTTTATAATCACAGACAGACATTTTAATTTAATTCCTATGAATATATAATTAGATAATATTATAATATATAATTAAATAATAAAATTAGATAATACTATAGAACTTACTCATTATAATTCGGTCCAGATGTGACGTAAGTATTAAAAAAGTCCTTCACTTTTGTGTGAAATTCTTTTAAATATTTCTCTGTTACCAGAAGTCGCAGTAGTCTGGTCACATCGCTGCTGCTCCAATTTTCTAAGCTGGAACGTAATATGATAATATATATATTTTTTTAATTTTCAAGCTGTATCCTTCATATAGCACGGCAAGCAGAGGAAACCTAGTGTTAAGACACTCTATTTCTTAATTTTCAGCGTATTTAGTGGCTTTTCTCAACGTTACGCTTCGTCCTCTTACTAGAACGAGAAAATAAAAATAATTCATTCCTCAGCTCGAGAATTAAAATCACAACCGTCAAGCCCTTCCGCTCTGAAGTTAGCTGTAGATAGGTGTGCAGATTATTTAAGTAACGTGCAAAAGTTCAGAAAGTTAAAAGATATTCTGGTTATATTTACCGTTTAAATAAAGCCGTATCGTTGAGAGCTCTAACACGCTCCTGCCTCGAGCCGCGCAGCGCCGCCGCTACGTGCACCAGCGTGAACCGCGCGCTCGTCCTGTGCAACACTTGCGCTATGCATATGCTGTGTTCAGTTACGTCCACTGTCTAGAGGTTTGATAAATAGATAGATAAAATGATTTTTTTTATAGAATATATAAATAGAAGAAACAGAACAACTGTATAGGTACATAACGATAGCTTGCACACGCGATCTTACATCATTTATACATTATAAAACATGTTTGCATAAACTATAATAGTAAAAATATGAGGTTTTTTGTGTTATTACAGATTTTATAATAAAATTCATTAAACATTTTTAAATGGACCTTTAACCTCCATATTCTGGATAGGGAGAGAGAGTACATGTGCGCCAAGTTGTTCTCGTGCACTTGGCGCTCGTGAAGTCACTCACCTCGTACTCAATGGAAGTGGTGCAGTTGTCGCACGGCGCGCCCTGTTCGCCGCAGCGCGTGCGCTGGAAGCTCTCGCCGAGGTAGTCGAGTACGGCCACGCGGCGACACTCCACGCGGCTGTCGCACAGTGCGTACATGTGTGCCAAGTTGTCCTCGTGCACTTGGCGCGCTGCTGTACCGCGCCGGGTCGACGGTTCCTCTGCAAGGTAAACTTAGCTGTATTTCGCTTACAAGTGAGTCAGAGCAAACCTAGTGCTCAAATACTACATCCTCACATACCACCAAATTTCTGAGAATCCATTGCATGTTGAGTGATGGACTCAAAACCGCGGTTTTTCTTTTTACCAGAACAAGGAAATGAAAAGAATTCATTATCTCAAGTGAAAATGGCTAATATGGATTCGAGCGCCAAATACTACGGTCTCTGCATAACTCTCCTGCATAGTCCACTGTTATCAATGTCTTCATACATTTTTTATGCTTCTTACATGCCTTTTTTCCAATTCTTCCGATGTTTTTTTTGCAATTCTTTCTTACACATTTCCTCGACATGCCCAAATCATTTAAAAATCTCCATTACTGATTCTGTCAGCTAAACTGATTCGGCATATCATCAAAATCAAAAATTTCATCACAGAAAACTTATGGTTTATGGTGAAGAATTGTTTTTCCAGATGCTCAATATGACCAAGATGCTTGGCCCACTATATTTCATTATTTCGGCAGTAATTTGACCTGCTTCTGCTACAATACCACATTTCAAATTTTGTGACACTCAATTTTTTTATATTGATTTCGCAATTAGCTATATTAAGATTCAGCTTTCCGCTGTTACCTATTGATGTAGACGCGTTATCATTAATTCATCTCTTTGTAGAATTTCTTTCATCGCGGCAAAACGTGTGGCCGTTTTATTAATATTGCATGTAATAATATAAAGAAAATATATAAAAAATGACTATCGACACTTACTATCCATCATGTTCTGGAGTTTTTTTATATCGGCATATCTATAGTACAAGAGGCAGTGGGCTCGGGCGCCGTCTCGTCCCGCTCTTCCCGTCTCTTGGTAATATCCTTCAACAGACTTGGGTAAGCTGTGATGGATCACAAAACGCACATCTGGTTTGTCTATGCCCATGCCGAATGCTATTGTTGCACAAATCTTGGACGAAAAGAAAAAAAAATGTTACTAGTAAAGAAAGTACTCAATAATTACTTCAAGTAAAAAGAAAAAGCGTGGCGTTCAGTTCCTCTACTCAATACAAAAAATCTCGGAAAAATTGGCAGTGCTTGGGGAACGAAGTGTCTGTACACTAGATTCCCTCTGTCAAACCTGATATATCCCACATACAGAGAGTAGAGGGTAGGGAGTATATATAATGTAAAGCTAAAAATTATAAAAAAGTATATTTATAAATAATATGTAGTAGGTAAGAAAATAAATAGAGCGAGCGAGTGACTCACAACTGTATACTTGTCGGCGAGCCAGTCGAGCTGCACCTTCTTGCGTTTGGAGTCGGCGAGCCCCGCGTGGTAGGAGCCGGCCTGCACGCCCGCGCGCCGCAGCTCCTCTGACATCGTATCGCAGTCGTTGCGCGAAAAACAGTACACTATGCCCGATTGCCTGATAGTGACGGAAAAAATATTGTTTAGCTTCATGTTTTTTTGTATAATAAGCAAAGTAGGTAGGGCAGACAGACATATCGTTTCTTAGACACCGCCAAATATTTGAGACAATGCTTATGTATAGATCATCTACCATTGTAAAACTGAACCAACCTGTGCTAGTAGCATATACAAAAAGGTAATCAAAATGACATAAAAATGGCATCAGCATAAAAATATATACATTTTTAGTTTTACGCTAATTCCAACACACAGCAAGGCAGGCAGAGTCACACTTTGTGCCCCTGCGCCATGGCTGGCCTCAAAAATCAAATTTAATGTAATTTGATTTATTTTTAAGCTCATATAAGTAAAACTACCATCTGTCTGTATGTATGCAACTAAAAATATTCTTTATTGTAGGAATTTTTGATTAGAGATCATTCATTTTAAAAAATATATTAAGATTTTCGGAGTGATTCCATACAGGCGTCAAAACCTACTTTTCGGACAAAATTGACATATTTTTAAAAATATGTTCAAAATCGTCAAAATCGTATAATATTGAATAAATGTTGTCTCGAACAAGCACAGACAAAAGCTTTAAAATTTTGTTTTGGGATTTTTATATAAACATTAGATATGTTAGAGAAACTTACTTAGCGAACTTAGTACGTATAACGTTAATAATATCTTTGTTGATAGTATTTGTCTTCTCCAACATCTGGTATGACAGGTTGGGACGGTTGAAGCTGGAGAGGAACCACTCGCAGTTGGTCATCTGGCAATATATAATAACTACTGTTGTTACTGTTATTTATTTTTCTTTTTGCTTCACGGTGTATTCCGCCAGGGTAAGTAGCGACAACCTGGGAACACTCCCCTCCCATTAAGATACTTCTGGTCTGTTAAAGCGGGGCTTTCCAAATTCTCAAGCAATTGAGAGTTGAATGGCAAAACTCAACGCCACGTTTTGCCGAAGAATAAATAAAAACATTATTGCCAATCGAACCCACCGCAAATTGCCTACTGTTAAATACATTATTTTCGGTCTAACTGTGGTGGCTGCTTTGAAGTTAGGCTATTTTAACTTTTGAGCATTGTAAAATCTAGCTTTTGATTATTTTCTTCCCTAATTAGGGAAGAAAATAATCAAAAGCTAGATTAAGCCTTAATTCAAATGTGCGTAACCATCTATAGCTAACTTCAGTGCGATATACGTGTGCGTGCGTTTGCGTACGTGCCTGTGTTTGCTGGCGTGTGTATGCGTATATAAGTGTGTGTGTACGTATGTATGCATGTGTAGTCACCCCGAGCTGCGCCACGATGTCCCTCCGCACGCGCTGCGTGGCGGTGGCGGTGAGGGCCATGAGCGCGACGCGCGGGTAGCGGCCGCGCAGCTCGCTCAGCCGCTTGTAGTCCGGCCGGAAGTCGTGTCCCCACTGCGACACACAGTGCGCCTCGTCTATTACGAACCTGTTAAAGTACATTATACTTATTAAGCATATAGTAGGGTAGGTAGACTGGTGTTAAAATATCCATTTCTGACACACAACTTTATTTTCAACATTGCGTATTGAGTGGCGAAATTGTTTGTTTTGTTTTCTGAACCGATTTTTATAAGATTTTTACTAGCCGATACATTTTTCTTTTAAATACAACAAAACTATTTTTATATTCAAATTCAAATTAATAAAAAAAAAAATACCTAGCAAGCTTATTTCGTTTATGAAGTGTGCTCAATGTGTCCCTAAGCCTAGTAGAGCTGCTTAGTTTTTCTGGAGTGACGTATAACAGTTTGATTCCCGGTTCGGCCAAGGATAATCGTAGATAAACATCGTCGATCAGGGCGTTCGATACATCGCCTGACATGTGAGCTGCTGATATCTGGAATTTACATGGAATATATTAAAATATTTTAGTTAAAAAATAAAAGAAACCGTCGTGGGGTATTGGCTGTAGGCGCGCAGGCTTTAAGTTAGACAGACTACTGTAAAGTGTTTGAAACATCGTTCAAAAAACGTAAATATATAATACAGGATTAATCCACTTTAATAGTTTCATTTAAAATGTTACAAAATAGCAAAAATCAAATTTCTTATTATTAAATCCTCTTTAAATGTATTTGGCAAAAAAAAAAGAAAAATATTACAATTATATATTTTATATTCCTTATATAAATTTTAGTATATCACTTACATCTAAAGATTTAAGTTTGTTAACTTGATCCAGTATAAGGGAAATGAGTGGAGACACTACAATAGTGACGCCTGGTGTCAACACTGCTGGGAGCTGGTAGCAGAGTGATTTACCTAAAATATATTTAAAGTTAAGAAAGAAGTAGATTCTCGGAATAAATTATTTTAATTTCCTTTCTCCGGTAACAAGACAAAGTTCCGCTTCTCCCTTGCCTAACAAAGATGAAACAAAACTTAAACATGTTATGTGAAATGATGTAAATTTTAATTGAATCTGTGCACACTGAAATTGATCAATAAATGTAGGATACTCTTAGATTAAATGCGACTTTAATATGCATTGTGAAACAACCTAACTAAACCGTGCATAATAAAAAAGAAACAAAGATTTAAAAACAAACAGAGGTTTCTTACCACCTCCAGTAGGCATAATAACAAAGCAATCGTGTCCTAACAGCGTGGCGTTGATCACTCGCAGTTGGTTAGGCCTGAACTCGCGTAAACCGAACGTCTCTCGCAGTGTCTCTCGGAGGACGACAGAGTGTGGATAATCTTCTCTGCTGAATTTGTCTAAAAATATTATGCATTTTATTTTTGTATGTCTGTTTCAATGTTTTTTTAGATTCATATAAGAAAACCACCGTGAGGCCGTCATGCCGTAGTGGCTGTGCCTGGCTGACTGTAAACTGGATGAATGTAGGTTCGATTCAAACTAATGGGAATAATTGCATTTAAAATATTTTGATTTCCTTACTCTGGTAACCAAAACGCGACATTCTAAAAATATTTATATTCCGCCACTAACCACACCCTCTAAAATTAAAACGTTACATATGGAACATAATGTTTTAATACTATAATTTAAAAATTTAGAGGTAAAAGCGAGTATCAATATAAACTAATTTATCAAGACAACAATAAATAAATATACCTTTAATCTCATCGTTAACATTTTCAATTTCACTTGTATCCATCATGGCACTGACATCTTCCGTACTCTTCTCCAGTTCTTCTATCTTATGGAGAATATCATCATCTTCGTAATCTTCTGGCCTGTATTCTGGCCAGTCTCCCAAATCTCCATCCGACAATACTATTGCACTTTCCTCACTTTCGATTTCTAATTCATTATTTTTAGGGGGTGAAAAAGAACTAACAGGGGGTTGAAAGGGGACTGAACTGGCAGGTATAGAAGCTTTGGGAACATCTGACTGTATCGGCTGTAACCGGTTTGATGCGATTTTAACTCTGTCTATAATACTAGATGTGGATGGCTGTTCAAAAGAATCATTGTTGTTTATGCTTTTTCGTGTTTTAAAAACAAAATTACGTTTTGGACTATTTCTACTGTCACTCATACTATCTTTACTATCGGTAGGGGAATTTGAATCTAAGGAAGAGCTCTTAGTGCAAGGTTCAGAGTAAATCGATAGTGAGCTGTTTGTTTCCTTCAATTTTTGTTCAAGATTTATTTTTGTTTTTAATCTTTTTAGAAGATATTCATTTTTGCTATTAAATGTATCATCATATCCTGAAAGATTTTGAGCTACATTTTTTGGTAATTTAAATAGTATGTTAGTCATTTTCTCTAATAAGTTAATATACATCATTTGGCATTCGTTAATTTCATCTTTTGACATTGTGCCCTGTTCCTGAAAATATTTTTAAATTTTTGGTTATAACTGTTTATTAAAGTATGATAAAAAAACCATCTTAGGTTTGTGTTTAAAAAATTTTAGTAAATAGCTATCTCTCTTGCCAAGCGCTTAAGAATTACGACGTAGCTTGATAAAAATGGCTAAGAGGTCAGAGCGCTTGAAATTAAAAAAAATAAGCAAAACGAAATACACTTACATCTCCTTTTATCAAACGATTATTAAAAATTATGGATATTTCGCTCATTAAAAGATTAAAATTTGGAACCTTTTCCTTGTTACAAATTAGAAGACTTAAATTTTCTTTAGGAAAGGAATTTTTAGTTTCTGTGATCATTTCTTGTCTTGAGGAGTTTCCGTTTTCTATTGAATTATCATTTGTCATCTAAAATAATTAAATTAATAAATTACTTGAATATATGACCACTACTCGTTTTCAGAACACTATGTATGGTTTTATAAACAAAAACAAATACAAAAATGTTTCTTACTTTTATTCTGACAAAGTGAAATATCATTTATAATATCAATGTAAACTTACTTTATTAGTTGTGTTACACAATCCATGTACTGGGGGCGACACTGGAATAATGATATATGTATATATTTTATAAATATTTTGTATCATATAAAACTCAAGAAGTGTAAGTGAACTCTATAGAAGTGTCTTAATGGTTAAAAAACTTTGAAAATTTGAAGAGAAGCGGAAAATAGAGTGTCTTATCACTAGGTTCCCAGGCTCGATATGCCTACTCAGCTATGTGCGGGATACAGCGTGAAGTTAAAAAAATCACGCTCTACCTAGCAGAGTAGAGAGAGGGTTAAAACACTCCATTTTCCGCTTCCCGCCCAATTTTCGATGAGGAAATGAGCGCATTGCTTTGTTTAGTCACCAGAGAAAGCAATTTGTTCCCCAAAATCAAATCATACAACCTTTGTTGCACTGCGCAATGATGACTATCTATTGTATTATATAAAGAGGAAGATATTATTATGGTTTCTTTAAGTGAAACTCTTTAACAAGATTAAACGCATATATTTTGTATTATAAATTTTTTTTTGTCTGCTAGAAAGTGATATAAGTTTTTTTATTTATAAACAGATTGAAATAAAACAAACGTTAAATGTCCAATTTATCGCTATTTTGAATTAGTTCAAAACACAGGCTTAGGCCTGTGTATCAGCTATACTGGATAAAAAGAAAAAATATAATTTAATTATACAGGGTGGAAGAGGCAGCGCTTCTTTTACTGAAACTGCATATAGGGTAAAATATTTCAAACCCAGAATTAAGAAAAATAATCAAGGTACCTCAACGGTTTGGACGTAGGATTTCTTTTTCATTTCACGATTTTTATCCATACCTGTATTTCGTGTGACGCACACATACGTGTGCGACGTTGCCGCTTTGACAGGTAAGTGTGTGCGTGCCTATGTTATACTTTACAAATGGCGTTTTATTTTAAAACGATAATTTTATTATTTATTTTGTTTGAAAAAAAAACTTTTTCATTTTTGGGATTTTTTTTTTCCGAATTATATTAGGCTTTTATAGAGTAGTTAAAACTGTGGTTTCATTTAAAGTGGCGCTGACAATTCCACCCCTGTATAATAAATTCTTACCACTAGATTGACTGGTTGACGATCTGGTTTTAAAAACAAATATTTTCTTTTTGGGTGCATCAGTATTTGAACTGGAAAAAAATGTTATTAAACATTGAAACAAATAATTAATCAATAAAAGGATAACTCAACATTACTGCTATTAAAATTTATCTTTGTTATCAAAATACAAATATTTTTGTTATCTATATATATAAAATCGAAAGGTCACTCACTCATCACGAAATCTCAGAAACTACAAGTGCTAGGAATCTCAAATTTTGCATAGGAGTTACTTATAGGACGTAGGTGCTCGCTAAGACGGGAATTTGCAATATTCGACTTCTAAGGGGTTGTTTTTGGGGTTTAAAGTTTGTATGAAACTTCGTTACTACAAATGCTAGGAGTCTCAAATTTTGCATGGACGTCACTTATAGGTACTCATGGAGACAGAAATTAATAATAACGTAGTTCACGCAGGCGAAGCCGCGGGCGGGCCGCTAGTGTTATATATAATCTTTTGCCTAAAGTTATTAGTTAATTTTCTATCTATTTTATCATTTACAACTAACATTGTTTTTAAAATAAAAGTAAAAAAAGGTAAACCTTTCAAAACTTCAACTTAAAAAACTTAATACTCTGTTACTAAAGTTTAGTTTACTTTGAGGAATTTAAATAGCTTAAGTTTCCTCATCAGAACCCATTTTATTATTACAATAATAACAGATTTCAGTTTCTATCATGCATATAAAAGTGTAGGCAAAAAGAACCTAGTGTCAAGGCAGTCTGTTCTTTTTCCTCTATTTTTCCCCTAAATTAAAGACTGAATTGCTTCATCTTTCCTTAGCTAATAAATAATATTTTCATTTCATCTTTATTCATTCCACTCAGTGGGTATTGAATAAGATCTCTTGTTATTCAAGATATAAATTTATGAACTAGAAAAAGATATTCTGATTTCTTTTTACATTACAATATATCACATAAAAGATTTAAAAAATAGTGACACAGAAATAATCTTAATAAAAATGATCTCTTACCTATTTGAGGAACTTGTATTCCCATTTGTGCAAATGTTATCATTATGCATTTTGTGTGTTATTTGTTATCATTAAAAGTATATTATTATAATCTTGATAGCTGAAAATACATGATAATAATAATGTTACCTAATGATAAGAAAATAATTGAAGCTTTTATGGTGCAGTGGCAAAGCATGTGATTTTAAATGCAACAATCTTGGTTCGATTCCCAACAACAAGAAACCCCGTCTTGACTAAAATTCAGCAAATAGAGAGGAATGAAATATATTAACACAAGTTCCATCTGCCTACCCTATCATATGCAGGATACAGCATTAAAACTTTAAAAAAGTCATTGTTTGATTCAATTTACCACAATGAGGGAAAGAAAATTATTTTTATAGCCTCATGCTGGATCCTGCAGCTATCAGAGTAGATAGACAGAACCTGTAATAATAACAATCAGGATATCATTAAGACACTCTATCCCCTGCCTTCCACCATTTTTTAAGGCATTGCCATAACTCCATACATTGCTTCATTAAGTAACAGAGTGAGGAAAGGAAAATACTAAATACTTGCGACCTGCTCGCAGTTTCACACATTCATGTTTTTATGATCTAATGTGTATTACTTTTCTGATCTAATAAAATTATCATTGCAAAAATTATATCCATACATTGAAAACTAAAGTATTGGTCAATTCAATAAAATTGTTTCTTTGTAACAGTATAATTCAACAAAATACTTCATATTGATATAACTTTATATTGAAATTTTGGAAAATTAAGAAATGTTCTATACACTATACATTTTTATATTGGTATAAAAAATGCTATTTTACAAATATAAGAAAGTTATAAAAAGTTCTCACAATTTCTGTTTAATATTCTGTATTGGTTGATTTTCAAAAAAGTGTTCTTAATAAAATATTATGAATCATCTGAACACAGTAATTGTAAATGATTAAAGAATGTTTTATTAATTTGGCAAAGTTTGGCACGGCTGTATTTTATCTACAATTAGCAACCCACGCGCGGCATCACCCGCTTAAACTTATACCTATCAGTATAACCTACCATTATAAATAACATATTTGCCAGACTATATCAGAATATGTGTAGCCAGTTAAAGTATAGGCAAATTATACAAAATCTTTACTTAATATTTAGCCAATATGTTATTCCAATGTGTAAGCTATATTATTTTAAAGTTTCATCTAAGTTCGTTCAGTATTTTTTGCGAAAAAGTGGAACCATCCTCACAAGTTTTCACATTTATAATATTAGTAAGATATATATTAAAAATTACAAAAAAAATAACTTATTAGAATAAGGTCTGACTTTTCCGAAACAAAAACATGTAACATAGCATAAAAGAAATTATAAATAATTACATAAATCAATTAACTCAGTTTTTTTATTTAGATTAAAATGAATAACATTACCTCGTAATTCTATTATCAATGTAATTTCTAAATTGTTTTATTTTTATACACAACACCTTATAGAAGACATTTATTATGTTAAAGTTTTATAAGTCAATTGGAAAAATACATTTTGTAGTACTGGATTAGAAACTCTCCTTCTAATCAAATTCTTGTTTACATAAAGATGAGAAATATTATGAGAATATAACGTTTTGCCGCAATTTTAGTTGATAAATGACACTGACATTACGTACATGACGTACGTGATAGCCATAGAAAAGTAAAACTTACACAGAAACATAATTTGGTCTTTACGCGCGTTAGCGTAGCGTGAGGTAAAATGTAAAACGCTATTGGACAGTTTATAACTGTTTGTATCCTTGTATTTGTCTAATTTTTGGTGTATTTTTACTTAGTGAATATTTTGCGCCATTTAATTAAATGAAATTTTAGTTGTCTATTAAAACTCGGATTTCGACTTAAGTAACTTGGTTTCACAACTATACCTTAAACTTTTACTCGCCAAGTGCAAAATTAAATTACTAGTAAATAAATAGAACAGAATTGCACTAGCACCTTTTTAACATAAATTATTTTAAAATAAGCCTGTAATAAAAAACTAATATTTATACAGATGATAAATGGGTTTAAGTATTTGAAATATTATCTTTAGTGTATTATTTTGTTAATTCAGAATAAAAACAGAGTCATTTCAGGTTTAAAAATGCTTTTTTTACTATAGACTAGAAAAAAACCTTGATGGATTCTTTGCCATGTCTGCCATGAATGCTCGTCAAGAACAAACTGACGCGCTCGCAAGCTTGTGAACGATTGGAGCCTGTGATACCTACTTGCCGAGATTCTGCAAGCATAGCGTAACAGACGTTGTACCACAGAGTACTTTCTGACATACTATACCTGTGGGACCACCATAGATAATACACATATACTAGAAAGTAGAGACCACTACTGGGGACCACTGATAAAGTTTTACCCAGTGGCGTAGCGAGCTTAACTCTCGCCTGGGGCAAAATACTTTTACAGCGAACAGGAACCCACCAGGCGAACATAATATAATTTCATATGTATGTTTAAATAATTTTGCGGACTATTTGACCCCCCCTTGCCCCCCTCACTACGTCACTGGTCATACCTCCCTGTAGAATACAAATAATTTAGTTAGAAACAATCTCATGAGTAGAAAATGAATCCATAAAAATCTTTATAACAAAATACTCCCCAATTACCCTACGTTCCCGTTGTTATTCTTAAGCAACAAGAAATACGGCATTATATCATTTACAATCACATATGTGAAGAGGTCCTTGAGACAGACCTATTGTAAGCCTTAAAGCGGGTCACACGATAATAGATTAAAATAAAGAGACAAATCATAATTGATGTTTTCTAAGAACACTGCCATTTTAACCTTAAGGCACTACTAGGGCGTGCTTTCAATGCAACTGCCTACCTACTTTATCTAACAGTAACGACATTTTTTGGATTCATCTTAAACCTTATGTCATAGCTTAATAAAGATGCGACGTGTCTTTGTGTATAATACAAGGAAACAGAATAGAAGATGCAATGTAATTGTCTAATATAATGAGTCATCCATGGCTGCCTATGCTATGAAGGTATCGTCTAACCTTGCTGCTAAATATGGGAATGAAGAGATACTGATTTATTGTTTGTTTTATTACGTAACAATAATTTAATGAAACACGTATTGCGGTACTAATGTAACAAGGTAAAATAAGGTTTTCATATATGAAATGTGCTATCATTTCATCTTTACCTATATTATGAAGTTTATATACAATATACTTATATATATATTTAAAATAAACAATATTATTTCACGTATTCAGCGTGCGCGTACCAGGCCAACTGCATTATAGGGAATGAAACTTACATAGCGGTATACTATAATATGTAACTCAAAAAAAATTTCCCTATAAACGACATCAACGCGATAAATTTGGAAAAAAATGATATTGGTAAAATATTTTATCTAAAATCTCAGTGTGTTGCTTTTACATGTATGAATTGCGTTTAGAATGTGCCATTTTTAAGAGTTTTTTTCTATTGTTATTTTTATGGTACCTTGTTACCGTCCATTCGCCACTTCCCGACCATTCATAAGCATGATTAATTTCTCAATATTGATATTATTACATATTTTTAGGATTCTGTAAGGGAAAAGATAAAAACGGAACTGTTACGTCTTTCCGTCTATTAAGGCCATTTATTTATAATTGATTTGATTTTAGGTTTGGATTCCTCCACGCAATCAAGCTGAATTTAATATGAAATATTCAGGTCTTCTAAACACAAGATACTCGAGCATACACATTTGCAATATGTTTTTCCTACATTTTGAAATTTGCCTTGTTATCAAAACCTATAGGCACCTAACATTTATAAAATTTTGCAAGACGTGAGAACTTAAAATACAAGTTAAGGAAAAATTAAAAAGTGAAAAATTATAGATATTTTATAAAAAAACATGAAGGCATTATTTTTCAATATACTTTTGTAGTCATTGTTAAATATGAAACCGTAAGCTGTCCAGTAAGCTGGAGGTAAACCACAAATTGGCGTCAAAGTCTAAAAGCATTGAACTTTGCCACAACGAAACATGTCATTTACTGTTAGTTGAGGTTAATCAAAAATGTAACCATTTTATTATTATAGGTGAGTTACTATATTAAACCAAGACCAATGACAAATATATAAAACCTATGTCAGTTATCTAGTGTATAATATTGTAATTTTTATAGGTTTTTTAAAGTTTTATTCTATATCTCGCATATAACTGGGTAGGCAAAGGGACCCCAGTGTTATCACAATCCGTTCACTACTTTCCGCCGAATTTTCAAGGCATTGCGTGTTGAATGATGGAACACAACGCCGCACTTTTACCTTGGTACCATAACTAAGCATTGAAAATATAAAAAAAAATAATTCATTCCCCCGAGTGAGAATCGAACCCACAAAGGTCGCGTTACAGTCCACGCTTGAACCTTTTCACCACTACGGTTTTATTTCGGCCTAATTTTAACAGTATTTGACCAAAAATAGACATTGTAACAAATACAAATCTGTATAAATATAATCGTTAATACTTATTAATCAATTTTCTACTTACACTCTTATTACACAATACGATTTACTATTATATGTATGTTGATAAACAGGTTAAGAAGGTAAAATATAAATAAAAAAAAAGTATTGCCCTCATTTAACTACTTCTGTGTTTCAGAGACATAAGTTGTATGTACACCTGTTTAATATTCAAGCTGGTGAGTCATGACCTGCGTGCGTGTCTTTTGTTTGAGCCTCCATTCAAAATGTTACTGTATTACATATAATTATTATTATAGCAAATGAGTATCATACTGTAGAGTTTTAAATTATTTTTTTGTTTAGTAATTTCGTATAGCACTGTCAATTGTGGTCGAAGGCCTAGTTTTGATTAAGCAGCCTGTGGAGTTGTTTTTTTTGTGATCTCGATGCTCTTAACCTATTGATCTTATTATTATTATTATTATTTTACAGTTCTGAAAAATGATATATAAAATTAAAAGAATGCATCATAATTTTATTTTTTATTAAGTTATTTTGTTTGACAAGACCTAATACGTATATTGTGCTTAATAAATCATCATTGCTAAGGGATATTCCAATTAGTAACAATACTATTCCCTCAGATGGCGAAGTCTATTGTTTTTATGAAGTGTTTTATTTTTACAATAAAAATATAAAAAAAAAACAAAATATCGATATTATTATTATTTTTTCTTCAAATTAGTGTTTTTTCAGTCAGTCAGTTTTAAATGTAAGATTTTTTTATTAAAAAAACATTACCAATAAAAATATGATAAAATATGACATAATATTTTATTGCATTTATCACACATTTTTGTATTCTAACATTATCTATCACAAAATTGAAAACATACAAAAATCTTAAGAAAATTAACATACAAAAATATTTTTTATATTTTATTAACACAAATATTTACATAGGGACTGGCCGCAAAACATAAACTTGTTCGGAAACAGTGACATGTGCATTCCCGCGCTTATAATCGCAATCACCAATCGCGAGTCGCGAGTTAGTATCCAGCTGACGTCCATTACGAGCGCGCGCATTTTATTTTATGATTAATTTCGAATGTGAAAACTTTTATTTTCAATAAGTGCGAAGGATTCTTAGCCAGTTTATGATTTGTTTTGTGTTTAAGTGCAATAACCAGGTGTGTGGTGAACGTCTGTGTTTCTTTGTGAGGTAATTTGGTAAATACGAATAAAAATTACGCCCTTGCGAAATGCACCTTCGAATGTGAGAATAAATATACAAATTTCAAACATGAGAACATCGTGCCAAAACATTTTAAATTACCTTTATGTTTTTTTTTGGAAATATTTAGCCTTTTTATATATTTTTTATTTATTTAAATAATGCTCTTCAGAAACAAGCCAAGTGAGGCCGTAAACTTTGAGGTTTTGGTTTCCACTCGAGGAAATTAAATATTGAATATTTTCATTGTCCTGGTAACGAGGCAAAGCGCGGCGTTAAGTGTCGCCAATCAATGCGCAATGCCTCCAAAATTCGGCGGAAAGTAGGAAATTTTATTTATATTTATTTACCATTCAGCTTACCAAATCTAATAAGAACTTTACATATAAACATATATTATTAAGTCTCACGAGTTTTATTTCTTGTGCAGAACAGAGATTTCTCCGTTCTTTCCACGAAACATGACAATATTTAAAAATGAAACACTTTCTCGAGTAGGATTTGTTATAGCAAACCATCATAATGTACCGCATTTATAATAAAATATTTAGTTTTATGATCAAATTAATTATTTATAACTATACTTTCACGCAACAGAATTCAATCGAATATAAAATTATTCAGCTCTTATGTTGACGTAAATCATACACTATACAAACCAGTTGTATTTTTTTTCCTACTTTTAAATATGAAATGAATAAATTATGCTTTCTTATATAATTTTAAAATTGATAACACGCATGGCGCATTGGCACAGCTTCTGATTGTAAATCGATAGTTGTGGGTTTGATAGCCATTCCGGGGAATTAATTGTTTTTTTTTTCATTTCCTCGCTCTGGTAACGATACACGTAATTTCCCAAAAATAAAATCCTACATTAGTATATTACTATAGGAGCTGTGTAAGTGAAGTCTAGACTGAGATTTAAAAAAAAATTATAACATCTTGTTTAACCTGTTATCGGAAAATACCAACGTTCTATCCGGAATAAACTATAATACAGGAAGGAAGATAAAAATTCTATACGTAACGTTACTTGTACTAGTTTTATCTTAGATTTACTAAGGAAAAGCGATTAATTTTTTTAACGTAATTAATTTTACAGTATCTTTTGTAATAAAATATAATAAATAATGTTTTTTGCGCTGTATCCCGTACATTCTGTAGGGTAGGCAGAGGGCTAGTTAAGATACTCCGTTCCCCATTGTTAGAAAAATTCTGGAAGCATTGCGTGTTAAGTGATTTAATTGTAACTCGACACCATGCTTTGCCTCGACACCATAACATAGAAATGAAAATATTAAATATTCCATTTCCTCGAGTAAGAATCGAACCTACAACCTGTTGCGTTTGCAGTCACACTTTCTGACCGTGTCACGACTGACCTCAAACAGATAAATAATAATGAAAAATACAGTTGCTTAGATCCATTATATTATTATGACAGGAGTTATTTTCATTGTATGATTACGCTATTTTCTTTAAGTAATAAGCTGTGATGATTGTCTTGGCTTCTATCGCGAGGCTATTACGGGTGAGATCTCGCGTGCCAGATGAACGTGATCGTGACTCGGATGCTGCAGTCCCGTAACCCAATACAAAACTAATGTTATGTCATCTAGGTGTAAGTTGTTGTAACTACCTACTGCAAATTGCAAGTTTGCAACGATTAAAGTAGGTTTTTATGGTGAAAATAGATTTTTTTTAGAAAATGTTTAAAACTTTTTTATGTATATCGTGGGACCCGTGGCTCTTGGGACCCGTCCAACAGGCACGGAAAAATATAATAACTCAAACCGAAAAATTGATTACTTTCCTATAAAATACTACCTTTAATATTTTTTTTTAGTTTCTTCGCAACACTACAGATTAGTGTCTTGAACTGAAAGTCTAGGTATACAGCACGAAGCTGAAAAAAAACAAGTCTTTTGAATACACCGTACGGACAATACCTCGCTACAATATACCTATTTGTAACGTTATTAAATTACAATGAAATCTACTAAATTACTTAATATCGTAAATTTTAATTACTGTCGAAATAATTATTATTTAGCATATTGAAATTAACAAAACGAAATCAAATATAATTATTTAAAACGTTCGTAGGTGGACGCTGCGGAAAGACTAATAACAATTATTCTTGTACCGCGGCCACAAGGCCAATGAAACAAATCAATTTATTAGTATTAACCTTTCAAATGCATATATTTATTTTTTAACTAACGCTTATATATACATGTATTTAGTTGTAGGTATGTTTATATTACATAAATGCCTGGTGAATCTATTTATTTAACGTTTTAAGAAACATTAAAAAAAGTACTTATTTAAAAAGAAAAAATAATAAAAATACTTTAAGTAAGTATACAAAACACAGTAGCGTTTTCGAAGAACTACTTGTTTCTCAACAACTCTTTTATGCAGATTTAAGTTCGTTTGTACCGGTTTGGTCTATCAGGAAAATAATAAGGAAAGGTTTTCCTCTGTTCTAAAAATTAAAATCATTATATGTAATAAGTAAAGTACATAATAAGTAAATTAATATTGCTTCTTAGAATTAAAAAAATATATAAAACTTACATGTTTAATAAAAAACCCAAAACGATAATAGTAATTCCATTTATAGGCACTTAAAAAACTTGTTTAAGACAAATTAATTGTATACACATAAATAACTTACATAATAAATATGAGAACCGAGCTTTTGTTACCGTCTAACTTGACCTGAGAATTCGACGTGATTGAGTAAACCTAAAAGGAGGGTAATGTGTACGGAACGAGGTCGCTAAAACTATGTGGGATTTTTTTCTAAGTAACGAACGCAGTTAGCATGTTGGTACTTAAAATACTTTACTGTATATATCCTACCGAGTTTTTCTAACTGCTTAATTGACTAATTTGGTAGATAGAAATATATGTTTTTTTTCTTTCTTCTGCTTCGTACGTCTCGTCATTCAAATATCTTGGATATAGCAGGGTAGGCTGAGACAATCTAGTTTGAAGACGCGCTTAGTTAACGCTGTATTTAACTTTTTGTATATTACAGACAGAAAAGTAAATTAAGCAATGTTACTTAAAAGCTGAATATATCGTCGGTATCAAAGCCTTGGATAAGATAAGCGCTTTTTTTGCTCCCGGTATTTTTTTTATTTAATCTATATAATGTAACTCACGCTAAAAACATATGTTAGTATTAATTAATAATATACATTTAAAGAACCTATATTAATATTATAAAAATTGCGATATCAGAGATGAACCTACATGTGTAGGTACTTAATAGACCTTTTGTTGTTGTTTAATGACTAGATGATTCATGGCGAAGATTATTATTTTATTGATGACTCAACATTATTTTTGTATTGAAGATTGATTATTTATAAGAGTCAAGTCACTACTTTTTTAAGCTTTGTATAATATCAAATATAAGTATGTCACTGGAAACCTATGAACTAAATTCACAAAAATATTTAAAACTACTGATAAAGCAAGGCCTCAATGAAAAAAAAACTTATATAAATGACACAGATATCAATACTGGTTCGGGATTGAATCCACGATCTCTGACATAACAGCTTGTCATTAATCACTACACCAATAAGACACAAAATGCCTCGATTGGAATAAATAAAAGAAGTGTCTATTTTATATATATCCTAATAAAAGTTGTTTTCTCCATAACAGTAATTTAGTTAAGTGTTTTAATACGTAATTTTTTTTACGTAACGGGATTCGAACCTGCGTCTCTTGTATACCACCCAAGCGGTCTGACCTCATCTGACATAGTTATATTTATGCCATACCGTTCTATATGGTTATGAATATATTCTATATCTTACGTTTATTATGTTTAGTTTAAAAATATTAATAGACATTTATGATTTTTATTTTTGTGTCTTTAAGCATCTTCCGCATTTTTAATACAAAACTTAACTTAACTTACATAATTACTAACTTATATTAAATTACTTTATTTAAAGATCTTAGTTTCCATACTATTATTATTTTTGACACTGCATAGAGAGCAGGTGTCTCAGCACACTGAACAAATATGTAGAGTAATCTTGTAGTTAGCCTTGAACGTAGAAGGATTTCGAAGAAAATTATAAGTACAGGTTACTGTCGTATACTAGTTTTGAAAGTACGACTCTTATAGACAGCAGGTACATATGTGATAGGTATACATAATACGTGTACCTATTATAATATTTATGTTATTTTATTAGATTCTATATCCAAGATAATTATGTCAGAGCCCTTAAAAAACGAACGCACTTTAGCGTTCGTTTTTTAAGGGAATTGTATTTTGGGCCGCACTCCTAAAAAAAAAGAAAGCCTAATAAAAGAGCGAAAGAATGACTATTAAGAAATAGAAACAAATGTGAATTTGGCTTATGCATTAAAAAACATAAGTACTAGGTTTATTAGCAGTTTATAAATTTCTGTCAAACAAATTGATCATAGTGTCTTATGAGAAAAATGAAATCAATACCGGTGGTTAGATAGATTAAAGGAAACATTTTAATATCCGACTTAATAAGGCTTTCCGGCTATTGACTTACTGATTATAACTGACAGCGAAGTATTGCAGAAATCATATTAATAGTTATTTAATTAATAGTTCCGTAGCATAGTTGTTTAAAATATTTTTTTATGTTCCTGTCATGTTAATACAAAATATTAAAAGAATCGTGTGAAATATTTGCATACCTACTTCTTATTTAAAGGAAATATTTTATACTTGCGTTATTTTCGTTCTATTACGTTATTAAATATGTTAGTACTATATTATAAGTATAGATATACTTTATTGTGCTAGGTGTGGTATATTCTTTTATGTCAGATCTGTACCCATAAATGTCATATTTGTAGTCATTGTAACTCATATGATTCACTTTGCTTCGTAGAAGACGACAGAACCTATAGGACACGTAATCTTTTGAAATATATTTAAAAATCAATTTAAAAAATATTTAACATTGCAAATCCAAAAAAGGCAACTTCAAAACTTGTTTGAAACAAAAGGAAAAGATAAAAATTGGAGACTATAAAAAGACAACCAGTTTTAGTGGAAATACAAATATAATCTTAATATTATCTTACTAGTATACGATTAGAAGCCATTGTTGCGTCTGAATGTAAGCACGGTGGTTGTGGGTTCGATTCCTTCTGCCCACCCTGCTCTATGCGGCTAGTTATTTTTTTTAGCGTCACACATTATGCCGCACACATCAGGGAACCTAGTGTTAAACTCCATTCCGCATTTTCCGCCGAATTCTAGAAGCATTGCGTGTTGAGTGGCGGAACTCAACACCGTAAGCCAACAACACAACACTTTGCTTTATGTTGTGATTCTAAATATATCCATTCACCAATATCAATATGGCCACAGCGTATTTATTGATACCTACATATAATGCAAATTGCGTTGAGTCAATCGATCACAATGCAGGTGTAACTGTAAAGTTTACTTTGTAGCTTAGGTATTTGTCTTGGTCAATATAGCTATGAAATTCTATAAAATGAATGCAACTAATGCAGTATATTTAATATCTATATATTATTAGTTATTTTTTTATTTCAATAAAAACCCAACCAACTATCAAAGTGCGCTGAGGTGACTTGTCTTGTATATCTTTAGATATTCGCAGGAATTTATAACTTTGTTTTCCCTTTCTTGTATTTCAACATCTTGGAAATTTATCTGTCTCTACCTGTCTGGCTGTTTGCAAGAAGAATGGGAAACTAATAAAAACAAGGCAAATTACCTAAATTAAATAATACTTACGTTAAAATTTAAATAAAATATATTTAAAATTAAAATTTCTTTTAGCACCATTTATAGTTAATATTGTGAAAATGTTGACCGCTCTGCGATTATTGGTATTAAAATCCGAGCACCATTAACTCTACTTTTGAAAGTTTTTGTAGTGTAACTTTCATTTAATGAATTCATTTAAAACTTACGTGAATAGTTCATTTATTTTTAAGGCATTTAGGTATTTAAGAAATTTCCACTTGGAATCAATTTTTATCTAATAGTAAGGATCAGCAGGCCGCTTCGCCCGCTAGAACTACACAATTATTTATTTACTAATTTAAATTACTTTTCATGTTCTAATAAAGTTTCAGCTAATTCAATAAAAAAATTATAGCAGTTTTTGTGGAACTTAATATTTTATATTGATTTATGATTGAAACCAATACTCAATGTTAAGGAAAGTTTGCTCAAATACAATAGTAAAAGCTACACTTAAATCTGTTAAGCGGATTCTAAGGTTTGTCTAAAAAAAAAACATACAGCCAAACAGACAAAAATTTTAAAAAATTATTGCGCTCTTTAACTACTTACATAGCATTAAAAGTAAAAGGAAGAATTGGAATTGGAGCTTTGACAAAAAAGAACGTTTTACTATCAGCTTTTGCTAGTACGTGCAAAATGGAGGCAGTGTTTTATGAGTTTGTTCACATGACGATTATCATGTCCCATCTGCTGTATGTGGGCTGGAATTTATAACTGTTCATATTAGTGTTTGCATTGCAATGCTTGTCGTTATTGGTATTTGTATATTATTATAAACAACATATTATTCAAATATATTATTTCTCTCTCTGTCTCTCTCTCTCTCTCCTTGTCTTTCCCCCCTCTTTCTCTAATCGCTATATGAAGAAGAAGAAGAAGTGGTCTTAGAAATTATTTAAGGACTCATAAAAAATATTTATAACGGTAAGTTTATCAAAAAAATTAAAGTGTATTTCGGTTAGTATGTAACCGAAGGTAATTCATCACTGAAATGTAACATACGGAAGATATCGTTCAATAACTATAACTGTTACGTTTAACTCGCGTTCACGTTGCGTGTTCTCACGATATCTTTATATTTTGATCGTTCTCTAAATTATAGAATTAAATAAATTATTATGACATATGTTTTTTTATTTATCCATGTTTTTCGAGCAGTTAAAGTGATCTTCTAAAAGAAAGGCAGCTTCAAGCATTTTTCCGCCAAACAAGGTAGTTATCCATTTTCACGGATTTTCAAGATATTGAGTAGCGCTACTCGACACTGCGCTATCTCTATCAGAGCGGGGGAATTATAAATTACATATAATCATTCCCCTGAGTGGGGATCGAAGTGAAAATATATATTTTTAAATTATTAAAAAAATATATAAAAAAATATTAAACCTATTGCTACTGTTGTCTATTTGTCCCTTACTTATCTTTGAGTCATGTTAAAGTAATAAAACTAAAACATGTCTATTTTATGTTATCATTTGTGGGCATCTATAAGAGAATCACGATATAACATCTATTCTATTCTACTCACATAGCTCTTCAGACACGATTTCATTGAACCCAAACGGTCGACAAAGTCAACTCACGTCCCCTTCTTTAAGGAAGAAAGGAAGTGACCTAACTGTAAAAGTTCTGTTTTAGTAAAGTGGACCCAACTGTTTCGAGATTTAGGTTAGTTTTTGAGGTTAGTAGAAAGTGGTTGATAAACCGTTAGTACCTAATCATATAAAAATGTATTCTGAAACACTCATAACGTTCATGACTTTTTACAATAATTATGTACTTCTTACATATTATATACTTTAAAATAACGAAACTTAGAACACATAATGCCTCAAGAAATCGGCGGAAAGTGGGGAACGGAAGAGTCCTAATGGAAACAGAGTGTCTTAACACTAGGTTCCCAGGTTCCCTCGGCTTTCTCTACTATGTGTAGAGAAAAGCTAACATATAACTAAGAAAAACGCATCGTAATTACAATTATACATTGAAATATTGTACGTACGTACAAGCAAACGTAGAGCACGTCTATGTATTTATCTTCACACCTGTTAAAACAGCAACAGAAACAATTAGAGACTCTCTCTTCAATTTAATTAAATTTTGTATAAAATATAAAAAGGATCGTGTTTACTCACAAAGCAGGTTTAGAATGATTACCGGATAATTAGTAATTACGTAGTTCTTGCGCGTTTACCTGCTGATCACAGAGCTGGCATGAGAAAATTACGTGCCTGCTTGCATTTTCTATACAATTTCCATTAATTTCTAAAAAAACGGCTTAGCCTTCATAACGAATAGTAAATTATGTATTTTTATAAGAAATAATATGAATAAATATATTTAGGTACATCACCTGTAACAAAAATATTAGTTGACGTTTTGTTATGTTTTGAAATAAGAATTCAGTTAATGACACACACTACGCTTACACACTTAGAACTTTTATCTGTATGGTAAAATGGAAAAAGTTAGGAGTTAGTTAGGTAAAATGGAAAAAGTTAGAATATTACAAACAACAAAAAAATAATAATTCAATTAGAATCAGTAGTTTCTGAGATGTGCGCCTTAAATCAAACAAATTCTTCGGTTTTATTAATTAGTATAGCTATCCCTAATATTATAGTAAAGTAAGCAGGGGGAACGAAGGTACTAATTCCTTATATTGTATTAGTAAACGAGCCTTTTGCAAGACGCAGATAAAACTTACTCGTAGTGCTGTATCACTCCTTTCTCGACATTCCATACATTACAACAATAGATCTCAGTAGAAGCAGAATAAGTGAAATATAATTATAAAACGTGTACAAAAACTAGATTCTATTGTAAGTAATTTGAAAACAATACTTGAATCTAACACTGACCCACTTTTACGTCGGTTGTTAAATCGCTATTATCGAAGCTTGCAACTCTTTCAAACAAGTTTAACAATATTATCTCTAATTTTCTTAATATTACATTATGGGAATATTGAATGATATAAATATTAAATATTTTTTAATAATGGCTCTAATATTAAGAACCTAGAACCTAGCGTTGCGCTGAATTCTACTGAAAATTACAACTATTTTTTTTTTTCTCCATTGCTTAAATTTACAAGTTACAATTATTTTGCACATCTTAACTAGATTTTTAAACTAAAATAAATAGTGCTTCATTTAAGAACTTTAATATAGAATAAATCATATTGTTGTTTTTTATTTTTATGTAGGTAAAAGTAGTAAGCAGCTATATAGTTTTAACTTTCATGCCTGTTAAGTGGGTGTCACCGTTATAAATGGCTGACTAGATAAATTTCCTATGTTTAGCTTTAATGCCTTACGCTTTGAGACTTGTAAATATAATATAATAGTTGAAATTTACAAATATATAAAGTTTATTTTGATTCCTACATATACAAATACGTAGTACAGGTACTCTTAAAAAATTTAAAATATACTTTGAATTTAAGATACACTTTAAGCATTTTTTTAGGTAAAATTTGATGATTATTTTTCAATATTTTTTGTTTGTTTGTTTGTGTAATCATTGCTTTTGTCTATATCTTTTCAATTTTCTGTTTTGTATCCTATATCTTATAAAACAAAGTCGCTTTTCGTGTCTGTCTGTTGTTTCTAACTCTTCTTCTTCTAAACCACCCAACGGATTTTATTGCGGTTTTCACCATTAGGTCGAGTATTTTTCGTAGAAGGTTTATATATAGTTTATTATTTGTACATTCTTATGTAAATTAACATAAATACGAAAAATATGAATAAAGTCCTACCCGCTGAGACACTTTCGCGCATGCGCTGCTTTAATGGTAAGTACTACATGAAAAAAATGTACTGGAGTATTGTTCCTCTCAATGAGATCTACAAAAAAGTCCGCGAGAGCATATTTTTATCTCTTAAGGATAACGTGTAGTGATCATATTTCTGTCTAAAAAATAATAATTTCAATATATTTTT
>HE671162.1:0-81534 GCA_000313835.2 Heliconius melpomene melpomene | reverse complement strand
CTACATGAAAATAATGTACTGGAGTATTGTTCCTCTCAATGAGATCTACAAAAAAGTCCGCGAGAGCATATTTTTATCTTTTGAGGATAACGTGTAATGATCATATTTCTGTCTAAAAATAATAATTTCAATATATTTTTTATTGTGAGGGATATTTTTCCATAATGGTATTAATCCTTATCCTTTAAAATACCTTATTAATTTTCTACGTTAAACGAAGATAAAATTTGCTTTTTACACAATTTCGAAATTGCGAATAGTTTAAGAGAAAAACGCATTTAATTGTTGACACATCACGTCGTTGACACTTCAGCAGTATGGACTCAAGTTTTACTTATCCCTTACTCTCAGCATATAAATAAGTATATTAGTTACGTTGGCCATTTAATGTAGATCAAAACTAGTCTTTACTGTTTTTCTATTTTAATTAAGTACTTTAGTAAGTTGTTACAATATCAAAAATTCCTTGCTGCGAAACGGCTCGCCACTCGCCATGCGTCCGCCGCGCCCGCCTGCCTTACACGCATCGGTGGTTCAGTGGTAGAATGCTCGCCTGCCACGCGGGCGGCCCGTGTTTGATTCCCGGCCGATGCATTCAATTTAATTTTCCTCACAGGCAGCCACGTAGTGCTTGCTTTTCATCAGGGACAGAATACCCTCTTCAGCATTAACCACAAGCAAAAAAAAAACCCGCCTGCCTTTATAGCAACGAAGATTTAGATGCGTTTGCACGTATTGGATAATTAGAGTTGAATGTATTATTTCAGCGCGATATATTTTTTGTAGTAGTTATTAGTAGGTAGGTTTTTGTTTATAATTTCTTCCGTTTAAAAATAGTCATTTAACTATCTAAAAATAGCCATTTAAATATATTTTAATAAGTACTTGAAAAGATAAGTAGCACAGATAAAAAATCCTTGCTGTGTAAAACAATTGGAAAATCCTTATTGAAACTACGAAAATGCGGGTTGCATTAGGGTTTAATTCATTTTCACATTATCTTAAGTGCTTTGCAAACATACATTATATGAATTATCCAGCAGTAAAAGCGGGCGAAGCCGCAAGGGGGTCGCTAGTTGAACATAAAACAAAATTGTTAACCTTGATTATTTTTCTTATCTATAAGAAACACGTCGCTATTAATTACTGTCTGTGTAAAATTTACTTACCTAATACTGAGTTAATTTTTATTTATTACAAAACATCAGCGTTCAGGTGCTTAAGTAATCAAAGAGAAAGTTTTTAAAATACTTTATAGTACTATAACACACCTATATGCAATTATAATAGTAATTAATATTATAAATAATACATATATATCTACATTGCGGCGTTGAGTTTCGCCACTTTAGACGCAGGGTCTCCAAAATTCGGTGAAATGTGGGGAATGGAGGTGTCATAATGAGAACGGAGTGTCTAAACACTAGTTTATGTTTCCTCTGCCTAACCTGCTATGTGCGGTATACAGCGTAATGCGAAAAAGAACATATATTTCTTTATGGGTTCGTAACGGTAAATTAACATGTGTTTATATCTATTTATATACGCGAGTCTTGAATTATGTTAATTTAATGCGTACAATGTAAATAAGAAAAAAAAACTGTTTTACTATGTACGCTAGCTATTTGCATTAATTACGCTAAATGTCAGTTTATATTTTCCCATTCATTGAAACAGCGCTCTCATAGTTTATTATTCAGCGTCAAAGACCTCAAAATTCCCAGTAGACACAAAACCCGGAAGGTTTTAAAGAACTTAAACGAGGAAGTTACATCGCAAGGTTCACCTTGCGGAGAAATTGGAAAATTTCGTTTTAAGCAGCTATAAGAAATAAGTATAGGGGAAAGTTGGCAAAGAAAAATTAAACATTTGCACAATTCTCTTGCGCAATGATAGATTTATTGGTGTGTTGCTTAACTGACAATTGATTAATGCATAAGAACTAGTTATTAATAATAGACGTTAATTTTTTATAGCCACACATGATATTGTTGTTTCATAATTCTCACTTTGAAAAAATATTTTGGAAGAAACCTGTCGTGTGTATCAGCTTCACGCTATACCCCGCAACTAGCAGGATAGGCAGAAGGAACGTGTTGATCTCAACGTCATTGGGGAAAGAACCCAAACCGTCATGTATACAGACGCTATCTCTCTCAATGCGCCACGACCTCTTCATAATTATTCATGTTACATTGCATTATAACTATGTTTATGAATGAGTGAATAGTGACGTATTATAAGTAAATTCAGTTAAAAAAATATTTAGAAATAGAACTAACCAAATATATATTTCTTTACAGAATAATGAAAACACAGACGCGAAGGACGTTTATAGAAACTACCTTTTCCACAATGGTCCAATAGACACCAGTTTCGTGCGTATGGGGTAAAGAATACCAATTAACTCCACTACAAGGACAAGAACAAATCAAATACTAAAAAAGAAATAAAAATTATACTTCAAATAAATGAAAATTAAATAGAAACTAATTATAATTAACTATTGAAAAAGTAAGAATATGTAAAGAATGCTAACGTTTGGCTTTGCCATATAGAACAGTTGCTTAAGAAAGTAATATTTCAAATATATACATGAAGGGGGATAAAATGAACATGTCGGTGAACAATGATTTAAGCGACACGGACAGCGCGCCAAAGTTACGGATGAAGCCCGCCGTTAGTAGAATATTTTGCTGTAGTGTTACGGCAGCTTCGGGGTTTATCGCCGCTTATGCATTGGTAAGTTTACAGTCTTTTTTTTCAGCTTAACGCTGTAAGTGTTCTAGTGGCCATGCTTAGCGCCGCGAAAATAGGGAAAAAGGGACTTTTATTTAGTTCGTTCAGAAAATTACATAAATGCATATACTAGCTCTTTAATTCTAGCAATTCAAGGGAATCTAGGCTACAGAGAACAACATTGTTTGTCAAATAGAAGGGGCTACCAGTTTTAAGGCCAAGTTATCTCACGAGATGTTGAAATAGCGAGAGCAACGTAGGTATAGCCGAATGCGTAATATAACGATAACGGTCGCTAAATTAATCTTAGTTTTATGAATAATCACTCATAAAACTACAAATGTAATGATCATTAGATAATGTCAGATTTAATCATTATATAATGCCTCAATGTATTTGGCGGAGGAATGTTGCTTCAAAAACGTAACTAAATGTTGGTTTACGCAAAAGTTAATTAATAATAATTAAAATCTTTTGTTTTGCTTATATTATTAAGTATATTTTTATTTAATTATGACAAATGGGAGAATTTTCTTAGACATTTTTTTTCGTTTTCTCACGAGATAACGGCCGACAAACTGTATGCATATGAGTATATACTCGTATGTATATAATTAAATTTGGCAATAGTGACCTTTACGCTGGTCTTATGTTATGAATAATAAACATTGTTTCAACCTAGTTATGCTCTTAAAACAAAAGTGAATTCTGATTGCAATTAATATTTATCAAATGTTACTGATCGAGGCCAGTCGCGAGTCGCACAAGCGGTCGGTGTTTTGATTTCCACTCGAGGAAAGAAAAAATAATAATATTTTTATTTCCTCGTTCTGGTAATGAAGCAAAATACAGCGTTGAGTTCCACTTAGCACGCAATGCCTCCAGAATTCGGCGGAAAGTGTGGAATAGACTTCCATTCAAGTCTTACTGGGAACGGAGCGTTTTAACACTACGTTACCAGATTCACTTTGCCTACCCTGCTATGTGCTGGATACAGCGTGTAGCTAAAAAAACATTATTACTGACTTTTCAATTTGTTTCACAACAAAATACTACAATATACATTTAGCATACATAATTGTGTATAATTATCATCCATGCCCACCTGAAGTATAGACCGCCAAAAATTTACATATAAAAATATGTAAGAAGTTGAATATAATATAACGCATACAGAAATGCATCCTGTGTTCTTATTTCCTAAACGTACCTAACTAACAAATCGAATTATTCTTCCCAATCGGGAACGGAGTGTCTTATCCCCTGGCCTCTCACCTACCCTGCTACGTGTGGGTGAAGCTACAAAAAAATAATTATAATTAATTAACGAATTAAATAGTTTTTGCGCACAATAATAAAAAATATAATAACTTAATTGTCCTTTATATTTATAATTAAGATTTTTTAATAGTTTATTTTATGTGATGTATTCCAGGTCGCGTATGCAATAGCTCTCATATATGAAATAGTATGGGTGGTGGAGTCACAGAGTGGTCTCCCAATACCATCAGCGCTTCTCATGATATGCTACTGTGTTGTCATCGCAGCTACCGTCACTTTGGTGCATGGCCTAATATCTGTAAGTATTATAAAGGCTTAAATTTTATTTATTAAGGTATATATTAAGAACGTAATGTTTTTACACTGGGTTTTCTTTACCATGGCCGTAGGAATAGAGGGATTGTCTTGTGCTCACCCCAGATATTTCACTAACATAAAATTAGCCCTGAAAAGTGAATAATGCTTAGACGAACATATCTGTTCAAAGTTTAAGTCCAGGCAACTTCCAGAAAATATCTCTAAATACGCCCTATACTTACCTTGATACTTATAGGAAAGAAAAGGAAGTAAAAAAATACAATCCTATATGGTATATGGAAAAGTATGAAAGTAGTTAATTTTTAGATACAATATTTAAAACAAGATATGGGTATTAGCGATAAATTAGATTTTTTTTTTAAATAAATTAAATCAGCTTCACGCTGTATCCCGCACACAGCAGGGTAGGCAGAGGGAATCTAGTGCTAAGACACTGCGTTCCCAACTTTCTGCCGAATTCTAGAGGCAATTTTAAAGTAGCTATGTAACAAATTCTACAAGCATCTCTGAGATTTTTTAAGTCGAATAACATTGGCAAAAGTCAATTTAGTTTCGGATGTTATATTTACAGCTTTGTTGAAAATATTATTTACTTAACATCCTTTACTTGATTGTAAATATTATAAAACTGTAATGTAAAATAAATAATAATTAATAACAAACGTTTTATAACATCGTTAAATTTAATTGCGTGACTATAACAAGAATTATAGTTGAATCATGCAATATATGTATATATTTAGGTATAGTTATTCTTTATACATTGTATATACTCATTTATGCTTGTATGTAAATGAGAAGTTAGTTATTGCAACGATCTGTGTTCTTTACGATGATGCTTTTAAAGTATACTAAAATAAGTTACTTAAATATTCAAATACAAAATATGTATATAGCACCTATATGTATAAGTACTTACTTCCGTATAAATGATAAATGCGATAAATAAAGAAATTTTGTTTTCATCACATTTTTTTATATAAAATAAAAACTGGACTACGAAATTAATGGCAGTACCTCGAAATTCCAAATGCATTTTCGTTTACTAAAATACAAAAAGTATATTATACCAAGCATAATATACTTTTTCGTCTCCTCTATACATACATAGAACCAAAAATAAAAAAACATCATTTATATATTGTATAAAGGTAGGTAGGTAAAAAGAACATTGAGGTTCCTTAAACATTTTTTATTATATGAAACAGATTTAACTAGAATATTAATAATTCCTTGTAAGTATATAAAATAATTTTCTTTTCTATTCTTTCAGAAAAACAACACGTACCTGTTGGCATGGCTGATCTCAGTAATACTAGTGCTAATACCAGAATGTGCTCTAGTCTTCTATATGTCCATAAGTCATTGGGTAAATGTTTTTTTCATATTAATGAAAAATTTCATATTATGAATATTTATGTGTTTTGTGATATCTATATTTATATTCGAATTAGGAATACGCACTGTTTTAATATTTGTAGTTATTAAATTTATCGTAAACAGAATATAGAAGATATCAAAGTGATCAGCTTCACGCCGTATCCCGCATATAGCAGGGTAGAGGGAACTTAGTTATTATATTCTTTCGAGCGATTGCGTGTTGAGTGGCGGAACTCAACGCGGGGCTTTTGACTTTATGCCAGCGATATTAATAACTAATAATTCCTTCTCCGAGTGGGGATCGAACTCAAACCTTATACGCTACTCAGTTTTACAACTTTCAAACTCGCGGCTACCGAGAACTTTTACCACAAAGCCATTACCCTTTTGTATGTTAGAATTGAGTCATAAGAACTCTTATGAGTCAATGTCGTGGTCGCCTTGAAGTCAGTTGTAGATAGATGCCTGCCCAGATTTAATTCTAGGATTTTATTAACTTTTAATTATTATTTTCCACCCGAATGTACAATTCGTAAACATTAACTTTTGATTGTGTGTTAGGGGCTGCAGGGCGTGTACGGTGGCGCGGAGCTGGCGTGCTACGTGGCACGCCTGCCCGCCATCGTGTGCGGTGTCGTGCTCGTGCAGTCCGCCTACGCGCTGAGGGAGGCCAGGTTACTATCACCATATATAGCCTACGAATTCTTTTGCGTGAACTATATAAAAAGTAACTTATAATTTTAGTTCTATAATAAATAATTTAAGAAAGTTAAAAAACATTCCTTGTCGAACAGTATATTTACGGCAGTAATGAATTCTTAATTATTAAAATAATTTACTAGACGTGAATACACAAGATTTTTTTTAACAAAATGTGAAAAAAAATAATGATATATGATTTCTATATATGTACGACTAAATGTATAATTATTACATCACCAGAAAAACAGAATACGTAAACGGCGTTCCAGTGAGTGGTAGCGAGTTCGATGCCAGCCACTTTGTGCCGGACACGCCGGCTGCCTTCACTAATGACGGATTCTTACCCGATAATGGTAAGCTTATCATAATTTTGGAATAATTATAAATTACAGAATCCCTATGACCTTATACAATTCAAAACAGGAAAATGTTTAATATGATCTGAAGAAGGCATGGTTTATTAAGTAGAAAAGCATTTAAAATGCATAAAAAAACTAAATTAAAGCAGAATTACAGAATATCTCCACCCTTTCTTTCAAAATTAAACAAAGATTTATTGAAGAATTTAAATTTTAGTAATGATGTAATTAATAAAATTTCTATACTTTTTTAGAAAACGTATAAAAAAAATTAACGTATCGGAATTCGAACCCCCGCTTATTGAAAGGCTTTTTTTAATTAATTATTTACCTTTCGTAAATATGGAATATCACTTTAAAAATATAAATTATTTATTTCCAGGCAAATCCGGTTCAATGCCGGACTTACGACGCCATCTAGCGTCACGACAATCAATGAACATGGGTTACCCCATTATAATACAACCGCCGCCATACTGGCAACACATGGACCGACAATACGCCGCTAGTTTACGCGGCTATCCAAAAATACCACAAAACTTCGGAACTTGGACACCGAGATCAGTACAAGAAAATCCATACAAAAGAAGACATTCAGTTGTGGGAGCTTTCAATATGGAGGACTATAAACAATACGATTACGACAGAATGGACTGTAAAAGCGAAATAGCATATCCCTACAACCCTCGATATATATACGATCCTAGAATGTTGCCAGATTACGATCCGAGGTTTTACCAGGATTATAAAAGGGAAGAATTTATGAGACACGATTTTTATAATGGACCGGATAGAGTTTATTATGGCATGAGGAATAGTCATAATTCTGTTGGCAATGAATCTGATGATTTAACTAAGTATAAGGATGTTGCTCTTTAAAAGTTGTATATTTTGTGAAAAACCATACAAATTTATATTACGTTGTAAATATTTGTAACCGACTTCAATAAAAGGAGGAGGTTCTTAATTCGACTGCATGTTTTTTTTATATTTGTTACCTCAGAAATTTTTACTGGGTGAAATGATTTTGATAATTATTTTTTTTCTAATAGTATACTTAACATATTTTACTTGGTTACCTACATGTTAGTAGTAGGTAAACTCAGATAAACTGCCGAAGCTAAAACCTCCATTTTTAATAGTTTTTCAGTGATCCGAAATATGCAGAAAAGAGCTTTGATTATCCGAACTTATTCTAAAAAATATTTACTCCGATAATCGAACTCAATTTTTAAGGGTTTTGTCTTCTTTTTGATTGTTATGTTTTCAAGTGAACAATGAACGTAACTTTTACGAAAACACGTAACCTTTCTCGTTAGAGGCGCTAGTGTAGCGTAATGTTTTTTAAATGTTAAATGCTACTTAACATGACTGTTTGTAAAAGAAATGTGAATATTTTTCAATGTTTTATAGCGAATAAGGGAGAGCCAATGAATATTCAGTGCATAAAAGACTAGACTTTTTAAAGTATTGTTTTTTTTAACAGAACAAAACTTTACAATAATTCGGCATACTAGATGGTATTCAAACTCAATCAGTTTCTGTAAAATAATAAAATGTTATAAGTTTTATAGCTATAGTGAAAGATTTTGCTTTCTAGTAGCGCTAACTGTCGACCAATTTCAATAAATTACGGCCAAATAAATATCTTTCTAAATAAATTACAACAATTATCAACCAAGACTCTACATATCGTAGATTTTTTTACTAATTTTAGTACTTTCCATTGTACTTATATTAGATTTCAAATATAATTGAATATTATTGGAGTAGTATAATATAGAAATCTCCATATGACTACTTTATAAATATATATGTAATAATGTCAATTCAATTGTTAGAACATTTATAATGTACAATATAAAATATGTTTTTCTGATCTAAAGAAACATACTTTACATTTTAAAATACAAAGAAGAATTGAAGAATTAATTGAAATATCAATAAATTTCCTCCACCAAATAAAAAAATGCATATAAGATAGTATATAACTGCTAAATTTATTATCAAAGTTATATTTATATGATATTTTTTTTAACAATTAATTATAATTAAAAAAAGGAAATGATAAAAAAAATGTATTTTTCTACTTAATTATTAAGAATTATTATTGTATTAAGTATTAATTAATTTAGTGTGTTACCTAACAACCAAAGGATTATATTGCTCTAAACTATAAACAAAAATATTTCCAGTCACTATTGTTTTTAAGTAAATATAAATTAAATTTATCAAATATTATACATTGGTTTTATTTTACCATATTCTTTTTTTGTGTGTGATAAATAACTTATATTAAGTTGATAATATAAAATTTTTCAAATACGCCACAGCGAAGAAATGAAAATATTAAATATTTTTCAAATACAATAAATTGAAATTGTAAATATTTTTTTCACAAATTTTGGAATTAAGAGATAGTTAGCCATTAACAAAGCTGAGTGCTTGTTAGAAAATATAATAAACAGGCAACTACTGTCTAGGGGATGAATGTGGGATACGAACTCGCACCCATTCGATAAGTACTTAGTTAAATAGTTAATTATTTTCTCTGTCTTGTCACACAAAATATATTATTCTGGTGCCACAGCCCAGCGCGCACAAGGAGTGCGTGCCTTTAAGTTCGGAAAGTAGAGAATGGAGTACTTCAACGGCAGGTTCTCTATATTATCCGAAACAGTACGAGAAAATATGTAATAAAGATATCTTCAATAGCATAATAGCATATAGCAAATCTTAACATTAAGGATTGCTACCTATAACTGTAACTCCCTAACTGTAAGTAAAAAAAAATGTGCGACTATTTCGGATAAGAAACAATCAACTCGTAGTAAAAACAATTCATTAAAATACAGGTTTTTCAAGTTTATTCAGCTAGACCTTTTGTGCATATTATAAGCCTAAGCACAAATTTGAAATAATAGATGGTGATTCTTACTTAATTAAGCCATTTTTTTTATATTTATTTTATTTTTCTATATGGCACCACTACTATTTTTATTTTTTTGTGTACATTACCAATATTCCGAATTTTCATTAAATGATAATAAATCTACTTTACCTTAATATTAAAGTTTATAATACATTTTCTACAACTACAGCATATTAAAAATATGTTAAAAATACAAGTAGTTGCCAGTACAAAAAATATTAAATCACATGTTTTATTTAATGTATTAGAAAGACGTTACTTATTTAAACATTAGTTTTATTTTATAAAAATTATGCAAATGTTTTTCAAAAAAATAATTTAATATATATTTAACAATTTACAAAACTATTTAAGTTTAACATTTGACGTCAATGTTCAATAAACAAATTTGAGCTTTATACAGAAGTGATAAGATCGAATTTATAATCTTAGATGCTAACTGATTCCGTTCGGCATTCTCAAAACTTGTCAGTGAGAAATTTAGAACTGAAGTCGTCGACATTTGTTAAAAGTTTGGAACTTTTTTGAACATTCAAACAAACTTTTTCCGTAGCAATTTAGGTCGCTACAAGTTAATTACCATGCTATAAATTTGAAAAGTAATGTGAAAATCAATTTGATAAAAGTTTTTTGTGATGTTTAAAACTGTATAACTGTTTATTGTTTTGTGTAGGTGGCTACCTATGTGGATTGGTTTGTCCCATTGTGAAAGTGTATTTTCGCATAAAATTTAGATCCCATTGTTTAAAACTTTCCGGGTAACTGTTGAGAAAATGCCGAGCGAGTAACTTGCGCAAGATATTTGATTTGAATTGACCTGTTTTAGTGCAATGTGTCGAAACAGTGATATATGATTTTTCTTCTTTACAATAGATGTAAGTATCATATATATTTATTTTGTTATAAATTATTTGGAGACATGTCTATTCATAAATTTATTATAAATAAATAGTTTGTGTAAGTTTCGTGATAAAATGCTGGTTTTCATATTTATCTTGAAAGATGAGATAATGGGCCTGCTGCTACTATCTATCAATGTGTTTGGTGTTTCTAAAAATAGGCTGAATGCAATATGTTTACATTTAATTAAAAAAACTTTAATTATTTTATATTTAAATTATTTTTGAATTATAAAGAAAAGGCTTTCAGACAAATTGTAAAATATTTAACATAGTTTTAATTATTGCTTATTTTATTTCTAAAATAAAAATCATCATTTTTTCAAAATCATATTTATCAATTTTCTTTATAATAATAATGTAAATATGTCTTCAATACATGCTAGGAAATATAAAAAAAATGCATGTAATATATATTTGGCTAATATTTAGTATTCAACTTATTCTGCTGCTGTGTAGAAAATCCCTGAGGTTGTTGGTGTTTCATCATCGAGACAAGATGTTTTCCTTCGCTCAAGAAACATATTAAAATAAATAATTTAAAAAAGAAAGAGAAAGAACTCATTTAAAGTTAAGGACAATAAATATCCTTTATAAAATAGTATAGTTTTAAAGTAAACAGTATTTTGAATGAGTTGATGCTTTGTTAAACAAAACACACCATTAAATTCTGTAACTCAACATGTAATGTCTAGAAAATTTGTTTGTGGGGAATATAGAGTCTTAACTAAAGTCCTTCTGCTTACCCTGCTAACTTCTTTCAGCTGAAGCTTTTTTTTAAAATATGTGTACTATATTATTATTATTTCATGGTTTTTCATTTATTTTTATTATTGACTTTTCAGTTGGTGTTTGCAAAAATGAATGCTCAGTCACAAGAAAATATTGGAATCATTTCTTCAGGTACAACTTTTGAATATTAATTTAAAAGAATGGTATACTTGAGGGTAGACATTCAGGCCCATATTTATAAATCAATTTCAAGTTCATTCTCAGATGAGAGTGGTTTATACATATGAACTTGGTGTTCCCCATACAAGGCCACACCAACTTTAAAGCCTGACATTGTGCTACGGCACCGCAACAGCCTCAAAGTATATTAATTTCATAATATTTTAGGTACATTATTTTAACATTATTAAATGTATTCTTATAATTATACAATAATTTATTTAAGATTGTTATTAAATAAATACAAAATAAACTAAAAAAAAAATTCTAAAATGAATAATAATATAAATATATGTAGCTTCGGTGGAAAGTGGAGAGTGTGTTTTAATACTAGGTTTCCTATGCCTACCCTGCTGTTTGCAGGGTTCAATGTGAAGCTGTTAAAAAAAAGAAATAGTAAACATTTGAGTAAATTATTTAAGATGTTGTCATTGAGCTGCGCCTATAAAACTTTCAGAGATTATTCTATACTAATATTAGTAGATTTTAAGACCAGTAATTTGAAAAAAAATTAGCTAATTAAAAAATAATTTTTGTTTCCATGTTATTTTGAAGATTTATAAACTAATAGTTTTGAAATATTACAGTATATAAAAGGCCTAATATTGAGCTATATTGAGAAAAAAAAATCCCAAGACTTAACAGTTGGGCTGTATTTGCCAATTTTGTTCAGAAATCCAATGTTTTCCAAAAAATCAATCAATTGCATTACACCTTTATATATGAGATCCTCTGCTTTTCGTCCACATTTGAGAAATTGAGGAAACCAACTGTTGTATGTATGTAAATAATACATTTGCTCATTGAATTTAATCCTATGGCCATTCTGAGGATTGAATCCAAAACCATAGCAACTGTAGTCAAACATTTTGCCACTGTGCCCTGATGGCCACTAAATAGTATAAAAGTATACAAAAAAATATATATTGACCAATGAAACAAAATTTTGTAACAATATAGATGTAAGAAAATCAATAGTTTTGTAACTAAACAATAGAATTCCTTAAATACCTCATTTATCTAAGCAACAATGCTCTTTTAAAATGGTTCTGACATTATCAGGTTGGAACTAAAAGTATTGTGGTCTTTATATCTATCGCGCTAAGAAACAAGAATATGTAACTTACCTTAAATAATTCTTCATAAATATGTATGATAGTAAAATGGTAAAAATAAATAATTTTATTTATGTACTTTACTTAATAATTATGTTTGCAAGGATTGTCCTATAAAAATGGAAAATATGTCATGTAATTTTCGTCTAATTGTAAAAAAGTACAAAAATTGATTTTATATTAACACAATATTATGATTACATATTACACATATATTTATTTTACATTATTGTTCTGCGCTCGCTGCTTTGATGCCTTGGGCTATGACTTTTTTAGAACACATAAAAATTTGAACATAGCAGAATTTGAGGTTGCGTCTCTTGGACAATTTACAATGGTGGTTGAAATTCCACTGTGTGTGTTTTCTAGAAAGCATTTTTCTTTCACAAGTGGAATAAACTTAAAAAAATTTCAAAATTATCCCTTATCTTCCATAATAAACAAATAGAATTTACTTTCGACCAAAATATTAGCTCTCCTGATAATAAAAAACTTTATTGTCTTACAAATTGCATTTGTATTCTATACAGTGACTATTTTTGGAGTCAACGTACGTAGTTTCCGTAGTGTAGCGGTTATCACGTGTGCTTCACACGCACAAGGTCCCCGGTTCGATCCCGGGCGGAAACAGCTTTTTTTTATTTGCAGTTTTTTTTAAATATAGTGTAGTATATTATAGTGATTTTATTGGTTATTTATTGTAATTATATCCGGCTTTAAATTAATAGTCGTATTGATAAAGAACTTTAATGAGATTCATTTTTTAAAGTCAATGTTAAATATATATTTTTACGCATTTCATCAAAAAGCAAGTAAGCTCAAATTATAGAAAAACAAGACTTACTTAAATACTATTTTCACGAAATAAAGTATTTTTATAACGTTACATATACTATATATATTACTAAAAATTATAATCTTTATACAAAATATTATATGTCTTCTAAAAACTTATAATAATTTAATCTTACTAGTAACAGAAGAAGTACAAGTAAAGGACCGACGACCGCATCCTGTTTAACCCTGAACGGTCCATCGGTTGCGATACAGATTTCAGTCCATTCAAAATAACTTCGCTACGACCATTGTGAGTAGGTACGTCAAGATCGCGAGAAATGACGTGCGCGCTAGTTACGCTTAATTATCTAATTCTAAATACCATGAAAAAAATATATTTTTGAAGGCTGTTGTTGTTTCTTTTTCAATAGAGAAAATGTTTAATATTTAAGATAAAAAATAAACGTAATAAATCAGCTTCGCGTTCACACTCCGTTCCCAATTTTCCGCCGAATTCTGGAAGCATTGCGTGTTATGTGGCGGAAGTCAACGCTGCCTTTTGCCTTACCAGAGCGAAGAAATGAAAATGTCAAATATTTCATTTCCTCGAGTAGGAATCGAATCCATAACCTATCGCGCTTACAGTCACATTTTGTCCCCCTGCGCCACTACTGCCCTCAATATCATATTGCTTATATATTTAATAATAATAAGCCATTTTCTTAATAGTGAAATGGACAAAACCCTTTCCAAAACCCTCTAAACTACTAAGCTGTCTATCGTCCGCTGAAAGCAACCCTCGTATGTCTAACATTTATTGGCCTGAATGTTTCATGAGGTGGCACAGTGTTTTCCCCATTAAAGTAACCATTCTGACCATAACTAGGGGGTGACTGAGACCGTTGGATAGTTCAACTTCCATCGCCCTCGGTGGATCGATTTGACGCATGCGCAAAATATACCAGCCCGTACAAAGGCTAGGACTGCCCGAGCAGCCTCTGTCAAAATATATTATGTATTTCGCGATTTTCACACGCGAACCATATAAATTGTCGCTTAAAAAACAAAATAACAAATGTTTCATTCATTAAAGTTTATGTTCAGAATATAATTCGATAATTTTAAGGGTTATTTCAATATTTTTGATTATGAGTGCAAGTCTTTGAATAAAATGCGTGTTTTTCTTGTGGTTGGAACATAATTAAATTAGTGGTTGTCTTTCAAACATGTAGTGCGGTTGCAGCTGGGTATGTATGCCGTACTTGTGGAGTTAGCTTGCGTTTACTTGTTGCGCCTATACGGCTCATTACGTAATGTGACATTTAAAAATGTTTCACTTAATTATTATTATGTTTTTAACACTTATTCATATATTTAAAGCTAAATTCTGATATTTTTGGTTTCATATTAATATAACATTGTTTTTTGTTATAATTTATCAATTTGTTTTTATTTTATCATTTGTTCTAACTGAAATTTATTTATTAATTAAATAAATTATGATTAATTCATTATAAAGTTTTCAAACTATTTAAATTATAATATTCTATACACGTAGGTTTAATTATATGCCGCAAATTAATTACATATAATATCTATTACCGATAAGAGGCAACTCATCTCCGCCATTAATACTGTGCTTTACTTTGTCCACTCTATAGCGTTTACTAACGTTAACAAACAACTATGCTTAAACACACCCTTATTTAGCTTTGTTTATTTATAGACAAGTTCTTCTCCCCTTTTCGCTTTGTATGTATATTTTAAGATATGGGAATATTGTTGTAAAGTATAAAGTAATTTTACATAATATTGTTCATCATATTTTATTGATATAATTGGTTTTCAACAACAAGGAGTTCTTTGTTGTTTGTGGCTTGTAGCAGGGTAGGCAGAGGGAACCTAATGTTAAGATATTTCATAATTTATGCGTCCCCAATTTTTGAGATTTTATTACGTGTTGAGTATAGCGAACATACTCTTTGTCTTGTGACCCGAGCGGTGGAGGGAAAATAAATAATTCCCCCGACTGCGAGTCGAACCCGCAACAGTAGAGTTTACAGTCGGACTGCATATCAATCGTTCATATTGTTTGAAAAAGTGATCGAAAAAATAAGATTGATAAAATAAATTAATAATTTTAAAATAACGCACCTACATACTTACTGTACCTATATATAACTTTATTTTTCAAAAAATCTGTAGTTTATCTGTGGTTTTAACAATTTCCCTGTTAATGAATATCCATTAAATATCGTTTAGAGTTTAAACAATCTAGAGTATGTAAATATATTCATTGACCTTGTGATATTTGTTTTAAATTTTTTATATAGACTAATAACAAAAAATATTAATTAAAATGAAGTTATTACTGATTGATGCTCTACTTATTTTAATATTATAGTTTCGTTTACATATTATAATATTGATTATGCTTCGGAGGTAATTAAACAAGTTGCCTGTTTTGACATTTTCAAAAATACAATACGTCACTTGTCCCAATTTTTTTTTCGAATTTAATTTAATCTGTGGAGTTTTGATTGCTTTTAGATTTATGTTCTATTATTTAATTATTTACTTTACTGTAGGTTTTCCCTTGAAAATAAAAATAATAATAATCTTTTTATTGCAAAAGAAATCTAATTTCGCAATTTTTTCATTCAAGTAATTGTCGTAGACAGTGTATAATAGAATTTCTACCTCTAAACAAGTTAGTCAACAGCACCTGGCACAGATCTATTATTAAATCAGCACTCGTGACGACTGGTTAGCCTATTTCAGTCAACAAGGACTTATTTGGATATATTTTCTATTAATATGAACATCGAACGAAAATAATATATACTATATATAATAAAGCTGTTTATACGTATATAAAAATAAAGCTATATTTATAGATATAATTTATAATTATAGTGAGTTATTAAAAAGGCAATCGATCGATCGCTTTTATGCAAGTTTCCTCAACGGCTTGCAACAGTTTTCAAGAGGCGTGGATTCCAATACATTAGAATATATACGAAAATTTTAACTTAGCGTGATTTGAACCTGCGCCTCTTGGAAAATATTTTTCTTTCCTAAGTATACAATAACACTTTAAAATTTATTTGAAAAACATAGAATAATTGATTACCAAGAAATAGTACTAGTAGTACTAGTAGTAGTAGTTAGCAATAGTACTGAGTACGCCACAGACTTAAATATAATTCTCACCACCTGGATTGACTCTACCACTCTGCGATTCCGTAGGAACTTCCTTCCACCCACCACACGCAGGTAGGCCACTCCAACTGTGGAATGGCCTATCTGCGTCACGACAGGGGTACCTTCAAAAAGCGTATCTATCTCCATGTTAAAGGCTGAAAACACACCTGTAGCTCCTCTAGTGTTACACGGGGTCGTTGGCGGCGGTGATCACTTACTATCAGGTGACCCGTGCGCTCGTTTTCCTTGTCCTTCCCATAAAAAAAATGTTCTGTTGATTTTAATACAAACATATTTAGAATAATCTCTTCATTATACTTTAGCATACTACATATTATAGTAATACTGTACATTATTTAATATTACTGACTTGTAAGTTAAACAATTGCTTTCAAAAGTAATGCCGTTAGTCAGCTCATATTTAACACGTACAGACGTTCCCTGGTGTACTTGAACAACATACAATGACGGTAGCAACCAATTAAATAGGTATTTGTATGTCAATATTAGTACATACTAATTTGGCACAAAATAAACAAAATAGACATCTAGTTCATATTTGTGAAGATGATCCATCAAGGATATAAAAAAATATAATTATTGTAATAATAAATCACATTTGCGATTGTTTTCTTTTAAATCATCCATCAGCCTTTTAAGGTCCACTGCTGGACATAGGCCTTTCTTTTAAATATTTTTCTTAAAAAAAGAATGTATATTTTTTAATATCGTGTTTCAATAAAAAGTAGGCATTTTCTGCCTATCCATTCTTCGAGTTGTATATAGAGCTACCCTTAACACGGATGTCGTCAAGCTCGTTCCCCTGCCGTCGCCACCGGAAGCGACGGGAAGCACTCGTGACGTCCGCACCGCAGTTAATTTCCTTTTTTACATGTGTATTTATTTATCAATGTAGTTTTTATGCATAAATAAAAAAATATATAACTTAAATAAAATGTGAATGTGAAGCATATAGAGTAAAAGTCTGCGGTAGCCAGATCTTTGTTATTTCATGAAATCAAAATGTTTCTGTGCGCGAAAGTACAATAAGAAAAAAAATTTTTTTTTTTAATTAAAATGAAGAAAACTGGTTTTACACTAGTTGCCTAGAAATCACCTTTACTTAAATTTATGGTAATGCGTTTTTGGTGAAAAATTGCACTCATATGTTTTTTATGTGAATCCAACACAATTTGAAAGAAAATCGTATAAAGAATTTGAAAAACAATGGTTGCCATCTCTCAGTCTGCCGCAACTCCAGGGTTGCCTGGTTTAAACAGGTCACTTGATGTTAATATTTTGCATTCATGTGTTTTTTACCAATAACTGTATCCCGCATGTAACAGGGTAGACAGAGGGTAGTATCGAGACACTCCATTCCCCATTTTCTTTCAAATTCTTGAGCAATTCCGTGTTGAGAGGTGGAACCTAACGCCGCGTTTTGTCTTGTTACCAGAAAGAGGAAATGAAAATATTAAATAGTTCATTCCCCGCACGACAGTCTACAATAATATTTAAATATGACTTCCTAAATCTTTGCTGGTGTTTCATCTATGCATAAATTGTACTAAACAAGATTTATACTAGAAAATCATCATTATTAAGCGAAAAAAACAAAGATAAATTAATAAATAATTGTCAAATACGTGATATCCATCACAACAACTAATAATAATATTAAGTAAGCGAACATTATTTTTATCGAACTACATGTGTTAATATTGCATTATGGACACGGTTACGATATGATATCGTTTTAATTAAATTTAGAAAATAATAAAGAAATTCTACGCATAACAGTTGTACTGAAATTCATAAATAATGAGATGTGCCGCGACTTTTTCTGTGTGGGGAAGTAATTTTTAATTTTTTAATTCGGTAAAATTTAATTTCCCTCCTGTTTCGGCCATTTTTCTTTAAATACAGACCGGCGCTTTTCTTAAATTTTGCTTTAATTATTATTTATTTTATTACAAAAACTTTTATTTATTGAAAATAAAAGTGTTTTTTTTTGTAGTTTTGTTTTATATTTAATTTTAACTGTAATAGTTAAACTTTATAAGTAAACTGCAATTGAAACGTTATATCACGGATCGTGTTGCAACATACAAGACATCCCATACGTTCCCATAAGAAAACTGGAATTATCGCGTGAACGATCAAACTGAAAGTACGCCATTGTTGCTTTATCGCAACGAGTATAACTAGATAATATTAACATATATATTTTTACTTTATATTTAAGATTCGATGTTTTTTAGTGTCACGTTTTACCCCGCAACGTTTTTTTTCTTTCTGCCCAAATTATAAATTTAATGGCGTGATTAGACTTGCCACACATGTATAATCATTCCCCCGAGTGGAGACTGACGATGCCAGTGGCCACTGCGTCAAAATGAAACCTCATGCTGATGAAAACCTCCATGTATCCTACTATACTTCTAATTTATTATAACATATAACAATCCGTAAAGAACTTAAAATTTTAAAAAATATATCTAATATGAATGACCATTTATATTAATGTAACACAAATTTACCTGGACCGGCACTTTGCTTACATTGAGCGACCTATTTACACCTCTGATCTCTCTCTGGTGTATCCTTCCTTCAACGAATTTCCTTTTAGCGCGATTCTTGGGATAAATTATACCTTGTATGCGTATGTAATTTGTTTTTTTTTTTGGACTTAGATAAGAGCATTTACATGTAAATTGAATATCCTGTTACGATTGTATATATCTATATGATGTTTACGGAGAAGACGGAAACTTTCATCACGCATTAGGAGATGATCAATTGTACCCGCGATGAGATCGCGACATTTTAAAAAATTGAATTTTACGTTGTAACTTTGATTTAAAGGATACGTTGCGATGAATTCAATTCTTTAAAACGAATAAACTCTGATCTGTATGTAAATGTGAAAAATATAAACTCAAAATTAACTCGCAAAACTCTCTTTAATGGTAGTAGGTATAAGTGTACTCTGAGTTCTCTTAATTTCAAAATAATTTAGGTATTAACGTAATGTTAATAAAATACATAATTGTCTTCCCTCTCATTATTTTTTAACAGCTATACCTAGAGTAGGAGGTTTTAAAATATTTAATACGAAATGTTGATTAAAGCATCTTAATTTAAAACATTTTTAAATGTTCTACATCTATAACAAAGAACCCTCTCGTTTAACATAAATAATAATAATAATAAATAATAATGACAAAAATAAATAAATAATAATGACAACCGCAGAATCGTTCTCTGGTGTCCAATTTGAAAGAGCTCTCTCCTCTTATCTCGCTTGTCCGGAAGTTGTCTTTGACGAGGGTTCAAACAGGCTGGTTTTTTTGTTTAACTGCAGCCTTGATACAGCGAGGTATGTGGGTCACCGGTGTAGCCTTATTCACGTTGTTACGTATTGTTACGTGTTCTTCGTGATTAATTATTAACTTTTAAGAATGTTGCAAATGCAGCAACTATTAAATTTTATTAAAAACATAATAAAGAAAATAAAATTATTTATTTATTGAAGTTTATTCTGTTGTCTTCTATATTTGAATGTTCTTATGAAAATTGCAGATTTAGATGTTGTATACATTTTATTTTAAATTCAGTTTACATGTGTAGACTTCAGGGGTCACTTTACAATGCTTTAGCACTCGCCTGCATTAACAAATATAGGAAATACCTACACCGGTAAATTCTTGGCCGTTAACTAAAACCTTTTTCTATGCTTTAGTGGACTAAGAAAAGGCGTTTGACAGAGTTGTGACAACGAAATTATGGGAGACACTACCCTGGTACAATTTGAGCGGACGCTTCCTGAAGGCTGTAAAGTCTCTTTACAGAGATCAGTCAGCCTGCATGCGAGTAGGAGCTGGCGCTTCGCCTTAGTTTGACATCCAATCGAGTGTTCAATAAACAAGGATGAGCCTTGTTAGCTTGGTTGTACAATTTGTATTTGGATAGCAGTCTCCATGGAGTGAAACAAAGTGACATGGGAGTGAAAGTAGGTGACTTGAGTGTGAATTGCCTGCTGTACGCAGATGATGCAGTACTTACTGCATCATCAGAAAGAATCATCACTCTGACAGAAGAGTGTGAAAATAATGGTCTAAGCCTGAATGCGATATTACGACCACGAGCAAAAGTGCTTAAACAAATTCGATTTTATTTTACTTTATCTCAATATAATAATATACGTTTACAATTTTACTGACACACTTGTATGTAAAAAAATATGACGTATTTTTTCAACAAAAAACACACGTAGAGTGCAGTACAAGCCAATTATTCATATTCTGTTTGTATAAATTAACAACTCGGGTTGAAAGTGCGAATCGTATTGAAGTAGGTAGGTATGATGATAGTTGTTTGGTACCATGGTTAGTCAGTTCTGTAAGTATTGTCTTTCTTACTCAGTCAGTATTTAAAGTCAGTATAAAAATGTGTGGAAATAAGATTATGTGAGTTTAAATGCAGGGTATTTTCGAAAATGTCACTACAGAAATAATATTAATAAGTCGCAAAACTTCAACATAGTCTATAGAGAATGTATAGGTTTAAGTAGTGCTCAAATTCAAAAATATTAGTAAAATTGTAATTGAATAAAGGAAATTAATAATTGGGATTTTATGCGAATTGATAATTTAAACTCGTATTCAAACAAATTCGTTAACGTCCAATTCTATTAAGCTTCCCTTGGGTTAAATGGATTACGAGGATTAGGTTAGGATCGATTACGAGGTCAGGATTGACGTAATATATTTCTTTTTGGTTAAAACTTCATATTTAATTATCTAATTAAAACGATACATATAAATATATTTACTTTAATACATTTTCTAGAGTTAGGTACAAACAAATAGTTCGGTAAAAACAAACAACTTCAACTTAGAGTTAAATCTTTTCTTTTTAAAGCTTCTAAATAATATCTACTAAAAACAAGAACCAGTATTCTTATAGATACCTACGAGAAAATTAACAAACCTTTTGATAAATCATAAAATAAAATGAAAACTAGACTTATAAAAATGGCAGTGTACATTTAAAATTCAACTTTTTAATATAATAAATATTAATTAAAAGAAGCTGTAGAGCCCACGTTTCTAACGTAAACATGAGTTGATCTGCAATGCGCTTATTAAAGCAGGTCAGCTCGTTATTAAGCAAAGTACAGAACTCTACAGAAGGCTATCAAATAGAGTGTAATTAAAATCTTTTATCCAAAGTAGAGTTTCTAATTATATACGAATTAACCTATTACAGTAATTCGATCTCCTGTCTTTGTTTTTTGGCTGAAACAAAGTCTAGCAGTAGGTTCTGTCGATTTAGTTTAAATTTTAATTTTAGTAATTTAATATTGTTGTTTGTATGTTTTTAAAGCAATTTTTCATGTTTTAAATACTCTAAATATTTTACGACTGCGATATTTTTTTATTATACTTATTTAATATATATAAAGCTAGATATTTCGACCTGTTCTAGCCTACTTAACTCATAATCATTTGCTTGAAACGTTCAATATCCGTTTCCACGGCTCTTCCGGACGATAGAGTTTGATAACTTCCAACTTTGTAGATTGTAGTCTGTAGGAAACGTAAATGGATTTATGGATTCATAAAAATATAACTTTTATGGTTTTATATAAACAATTGTCATATTTTTTGTATTCATATTTATACGGAAAACGATGAAATAAAGACTTATTTATCCGATTTTTTTATATTTTTATCCTTTTAAATGTGCACATACATACATATTATTTTCATTAATTTTATATTAAGATTTTATGTATAAATTAATTATCCCGATAACCTTTATTATTTTATAAAGAAATATGATCATATAACAGGTAGTATTTAAAAATAATATGCCCAATTCAAATCAAATATTTACTTATATACAACATAGTTTCTAACCCATAGTAAAATGTGAATCTATGACTTTCTTTTCAGTGAGAATACAATAGTTATTGTTTTCACTGAGTCACTATAAGCTTAACCATGTTTACAGACGAAGGTGGCGGCAGTTCGGACTCGCGTTCCGACAGCAGCGAGGACGAAGTGACCGAGCACGTATCACAGCCGCCAGCCATGGCCGCCGCCAGGGCACAGGTACCCATACAAGTAAATTTCTTTTTTTATATATGTAGTTTTTAATTATTTTAATATACTGTGAATTATTTGATTCGGGCTGAATTTATACATTGAATGAGGCAGCTATTTCTAATTTTAGTTTAATATACATGTTATATTAAAAGAATCAAGCAAAAAAATTATACCTAGATATTTATAAATAGTGGAGTTATAGGAGTAAAGTCCAACAATTACAAGACAACAATATATACTCGTGGGTATTAAAATAAAAATACTTAACATTGTTATTTAAATAATCACGTTTATATTTTAAAAATTTTTTTAGGGAAGGCAGAGGGAACATAGTGTTCAGACATTTCGTTCCCAATTTCACGTCGAACGTCACAATTGGCCTCAATAAAAACTTTTTTAAAGCCAATTTACCTGTCCTAGGTGCCGACGATAAGTGTAACGCCACACAGCCCTGGTGTTCTCGATGACAGCCTTCAACAGCTGAGACGACTGCACGCGGCCGTGCAGCGTATGCGGGCGGCGCCGTTGCCGTTGATGGTAATGACTCCTATATGTGTCCATTATTTGTTTAATATGGAGATAAACTATAGATTAACCAAATAAAACATAAAGCTCTACAGTTGCACGCTTATGCCCAAGGGCCTCAACGGCCTCAATGAGACACAAAAATATATATTTGGGATCTTATTCTAATATATTTTTCTTAATTACAGGCAACAGGCACTAGTCGACTAAGTACGTCTTGTCCGTCACTGTGCAAGGATGGCGTCGTCGAGCCCGAGTGCTCATCACCAACACACTTGGACTTTTATCCTCAGAGTAGAAAAGGCAGTGGTAAGTTTGGTTTGTCTTAGTCTTCTCTTTTAATTTATTTTTATGTACTCTATATTTGTTATATCTCTTATTAAAGGTAAAGTGATACAAATATCCTATATCGTACTAATATAATTTTGGTTGTCCAGTTCAAGCTTCAGTAGGCTTTGATTCTTTTTGAACTGAGCGCGGCATTGAGTTGCGCTTCTCAAAATGTAATGTCTGGAAAATTCTGATAGTGGGGAACGCAAAAAAATCAAATTTGAACTAAGAGTAATAATAATATTTTAGGTGAATCCCGTCAATGGGGTATGTGGGAGAGACGTGATGAAGGTGGACGGAGGAGTTCTTGGGCAGCTTTAGAACCTTGTGCTCGGCTACATGATGCACAGAGACAAAGAAGGTATTTAATATTATATTTGTATATGGAATTTATAATTCTATAACTTCTATACTAATGTTATATGTTTGACTGAGCGCGTTAATCTCATGATCTACTGGTTCGATTGAAGTATTATTTTGGTGTTGGATAATCCATTTATCAACGAAAGTTATGGGCTTCATAAAATGACGTTAATCTTTTGGATGTAACGAAAGTTCGATCAGATGTTACCAAGAGGCATTTCCAATGTTTCATTTATCACGCCACAGCGCACAGCGTATGACTGACTGTAAACGCGGCGATTGTAAATTCAATTCTCACTCGGGGGCGTGAGTTGTGTTGCCATAGCAGGCATGGTCCCGAAAATTGGACGATGGATCACTGCGCTAATTGATGCTGTGCTAATTTTTATTCTTTTCTAGTACCCTCAACGGGCACAGTGCCTCTCTCTCGTCAATGGAGTCAGAGAGTGAAGTACCACGACCAGTCCGACATTCAACACATTCGTTGAATGACAATGATTTAGCTGTGAGTTTCATATTATTTTATTTTTTTAAGTATTATTCACTCAAAGGAAATTATTTAGAAGATAATATAAAAAGTACGTAGCAAAATATAGAACTATGCCTCTTGGAAATGCTCTAAGTGCTCTAGGCAATTATTAATCAAATAACTCAGAAAGCCAGAGGTCAGTCTTAGAGCACAAGCCTGTGTCTAAACGTGACAGCTTGCGGGTTCGATTCCCTCTCGGGGAAAAGTAATATTTAATATTTTCATTTTCAAGTCAGTTGGTTCGTGTGTGGACACGTTTTTTATTATACCAAACATATTTCGTTTACAAATACAGAACAAATGTTAGCATACAAATATTTTTTGTTTCTGAACATTTTCCTTTTCTTGTTCACTTTTGGTAAGGGTTTATAACGAATCGAATAATCTCTTACTTCCTCTCTTTCTATTTTTATAAAATGTGACTTATAGAGAAACTTAAAACTTAACCTAATTCAAATTATAAACTTTTTAATGAAAGAGTTATTTTCTTTTTTTCTAATTTACTATAAAAACAGAAAGAATTCGAGAAAGTAACGGCAGCGTTAAGAGCCGCAGCCGGAGATCCGCCGTCAACGCGTTTAACTCCGCGGCTTCCATTACAAAAATCGGTATCAACGCCCAGTATAGTCGCCGCAGTACATCCACCACAACCTACACCTGCACCTAATGCGTAAGTTTTTCTAAATCTTTTAAGCCTTGTAAATTTTCTAAGTTTCAATACCTTAAGTATTCCTTTTTACGTATCCTCAAAATATTCTAAGCCTTTCAAGTCTTTTAAGTTACAATACATTTTTGGAAGTTACCTAAGTTGGAGGTAGTAGTGATATTTGGAAAGAGAACTGTTGACTTGATTTATTTGTTTCATTTTGGATACTTAAAATTATAAAAAGACAATAAGAGGATCGTGGTATCTTTGAAAAAAAGAGGGATATGGTATAATTTAAGTAAATAATTTTAATATTGATTTGGGAGTATCAAATTAACTACTTTCGCATATTACTTTATAATGAAATTGAACATGTAACTTTTAGATAAAATATATATTAATATCTTTATTTTTATTAAAAAAAAGTTTAAAGGTATTTCATAATACATTTTCCATTACTAGTAATAATATTATTAAATAAATAATGACGTAAGTAATTGTGTTATATATACTTTTTTATGATATCAAATTTATTTTGTTAATAAATTGAGAGTAAAAGTATTTTTTTGCATGGTTTTGTTGTTTGAAGAAAGTGCATGTCCTCAAGTCAATGTCATTGTTTTGCACTTTGCTTAGCCATTTAAAGGCACTTAGTTACCAGTTATATACAAAAACTGGCTTTTATTTGTTACGTTCATATATGTTGTATTATTACTTTTATAAAATACTAAATATATAAATAATGTAGGATTACTTTTTATCTTTAGAATGAAATATAATTCATTGCAAGAAATAACCATAAGTTATTATTAGATACAATCAAAAGCTATTGTGATCTAGAGTTATTTCATTAATTTTTACTTTTCATTTTGATGAATGTCATGTCATCATTTACAAAAATTATGTCTTGCTTAAGCAACGTAACCCCTCCACTTCCACTGGTTGGCTGGAAGAAATCTCTTATAGAGATAAGTCTATTTTTGTGAACTAAATGTTTTTATTGTTGTTTTCTTATGTATATTTTGCGCAATAAAGAATATTATTACTTTTATTGAATATATATTGATACTTTTGAGAAAGAATATTATATTGTTTTTCGAAGGGCAACCGGTCTCCAGGTCCCTCCCTTACTACTTACTCTTCCATCATAAATCTATTTTGAAATTCTTTCATCACTCATTATCTCGACTTACCCAAACCGCCTGAATTTTCTTAATTCTCACTGGTATATCCTCTTAATATCTGCTACTCTGTGTATCTCTTAATTGTGGGTTCGGTCTAAGCTGACTCCGCATATCCTACGAAGAAATCACATATCTATAGTATTTTTCTTTCCTTCATTTTTCTTCTGTAATACCCATGATTCTCTGTCGTAAAACAGAGTTAGTATTAACACTGCATTGTGTATGGCAGCGTGCAACGTGCAGCTATGCTGACGTTTCTTCGTTTTATCAATGCAATAAATACTCCGTTCATTCTATTACTGGCAGCAATACGCCTTTCCACATCCATTTTGTAATCAGGGGGTGGTGGTGATTGTGGAACAGAGCGTAATACTAGGTTCCTTCTGCCTTCTCTTCTATATACAGCGTAAAGCTAAAAAAATTATACTTAAATATTGTCTAAACAAAAACATTCGCATATACCCATCTCGCTCGGCACCAGCGCGTCAGGTGGCGGTGCGAGCGAGACGGAGAGCGACGAGGACGCCACCACGGTACCACAACCGCGCGGAAACGCTGAACTGTTGGCGAGGAACATGCATCGTTTGTTTATGGAACAGTGAGTTTGATAGGAAAAAAATTAATATAAAAGTTTGAGACGAAATAATTCAGTCAGTTGCCATCTCTTGTGATATTTGTGACTGATCAAATGTCTTATATCTCTTTGGAAAATAATACTTTAAAGTACTATATTTTGTTTATGGACATTGGGTTTTTTACGGGTGTACTTTGAATCGGTATAGGAAATAGAATGGCTAGTGTTTAATGTAATATGAGGGAGCGAGTTAAAGAGATGATGCAGTCAGTTGTAGATTTATTATTCAGACTATAACTGCTTTATATATTTTTCGTTTTTGGGTTAAAATATTTTGAACTAAATGGAATTTGATGGATTTATGTATATATAATTGGTTTTTATAAAATGTAGGATTTTTTAGAACTCAAAAATATTCGAGCGTTTATAATGAAGATAAACTTTGAACTAACTAGCAGTAATAAATCTTTCAAAACCTGATATTATCTATTATATATTATATAAAAAAAATATACATCCGTTTTATACTGGCTGCATTTTGAATTTAATGCTCTTTTTAACAATATATGCGACAAACACTTTCTATACCTATTTGGGATTGATTCTATAAGCTATAACATCTCAAACTGTTTGAAATTGTACTTGTATAAAAATAAATTACTAATTATTATTGCAATATTAATATTTATTTATGATGTAAGCAGCTTTAAGAAACTTAAAAGCGCTTAGGAAGGTAAGGCAAATACATATAATGGTCTCCATTGTCACAGTCTAAATTGTCTTAATTTGTTTTAAAATAATGTCGTTTTTTTTTACTTTAAATATGATTGCGCATGAGTTTGGTGCACAAAGCTTTGCTTGACGTTTGTTAGATTTCACGATTAATTATTATTAATCTATTTTGCATGTCAAAAAATAAAAATATACTTTAAACCAATGTTATAATAAAGCTCATTTTTGCTTGTATTAGGGTGGCGTACGATCCTCATGCTGAAAAACGACGAAAAAGGGGAAGTCTCTTCTTTAGAAAGAAGAAAGTAAGTTTGAAGTTAATGAAAATGTTTTAATTAATTACAAACAGAGGGTCATCATATTCAGTTCCCTTCTAAAATATAAAAGTCTATTTGATTTGCTTTCCAGGACAAATCCCGCAAGTCGTCGCACTCGTGGCAGGCGGCAAATGCAGGCGGGCAGTGTCACTGGTGCGCGCGCGACATCGCCGACCAGCCCGCGCTCTACTGCGAGAGTGAGTACTACTGAGACTGACATGACTGACAGAATAGATGAGACCGACATAATTATCTAAAGTTATATATAAAAAAGCATATTCGTTTCTTCAGGCAATCCCTGGAAATCAAATCTGTTAATCGCAACTGACACAATAGATGTGACTGACACGTTTAACTAAAATAGCTAGCATATTATTCTTCTGAAGAGAAGTTAAATTAATTTAAAAGTTTAAATTCTTAAGAGAAGAATAATATACTAGCGAGCAAACCCTGTAAACCCATAAGAATGTGGACAGACCACATTCTACTGCGGCGACTGACATAACTGACGTGATTCGACATTTTAAACTTTTAAATAGTAGATAAAAATAATTAGAAATTCATTTTACATGTTATTAATTACCTTAAAAAATATATAACTAAATTATAAGATTTTTTTAACTTCTTAACTGATCAGTATATAAATTTAGGGATATTTTTTTACTTTTCAGCTTGTTTATTGACAGTACATCAAAATGTATGTAAAGATTACATAGTGGAGTGCAACAAACCTAAATCTTCTAAGGTAATAAATCCACCTAACTTATATTACTTTATAATTAAATTTAAAGGAAATATGGTTATAATCATTTTAAAGCTTTAAGTTCTCCTTACAGACGTCAGTAGGAAAATCTTTGAGTGCCAGCAGCGGGAAAAGTAGCAAACGAAGTTCTGTATCAGGACAATCACAGAACGCTAATTGGTAAGTAGTTTTAATAAATAAATATAAACATAATATTTTTTTATTAATATTGAAATATAAACAATTTTAAATACCGGTGAATAATTGTAAAGTTTTTAAGTATTATACTTGTATGGCATATGTTTTGCTGCTTTATTTTTTAATTGCAACGATTGTGATGGCTCGGGACGAAGGTGCCATTTTGCTCTGATGCATTTAGAATTTATTTGCGTGATAATGTGTTACAGTTAGTCTTATTATTATTGGATCGTTTTTCCAATATATGTTTTAAGGAGGGTCCTCAAATTTTGGTTCACGTTTACCATTTGATTATAAGAAGATACACAAGTATGAGACACTGTTTTTTTATTATTACCACTTTTATATCTTACACTCAATGTTCTTTCTTCAATGCTAATGTATATTTGCTTCGTGGTTGCTATTATATTTTTGTTATATTTGTTGGTTTTTTAGCGTTTGTTTTGTTTTCTCTTTTTTTTCGTATTTTGAACTTAGCGATTTTATTTTCCTTTTTTGATTGGTTTGGAGGAACTAATGTCTTCTTATAACAAAATCGGATTATTGGATGGATTGAGGTTCGGTAACTAGTAGTATTACAATTGCTTATGAATATTTTTATCATATAGAGAAATATTGGACAAAATTACTTGAACTTTAAATGTATGCGTCTTCAAAATAAAAATATAACTTTATAATATTTAACATTAATTTACAACCATTAACAATTCTAAGTACATATTATTATTACACAAATCTATAAATTTCTAAACCAATAAAAATCGAAGGCATATGTAAAAAAGCCGCCTCAATCAATCCACCCGGGGCACACAACTCGGTACCAACAAACACGGGGGTGATTGATATTCGTTATGTTAGCAAGAAGCAGTCGACCGGGTGCTACTCGCCGTGGCGCCGCGTCGCGACCAAGCTCGGCGTGCAGTAAGTGCGCATCGCCATCGCTGTATTGACGTATTTTCATCGTGGTTTCATTGGGTTCTATTTTTGAATTGTTTATCCAAATGTCGAACTTGAAAAAAGAACGCCCAATGTGTTGTATGTAGGATACAGATTAAATATTATTCAACACACAGATAGATTCCAAAGTTTAAATTGTTTTTTTATGTGATTCTTTTATTTAGTAAAAATAATAAATAATCAAACTGCGATAAGAATCCGTTAAAATGGCATTATCTCTTTCTAATTCTCCCATCGCACGTACCATCGTCTCGTTCTTTCTCTTCGTCATTTCGACTTGTTGTTTCTGATAGGTTGAGATTTATTCTGTTTATTTTATTGGTAGTTTTATTTTGTTGAAGGTTGGAATTTATTTTAGAAGTACTTTTAACCTAATCTTTTACGTAATTTTTAGTCTAAATATTGATAAAAAAATATTTGTACGGTAAATTTATGTTGAAAGTGCTTGTAAAAAAATATACAACATAGCAGTACGTGGTCGTCATCACACATACAGACTTTAGCTGGTTCTCGACTCATTCACAACGCCTTACTTGTGTATCTTTCTGTCTATTTGGAGGTAGTTTGAAATTTCTCTTGACGATATTGTTGTTGTAGTCGTGATCGACTTATGATGATTTATGTACTTCTTTTTTGTTTTATTTTATTGATTTTAAATGACAGTATGTTATTTGGATATCACGTATCAGTAACACATAATTGCTGTTGAAATATTATGTTGAACTTTAGTTACTTTAGTCCGTTGGGATTGTTTACATGTCCGTCAAAAAACAGTATCTAATAGATGTTATATTGCACATTAGTTAAGAAAAACGTGTTATGTTTGAATAAAAACCATATTAATTACAAAAATATATAGTTAAAATTTATATTTAATAATTATTATTTTCCAGCATTTTGTATAATTTTTTTGATCTTCTGAATTCGTTAATTCTATTTCTATATCAAAATTTGCATGTTTTTATTAAATAATAATGTGAGCGTCTCTGTCAATGCTTCTTTTTATTATTTAGGCTTTACGCTAATTTCAATATTTACAGCTTACTGAAGGTAAATTATATAAACCTGTCACAGTCTCAAGTATGTCCTATTATATTCCTTATCCCGTATGAATAATGTGTTTTTGAACTTGGCCCTTGTATTGTAATTCCAAATTGTATTTTATAATTTTGCTAGAATTGAAATGTATAAAATAATTTATTCTAATTGTAATTTTGAATATATTTGATTATTCAATGTTCTCAGGAATTAAAGGAATATTCGATTGCTATGATATTATTAATTTCAACGTATATTTTTTTAGCACGAGCCATATTTATAACGACGAGAAAGATGGATCTGATCACAAACATGACCAGAGCAAGTGAGTTTATAATTATTATTGTATAGTTTTGTTTTTATACAAATTCTCTGTGTAACAAAAATATGTAGTTTTTAAAAATATATAACTTATCTACATATTTTTTTACACTATATATTATACTTTCTATCAAATTCGAGATTTATTATCGGATCACTTCTTTTTTTTGTTCCTAGTTATTATATATTGTTAATACAATAAGTTTTGTTTCAATTCTAGTGCATCAGATGACGCGGCCAGTAGTGAATGGCCGGAAGTGTACATAACGCCAGACCAGCTTGGAGATGAGGCTGTTTTGTTAGGACTGGGGGCCTCTGAGCCTGACACGTGGGCTGCTGGAGCACCTAAGGGACTTGCTAAGTGAGTTTAATTTTAGTCATGAAGTTTGAATCGTGGTCACCCTGAAATTGGACTTGCTGAACTTTTGTGATTTGTTTACTCGGAAAGAAAAAAAATCCTAAAATCAAACCGCAGTAGCTTCCTTCAGAGCGGTCACAAATCGTCGACCTCACTGTATTTATGATTATTTTGTCCATCCATGTAAATAGAGTTTTTTTTTTCCAAAAACACAAACGTTGTTTTTGTAAGATTAGTTTCATTTATTAATTCTGTATATTAAATTGATTCAATACTATGTAAAGAATTGTGTAGCTAAGTATAAACAATAAATAATGTGTGTAACTTACATTAGCTTCATTTTTAAAATGTATATAATTATTCATGAGAAATTCTATGAGAAAAAATCATAAATATCATGTCTGCCTCTATCTAATAAAATTTATATTTAAAAATTATTTTTTAGACAAATTGGCGATAGAGAGACGAAACGTCAAGAACATATCTATGAACTTATTTTGACGGAGAAACATCATTGTCTCACAATACGGTTAATGCAGAAGGTATGTATTTATAATATTATGAAGTTAAAAGCAATGGTAGTATAATAATACTTCTTGTGGCGTCATTACTTCATTCTTAAATCTTCATTAATTTTCTATTATTTAGGTGGTTTGAAGTGTGTGTAATATGTTAAAGTTTTCTTCTATAACTTCACTAAATAGAAGTCCAAGATAGTACTTACGCACGTACTCTTGTAAGTTTAAATAAGTGCGTGCGTATAACACATAGCCCATATCCCACAGATGTTCGCAGAAGGCATGGCGCGCCTCACAAACGTGTCGGAGGCGCAGGTGGCGAGAATGTTCCCGCGCCTCGACGAGCTATGGGCGCTCCACGCGGCACTGCTCGCGCGCCTGCGGTGCCGTCAGCGGGCTTCGCCGCGCGTCGCCTCCATAGCTGACATACTGGCTGATACCTTCGCACCCCCCAACCATTATAGATTGAAGGCTGCTTATGGTGAGGAATCTTGTTTTTTGTTTCGTATGTTACCGGGAATATTAAAAATCCGTAAGGATGTTTGGATAGCTTCTTTGGTAAAAAAACCGCTAAATAATCCGAATGCTAATATATTATATAAAACTTTTTAGTTACTTTGTGAGTGACCTACAACGCACAATTGGAGTGCAAGAGGATTCCCGAAATGCCTACGAGAACGATTTAACGTCCTATAACTATGAAATTTACTAGGCTACAACTTATTATTTTATTTTAGGTTATGTACTTGCTGATAAAATAAAAATGTGGCATGATTATTTTAGTAAAAACCTGAATATATTTTCATATTAATATAAAAGAGCAAAAAAATAATTGATGAGCACTTATCATATGGTTCAGTATATTTAAATTTCTAGAATAAGCTAAATTCTGTAATCCTAAGTATAAGATAGAAAGTAAATTAAATGATTATATTATTATTATTTTTTTATATTCTCGTTGTTGCCCGTACATTGCAGGGTATGTATGTACTTCCGTTTCCATTTTTTTTCCGCCGAATTCTCGAGGCGTTTTTAGGCAGATCTCAACGCTTTGCCTCGTTATCGCAACGAAAAAAATATTTATAATTTATTTCTTTGAAGGAAGATCGAACGCACCGTCACTTTTACACGTTTACGCGTTGACACGTGTCATTGTGTGGCTTGCGGCCTCTTTAAAGTAATATAAATGTTTCTGTTTTCATTTCAGGTGAATTCTGTGCTCGCCATCGTGACGCTGTTGAAGTGTTTAAGGACTGTTGCGCTCGCGAACCGAGGCTCGCTAGGTTCATAAGGAAATGTCAACAGAACCCCCTGTTAAGGAAGAAGGTATTTTATTATTATTTAGGGAATTTGTGTTTTGAAGGTTATGTATATGTAAAATTGGTTTACAGATTTCGTGAAAGATATTTCAATTGTAAATAAGAAACTATACTTATATTATATAGTACTAATACTATATTCTTGGACGTCTGAATTGCATTAAAATGACTATGTTATTTATTCACTGGTTTTATAATAATTGTCATTAACTTATTAAAAACAAAAAGATATTTAAAAAGTCAATATTACAGGGGGTACCAGAATGCGTATTATTTGTTGCGCAAAGGCTAACTAAATATCCTTTACTACTCGAGCCTTTATTAAAAACGGCAGGAGACGACGCTACAGAGAGGGAATTGTTACAAAAAGCTTTATGTGGAGTTAAAGTGAGTGTAGAAATTAATTATTATATTATAGGTTAGATGATGTCAAAGTCAAATAATTTTATTCAAAACTAGCGATCTCGCTTACGGTTTCGCCCGCTTCTACGTATATATTAATTTACTAATCTGGATTACTTTCGTTTTCTAGTAATAATATAATTTTAAAAACAGTATCTATTTTCAAAAGTAAAGTTTCAGCCAATTGAATAAAACAGATATTTATGGCAATTTTGTCGAACAGTATTCTTTAAAATGGTAGAACTTTTTTATTTATTAACCGATTGAAATAGAATAAACAATGAATGTTAAGGAAAGCTTGAAAAAGTTTGAAATAGTAAAGTCTGCATAAAATACAAAAGTGCAATTAAATCAGTTAAGCCGCTTCTGAGGTGAGCTAGAATAAACGCACACACCAGAAAAAATAAAATATAAATAATTGTTTTTGGTTCTCTTACTTTGCTTGCTTGCTCAAATGCCACAAATGTATTTTTGTCATTAATTTATTTTGTTATTTAAGTTATTGACTAAAATGACGTTGTATTTATTTTTCCAAATAATATTAACTGCTTGGTTAAAATTTTCTAATATGTAATATATTTCTTCTAATATATTTTCTTTATATATAATATTTTATTTTTCAAGGAAATACTAGTAGATGTTGATAATCAAGTGGCAGCAAAAGAGCGGGAAGATAGAAAACTAGAAATATACCATCGTATCGACGCTAAGTCCTTTGCTAACTTTCGAGGGAGGAAATTTAAGAAAAGTGATATTTTACAAGGCAATAGGAGTTTGAAGTGAGTTTTGAAATATTTTTTAATAATGTAAATGTACATTAATTGATTTTCCAAGACTTCAAACGCTCTGACCGCCAAGCCACAATTAAAACACGGCGTTGATATCCGCCATTTCACATTTAATGTCTCGGAAATCGAATATTGTTTGGGAAACGGAGTGTCTTAACCCTAGGTTATCTCTGCCTATCCTGCTATATGCATGTGAAATTCAAAAAATATATATTTTTTTATTTTTTGAAATAGATTCGAAGGTGTAGCAACGTTGATGCAAGGACGAAGCAAGATGCAAACTTTATTAGTAATAGTGCTAACTGATGTATTATTCTTCTTACACGATAATAATAATAAATATACATTCTTTACGCCGGACAATAAGGTAAGTAATATACATAATATATTTTATAAATAAGTAATTATATACTGGCTTGAAGCCAGTCGTAGCGCATTTATAATAAATGAAATATATATTTAAATTTATATATCCATTTCTTCGCTCTGGCGTCAAAGCAAAGTGCATGCAGTCATGCAGTCGAGTTCCGCTACTCAACACGCATGCTCTGCGGAATTCGGCGGAATTTGGGGACCGGAGCATCTTAACACTAGATTCCCTCCTTAATTTTTTTAACGTGTTCACTATAACTGTTTTCACTATAACAACAAAATAATAACTAAAAAAACAATATCATACAACAAACGTGATTTATTTTTGCTATTTCTATACATAATGGTATGCAACCGTAATTCGTGCACAAGTCCAACGCACTTGGCCTGTCTTTTATTTTTATAACACCGTTTTTTTGCTTGCCTAATAAATAACCTACAACTTGATCCCTTCACAGACAGGAGTGGTATCGCTTTGGAAACTTCTAGTCCGCGAGAAAGCAGGTGCGGAGGGTCGCGGCTTATATCTCATATGCAATGGACCCCCCGAGCCGGAAATGTTTGAGCTGCGCGTCCACAGACCTAAAGATATATCTGCGTGGATACACGCAATACGGTTAGTTTTGGTTGTTTTTTATATATATATTTTTAGCTTCACCCTGTATCCCGCGCCTGTATTGCGTCTGTATGCCATGTTGTAGTTGGCGTAGCTTTTAATGGCAGAAACTGTAAACTGTAAACGCGACGTTTGTGGGTCGAATTGTGAATGGGATTTTTTAGTTTTTTTCGCTCTAGTTATATGACAAACGCGGTGTTGAGTTTCGCCACTTAACAGACAATGTTTCAAAAAGTGAGGAACTATCAAAAGAAGGTAAGCGTTAGGATAAAACGAAATGAATATAAATAAACATAAATCAAATTTAGAACTTAATTTACATAAAAATAACAAACAGAGGAGCAGTACAAAGTTGTCCAGAAGAAATAGAAGAATCTGAAGCTGGCACGACAGCAACCTCGGCTGAAGAAAGACAAAAGCAATTGGAGGCGAGGCACGAGAATATAAGACTGATTACTGGTATGTTTTGTTATGTATTATTTTTTCTCGTTTACTTGTCTTTTTGACAAGAACATATTGTTATAGTCACAGTATTTCAACAAATTTGCTAAAAGTGACGCACTGATTGCAGATATTCCCAGATAAAAAACCAACCTTCAATTGGATGATTAAAAAAAATATGTATAAGAAAAAATAAATATTTAAAATTTCTAAGGATTTTTTTATGTTTTATCTTAGATGAAACTCCATGGTGGCATATCGAAGGTGATTCAAAACAAAAAAAAACAAAGAGAAAAACATTTTTGCATGAAAGCATGTGTGTTTTATGTTTACTGTATTTACTAAATCCAAGATTCGATTTTAAATTAAAGGTCACGCATTTATTTAAAACTTTATAACTTTTGTCACATTTTTTATTCGTGTTCTTATCTATTCCTTTTTTTTATCTAAATAGTAATAAATTAATTAATATTAATAAATTAATTTATATATAAGTAAGTCTACCGTTTATTACAAATATTTGTCATGGCGCAGTGGGACGTCTGCCGTCCGTCGCCACTCGGTAAATTATTCATAATACTTAAATTATTTTTGGTGTACAAAGCACGGCATTGAGACCCACCATTCAATCTGCAGCGTCTTTAAAATTGGGCGGTGCGTTCAGAACGTACCTTACTGTGCGCTAAGAAGCGTGAAGTAATTAAAAAAATCTATGTATTTCTAAATGTTTTAAATATATATATTTCTTGTTTATCTTTGAAAATATCTGTTGCATGATTTCAATATAATTATTCTTTTTTCTGTTTTTAATGTTACTCTTCTTCAAAAACAAAGTTTCGGTTTAAAATTTATCAATATTCTTAGTTGTATATATTTTATTTAGAAATAACAAACGTGGGCGGCGACTGACTGTAAACAGGACTGGGTTCGTTTCCTACTAGGGAAATGATTTGTTTTCATTTGCCTGCTCTGGTTAGATAACTAGCTATAAAGTGCGGCGTTAAATTCCGATATTAAATTCGGCCAAAAATACCAGAATACAATTTAAAAAGATATATTTGGAATAAAGTATCGATTTCAAGGATATCATGTAACTTTGAACTATATACGTATAATAATTTTGTAATTTACGTATTTATAGAGGCTTTAAGAGCCAAGGACAGAGAGCACGCTCAACTGTTAGAAGAGAAAATGGTGTTACACATGAAAATGGTCGGACATACTGGAACATCTACACTTGATGTGCCTAATACAGGTTAATATTATAATAATTTTAACTATGTGTCTCTTAAAGAAAGACATTTTATATTAGAAAAAACCTCTATATATTTTTTTCTTAAATTATGGAAACCAAAGAAAAATAGTTTTTAGTGTTTTTTTTTAACTTATATGCTAATTTTGATTTTCGAAAATGTGTATAGAAATCGACTTATCAAGTTATTCTCGCCTGGTACGAAATTACAACACAGGCGATGTGTCATAGCTACATAATTAAATGACTTTTTTTGTATTACAGGCATAACATCGACGTTTCCGGGCGGGTTGGCGTTTCCCGAGTATGTGAGGTTGGCAGCGCCGTCGCCCGACACTCACGCCTTATGGCAGGAGGTTTGCAGGGTTGTTAAAGTAAGTTTTTTCTTTTCTTCTGACTCACTCCGTAGCAACCTAACGTCAAGCCACTACGTTTCTTACTTTATATTAAATGACATTGCGTGTTATGCGGGGGAGCTCAGGCCAGCGCTAACTCTACCAGAGCTAGAAAATGAAAATAATTCATTCCTCCGAATAAAAATCTAAATTTCAACCGTCGCGTTTATAGTGATTCGATGGCCTCATATATACTTTTCATAGTTTTAATATAATATTTGTTGATAATTTACCCCAGGACGCCCTAGAAGCGTCTAGCGCGGGCTGGTCGCAGTTCGCGGGTGGCGGTGCGCTAGGGCGCAGCACCAGCTCGGCGGGGGAGCGCCACTCCGCGCACTACCAGAGCCCCGCGCTTCCGCGACGAGCTGACACCTTTGCGGGGTTCGACGCTGACCAGCATAGAGGTACATTTAGAGAGATCTTACTTCCTACTAATTTTGTAAATGTGAAACTGTGATTCTATATGCAATCATTACAGTTATTTTACAAAGAATATTATAAATCCTTACCCAAATCAATAATTTACCATTTAAGGCTGTTTCTGAATGAGTAAATTAAATTATTCATTGACATCAACACATTTGACTGTCAGTCAATTCTGTTTATTTAATGAATAATCATGTAGTTTAAAACTGAAATAATTTCATTTCAAGCCAGTCCTTTCGCAAGGGCACAAAGTGTGACTGTAAACACGACTGGTTTTGGGTTCGATTCCAGGTCGAGTAAAAAAAATATTTATTTAAATTTATATTTCCATTTCTTCGCTCTAGTGTCGAGGCAAAGCGCGGCGTTCGGCCACTCAGTAATGTAATGCCTCCAGAATTCAGCGAAAAGTTGGGGACTACGTTCCCTCTGTCTACCCACCCTGCTGTGCGCGGGATACAGCATGAAGCTGAAAAAAAAAAGAAATATTTTCATTGACACGTTTCCCAGGTGTAACACTTCGCACGTTAGCCTCGGACACTCCCCCCGCAGAGGGTGCGGGTTCAGAGGCGGCGGCGGCCCTGCGCCTGCAGCACGCAGTGTACACCCTCGCTTGTATCGTGTGGCAGCAATTGACTACTATACACTGGTAAGTGGGAGAAAGGGAAGACGATAGAGTTTTTGTCGCCCTCATAGTATTGAGTTCCGATGTGATTGTCACTAAAATCCAAAAAAAAAACATTAAATTTATAACTTATACTTCTTACTCTCGTCCCCCAGTCTAGAAGCCCAGCTATGTGCGTGGCGGTGTTCAACCACGGGCGGCGGCACGCGGGCACACGACGCGCAACTCGAGGAGTTGAGACACGCGCAAGCGAGGCTCACCGCCGAGAGGGCCAACTGGGAAGCGCAGCGGGCAGCCGATAGAGATGCTGTTGATCACGGTGAGTGTAGTTTTGGAGAGCGAACTAAGCATGTGTGGAGTTCAACACATGAGATTTAGTTGATGATGGTGAGGTACCGCCATGTGCCAGACAATGCCTCGTCATATGTACGAGAGAATGGTCTAAAAAACTCGTAGGTCCTCTCTAAGCTCTGCCTCTACATGCGGGATACGGTGTACACGACACGCATAAGCATAACGAGCAGCGGCTGGAGATTAAGAATGTGAATGCGACGTTGAGTTCCATAAAATGTTTATATCTGTTAGAGCAATAAAGACACGTACAGTTGAGGCGTATAGCAGAGAGGGCAAACTGAAAAGCACAACGAGTAGCCAATGGAATTATATCAACAGGTTAGAAACAAGATCTGAAAGTGAGTGAGGCGTTATGTTCTCGTCTCGTCGGGTGGTGAACGGATTGTTTTTTACTTACAAACAAACTTTAACATTTTATTTTAAACTTAAACATTGTATTTAAAAAAAATGTCTTTAATAGAACGAAGACAATTACAAGCGGCGCGGCAAGAGTTAGAAGAACAACAAAAGGATGTGGAACAACAACGGGAGAGATTATATCGACGACTGGAACGGTTGCAACAACATGGTATGTTATTTTGTATTCTTTACACATATTCTACAAGGTTATAATATTCGAGGTATAGGAATTTTGTTCTTACTAATACTAGTACTTTTAAATAGGTGTGCCATCACATTGACACCATCATGTAATATCTAAAAATTGATGGTAAGCGGTCCAATTTCCGCTTACACCATAAACGTATAAAGGTATTAAAAATATATTTTTTATTTAGGTGGATCTCAAGAGGAAATTGCGAGTGTTGGTACCCTCTCACCGGACTCTAGTATTAGTGACACGAATAGAAGGAAAGAGCCAAAATGGAGGAGTGAGTGTTTTCTAATATTTTTTTAAGTATACAAAAAAAATATGATAGTTACTATCATTTTTTGGTAACTAGTAAAATCAATTTCTTTTTTATTTTTAAAATGTATTAATTGCGGCCGTCGTGGCGTATCGGTATAGTATCTGACTATAAACGCAACGGTTGTCGGTTAAACTTTTTAATTCCAGGAGAATAAATAATTTTCATTTTCACGTTTCGTAAATGATCCGCCGCTCAATATGCAATATCTCGAAAATGGGACGAGTGACTTACACTTCCTCAGATTATTCTAATATATACGGGATTGAATGTTGGGTGGTAGAACTCAACGACGTTGTTCTGTTACCACACCGAAGAAATGAAAAAAAATCATACTTGTCCGAATCGAATCTACAATGCATCGTCCACGTTAATAATCAAATTTCGCGCCGTTGCCAACCTATTATCTTATCTCGATGTTCAGATAACCGCGGCTCCACGGGCTCCGAGTCGTCGGGCGCGGCGCTGCCTCCGCCGCAGCTGCTGTCCGCCCACAACGAGACGCGCGCCACTGTACGCGCACCTGCCATGCAGGTACACACGCACACACAAACACACACATACATACACACTCCTGTTGATAGTTAACTCATTTCCACTAGTAATCCAATAAAATATCAATATAAAATCTTACTTTACCTACGATGTTTAAACGAAAAATGTAATATTAGTGTAAAAAAAATTATGTTGACAGCAAATGGTAAAACAGCAGCTGCCTCTAAAATTAGCAAGTGGGAAGTCCCAGCAGCCTCCCCCCGGATATCACAGGCTACATGAGTCTCCTAGCGAGGTAATGTAAACGTTTTTATATATTGGTAATTTATTTATTTATTTATATATACTTTATTGCACAAAATTACAAAAAAACAATGTACAAAAGGCGGGCTTAACGCTAAAAGCAAAGATAAATTGTGCGCTAGACAAGACGAGTATACAGATTGAATATAATGTTAAGAAGTTAACTGTAGCTCAACAGTATTTAAAGTTATAAAAAAATATGTGTATAGTCGTCGCCAGTCGTGGTATAGGAGCACAAGCGTGTGAAGCTTAGTGCGAATGGGAACGGTTGTGGGTTAGATTTCCAAATTAAATATTTAATATTTTCATTTCCTCGCCCTGGTAAGGAGGCAAAGCGTGGAGTTCAGTTCCACCACTCAAAACGCAATGCCTCCAGAATTCTTCGGAAAGTGTTGAGCAGAAATGTCTTAATGGAAACGAAGTGTCTTAACACTAGGTTCCCAGGTTCTCTCAGTAGAAAGTAGAAATTTTTAAGTTTTATCTTAACATATTGTTTTTAAGTAAAAAAAATACATTTATTTAAGAAATCATACTACTATTTTTTATTATCACTTCTTAATTAAATAACTGAAGACACGTCTCATGCAGAAAAGCCAGTTTTTCTGTCTGTCATTTAAATGCATCTAGAGTACGATCAACTAGTTGTGGCCACCCTAAAGGTGTGGATGACTCCGCAGATGTGACAGGATTTCTTTCTGATTATTTTCTTCCCCAAATGCACAATGCGCAAAGGTTCAAAAAGCCTCACTTCAAGGCAGTCACGACATATCGACCGTACTGTATATATTTATAATTGGATTAAGTATAAATATATTTAATATATTCGACTCTCTCGAGTCGACTTTCATTATTAAAAATGCGAAATTAATAAAATATAATAAAAGTTATTTAAAGTATCCTCAATCATTTTTTTATTTGAACAAGTCTGAATTAGATCGAATGGTTGTTTTGCAGGACGCGGAGTATCCAAATGTATTTTAACAAAAAAAAATGATGTAAGTAAAGAATTGGTGTATAGTAGAGTTGTGTATAAATGGTTTATTTTTGCCTTATTCTATAAACTGAGATTGCTTTAAATGTATTAGTTTTCGTATTTATTTTTATAATTATCAGTTTTTTAAATTTTATAATCAGTTTTTTAATCAGTTTTAACACTCTTTTTAAACACTATTTTATAATCAGTTTTCTGTTTTCTTTAACTTGGTTATATAATAAATATTTTAATATTGAGTACTAAACTTAATATAGATAAAATATAAAAATTAAATATCGTTAACATTGTTCTTGCGAACATTAAGATAGTTTTAAAAACATTAATATATATTGTGCTATCATATGTTTTGTTTATTAGAAAATAATGATTTATTGAAGAATAAAAAATGAAAAAACTTACGTTATAATTTTTTTTTCTGTTTTTACAAATTTAATTTTTTAAACAATAAAATACAAAGACGCTATCTCAGTTAATATGCTGTAGTTACAATCAATATATTATATCAAATATTGTGCTTAAGAAATCTTCTTCTATAATAATACTATTACAACCATTTTATCTTTTCAGCTTTTTGATGTATACGCATGTTTTTTTTTGTAAATATGTTTTTATTTTTACAGTGAATATGTAAAATAATATATAAAAAAAAATTAAAATTAATTTATTAAATGTAAACATTAAAAAAGTAAATGCTTCTGCAATGAAATATTTTCTGGTTGTTTTTCACTTATATTGCAATTATTATTATTATTATATTACTAATTAATATTTTTGTATAATATTGAAATAAACCAAAGCTGTATCCTCATTATGACATATAACATTTATGTAATAATTAATATATAAAATATGCAAGAAATGTGTATGCCCAAGTGTGTCCTTGAGTGAGTACTCTGAAGTAGTATTCAAAATGTTTGTGTACTGGTACTGATGCGTCCTTGAGTGCTCTGTGCCTGTGAATCAGTTCTGATGTCTTTAAGTATGTCGAGTGCTCGTGCAGTCGTACTGGTGCATCCTTAAGTTTGTGTGCACTGGAACTGGTGCGTCGTTGAGTGCATAAAGTGCATGTGCACTAGAAGTGGGGCAGTGAGTGCGAGTACGTTTTATGTGTGGACGTTCTGTACTTAACAATAAACCAAAAATTTACCAAATTGTGAGATAATACCAAATGACACGCAGGTTCGAAATGACTATGTCATTCAACCTGCTATTTATACCTGTATATATGAATATAATGTAATGTAACCCGTAAGACAATATCGACTTATCTATACACTTCCAGCAATCCCAGGGTCTGGTGATCCACCACACGCGCACCGGCAGTTCGCCCGCGCCGCTGCCCTCGCAACAGCATTTCAATAATAAGGCTACTAGGTAAATGTTACTCCATTTATGTTAAATACACACACTTTTATAACGTATCTTGCTATAAAAATACAAATTGTGGTGCCGAAAGGAGAATTTTCATATTAAGTTTTCTCATTTGAAGTTAAATGGGATGGATGCGTGAACGTAGCTTCACATTTCTTCCTATATTAAGCAGATATGGAAAAAGAGCGAGGGAAGGAAATTAATTCACTCCTCCGAGTTTTGATTGAACTCACAGCTATCGCGATTGCACCCAGACGTTGTCCCACTGCGCCTCGATGATCGATGCGCGTCAACACGTCAATGTAACACAAAATATTTAGATTTTTTTCAAGATATTTAATGGTATAGAATTGTATGTCTATGTAACTCAATTTTAACATAACTTTCAGGACAAACACATATCCCAAGTTGCCGGACAAGTTCCGCGTGCGCTCCCCGGACGCGCCACCCTCTCCCCCCGCGCAGCCCTCACACCCGCCTGAGGAGGAGGTCATATACTTCTGACACGAGAGGGAAATTACACGCGACTCGAGATCCTGAGATTGTCTGATAACCTAGACCTTCCTTGTTCTGTACATATCCAGTATGTCGTTGAGTACATCGAGTGCGTGTGCACTCGTACTGGTGCGTACCTGAGTGCGTAGAGTGTGGGTGCGCGCGCCCATTGAATAGTCGTGGGTGCCCTTTAGTTAGATGGCTGCGTTGATTTGATTTCAGATTTTTTTGTTACTCTCTGATTGTATTCTTCCAAGTGAACATTGCAAGAAAGTTTATAAAAAATAATTTTAGGGTGGCCACGACTCGACGACATTGTACTGTTTACACAACAAAAAAGGACTTAGGAGTTATTAGACATGTCCTATCTGCCCCCCTCCCTCTTCCTTTTGGTTTCTTATCCCCCTCCTTTTACTTTAATCCATCCGAACATGTTAACTCAACAGATTGTAGCCTTTTTTCGTCAGCCTGATATCTTTCAGTCTCTCTGTTTATATTGACAAAAAAACATGACACTATAAATATTTATGAGTATTCCTTTGAAATAGTTTAACAAAGATTATCAGATTCTGGTGAAAAAGAATTCCTCATCTCTTAACATTAAGACAATATTAAAGTGAACCATGTTTTACCTGTGATGTTATTAATTATGAAAAACATATTGTTTCCAAATGAATAAAATCATCTTTCCTTCCAAATAAAAATACAAAAACTTCTTGTTCTTGTAATGTTTCTATAACATAAATTCATTAGCATATTCAATTTCATAAACATTGGCAATTGTTATATGTAAATATTGAATCATTTCTAAAACCATCTTTTCGTATTGCCATTGAAATTATTGTAACTTTGAAAATGTTAAGAATCAAAATGTATATGTTTTAAAGTGTTACCCGTTCTAAAAATTACTGTAATATATAGAATAACATTAGTATTTGTAATTAGCATTCCATAATAATTTTACACATAAATCAAAATTATTATTATTTTAAATTAATACCAGTTTTGTCGAAAGTATGAAATCATAAATAAAAGACTGTTGAACGAAATGAATGATGCAGGTTAAAACCATATAAATTATGTATCTATGTATATTCAGTTTAACGTCTCTAAACTAATGAACATATTTCAATATGCAATATAAATATAATAATAAAAAAATCGTGCAATAACTGTTGGTAGCTAGTATATATTTACTTCAAATTCTTTCGCGATGTGTAAAGTGCAGCTTATAGTTATGTTTACAAATTATTAAGACCTAGTCAAAATTCATAATTATTATTAAGAACACATTTTAGAGGAACAATCGGAAAGTATATTTGTCTAAAGAGTGATAGCTCAATATATATATAGTGGGTTCTGCAAAAATACATTAAATATAAAAATCATTTTACATTAATATTAAATTAATTACATGGCATCTTATTAAGAAATTCGAATTGAATAAAAAGTAAACTAGCGTCTATATATTGTTATACGTGTTAACTTGTTAAAACATTGTAGTTATATTCGAGGGGTATAGAAGCAAAGGCGTTTCAGTCGCGAAATACCGAAACAGAGTAAACTGCTAGTTTCTACTGTGTCGTAATAAATAGTTATTTCCATCTAACAAACAAATATCTGATGTTTGGCCACAACATGTTATGTTTTGCTTACTAAGAAATAAGGACATAAATTGAAATCAAAAAGGAGAACTTTTATTACCAATATTTATATAAAAGGACCATTCAATATATTTTTTGATTTTAGAAAAACAATACACTTTAATTATATTATGAATCTTTATTATGTTTAGAGTATTGATTTTTATATTCAAATTATATCAGAATTTTAAACTAATTATTCTATACAGCAGCTATAAATGCAACGCACGCTGTTTAAATAAAATATATGCAATATTTCTACACTTAAAGCATAATTATATTTTAAATTATTATACTCAATAACTATATAAATAAAATAAAATAATTTTCTTTTATCTATATACATTTATAAGTAAAGGGTTTGTATGTAAGTTCGACCATGCGTCACCATTGAGCTTACTATTGGCGGGAAGGAATTAAATCTTTATTAATATGAATGAATAGTGAATTATAATCCGTTTTATAGGAAAATTAAATTAAATCAAGTATATTTAGAGACTTTGTAGCCTTATTGTGTCTAAAGAAAAATGTTTATCGACCGATTATTATAAATTGAACGCTTATGAGATATGGTCGATTTTAAAACTTGTAAAATTGTACTGTTACTTGTAAATATGTTGAAAGTTATTATAATTATTATATGAAATAGAATGTTATATTCGATAATCCAGTTATACTTACCTTTAAAGAGTGGGAGTGGCAGTTTGTAAGTCTTATAAAAATGTTTTAAAATACTTACATTTTCAATGGCTCTGTAGACTATATATAATAAATATATTTTTAATCTATTCCATATAAAATAATATTTTAGCATTTATTATTTCTTTATCGATATTGCTTTATTGTAAACTATACAACTGCCTCTCTTAAGTATTTACTCTTAAGACTGCTTGCTAATATTCCGTTACATTTATAAATCACTTTTAAATTTTAAAATTATATTATAATAATAGTATAACTCTTTATAGTTATCGATACGAATTATATTTCACGTTCAGAACTAAAACGTATTTTAAACATAATATAAAATATGGCGGAATATCGGCAAGCGAATGTTATTTAGCTCACAAAGTATATTGTTGTTACAAGAACTCATGAGACTACGTAACTATTTTTCGTGCATTTACTGTAATCCTTTTTACTGTTTAGTCTTTGAGAGTGATATTTTGAACTATTGTCTCGTTTAGGACACCTTTCGTACTTGTATATATATATCGATGTTGATGTTTGAATATATAATATAATGTAGGTATTTAATAATATACGACAAATTGTTTCAAAACGTCTTTAAAATTCACTGCTTTCATTAGCGTATTTAAATTATTTTTTAATAACAAACATCATGACAATAAGTAAAGTTCTATTTTTCCGAATGTCGAGGCACGTTTCTATTCGTCTCAACATAAATAAATATATTTATTCATATAAATTAGACAATTTCAATTTAATTAGGCTATTGAATAAAACATGGGCTTCGTTCAATTCGACTGGTTGAATGGAGACCGACGCATTTATTATAATCGTTCGTTCCTCGCGGTTTAAGCGTTTCAACGGTAACTACGTATAAACGACATGTCAAAAGAGGTTTACGGGAGAACAAAATAATGGTTCATCGTGCTATAAATATATGTTTAATTTTAACACTTATGTTTATACATTTATCTATTTTTTTAAAGAGCTTTGTGGAACTTTATTCCATTCTTCAGTAAACTTTCTCTTTTAACCTTTTTTACGTAGGAACCGTCAATTTATTCATTGCGTATATTTTCTACTAGGATAGGATAGTTGCATTTAGTGCGATCGACGATGAATATTTCGTTGAGACCTACAGTTATGTGCCAATCGGGTCGCATTGTTAATGTTTGAACTCGTTGCTTGTTTGTTTGTATGTTTGTGATATTTGAGGCCCTAAACTTCGAACTTATTATAGTATTACTATTATAAAATTAAATTAAAATAGTTTGTGACGTCTAAGATGGTCTTTCACTCAGATACTATTTCACAGTTAGAGTACTTGCATTTTACTACAAGAGCTTTGAATTTGAATTCACGAGGTCTCAACAATAGTCATAACAGTTTTACAACGTATCACAGTATTTTTGTCACCGACAAATTATTATAGATTTACAATTAGTATTATAGTGAAAATGTACTTAAATTAGACCCCTAAGTTTAAGTTACGCAATATTTAAATATTACGTTAGCATTTAATCTATATTTATCATTTTTATTCCTTATTTCTAATAAAATCCCTCCAATTTTGTTTATAATTGTGGCAACGACAATACTACTGTGTATTGCTCAATTAAGCTCATTTTATTCCTTGTATTTGATTGATATTAAATATTGAATCCACTGTAATTTTGTAAGATTATTTGATTAATTTTGCATTTTATTCTTCGTCGACATGATCTGTGGCAGCTTGCGGGTTGCCTACATGTATTTAGAATAGATGAATGAAAATTAAACATTTACCTAGAACAGACTTGGGTTGTTATTTTTTCTTTATTTTTTTAGATTCACGCTGTATCCCGCATACAGGCAAAGTTAACCCAATTAAAACACTGTTCCCCACTTTTTTCCGAATTTTTCAGGTATTGCGTTTAGAGTGGTGGAACTTACGCAGCGCATTGTCCACCACAGTAACAAAGTGAGATAATAAAAATGTCATTCCACGAATTATGCTATATGATATGAAAGATTTACATCGCCCTTGAAAAAAATATTTATACTTTAATAATTTATTAAAGGGAAAAGTAGCTACAATAGAAACATACTTAACTATGTGTTATAAATTTTTACTTAAATGTTTTAAAATTGGAAAAATTTATTTGAATCGTTTTAGCAGAAATGTTTTTTATAAATTAATTTACAAACTAATGTTTGTCGTATATGCGTCAAGTGTGAAAAATTTACTAAATATTCAAAAGAAAGAAAGATTTTAATTATAATAATATTTATCTTTTTTATTTCATTGTCTCTAATATAAATATAATGTAATATAATATGTATGTTGCCTATGTCTTTTTATGAAGTTGTAACACTATGCGGCTGTCATTGTTAATTTTGTTATGTTTATGTATGTTCACGATAATCATAAATCGCAATTTTGACAATTACATTTTGTTTGTGAAACAAAATTTTAAGTGTTAAATCTACTTTGCGAAAAGAAAACTTTTTAAAATTATTTGATATTATAAATTTACTTGGAATAAATATAAATATTGTTTTACATAGCATGTAAGTATATTCTTCATAAATGCAATTGAGGGTGGACAAATCTTCAAAATATTAATCTAATCTAAAAAAAATAGTGATTAGATAACTATAATCACATAATATTATTGTGAAAAAGATTTTATTTTGTTGTAACTTTTTTTAATTTGATCTTTAAGTAATCATGTGAATGATTTTTCTATAATATTATCGTAAATAAGTTGATCTCTATGTGTATAACAGAGATACAGAGTGAAATAATAATAATAATATAGAAGACAGATAATATAGGCGCTCAATATTACCTTTTAATATTAAAATGAAATGAATGTATTACTACAAATTATAATTCATCTATTACAATATTTCACAATATGAGTCACCAACATGGGATGTATAATTGTACATATTTCCAGATATTGATATTATTTATCAATATGTAATTAATCTCTTCATTTGCAAACCCCGCACTTTAATTTTTTATCTCCTCCAATTACTAATAATTGTTTAATTATTTCAAACTAAAATTTATTTATGTTTTATATAATTTGTGTGTGTGCCTTTTCAATAATTATTGCCCCTTTTTTTGTTATGATTAATCCTTTATTTTCTAAAAATTATCCATAAGAGTCTATTTTTAACAATACAGTGTTATTGTTAAAAGTAGACTTTTCTACATAGAAATTTTTTCTTATATTTTTTTGTATGTATGCAAAAAGATATTTATTTTATTAATTATATTTTTTTTAATAATTTCTTATAGACCAAATCATCAAAGATGTTAGAACTGAAAGAAAACAGCTTGTCTAAAAGGCAAAAAGAATTAAACGCAAAAGTTAAGGAAACCATATTACAGAAAATTGATTTTAATGAAATCAAGATTTTGGAGGAAAAGTCTGATGTAGATAGATTATTTAAAATTGATGTGGCTTCAGAATATAAGGAAGTTGATTATATTATGGACACATTTAAAAGTGGTGATTCACTTTACATTTCAAGAGCTTTAAAGTCAGTGTGGCTCTTCAACAATGAATATGCACACATAATCAATCCTGTATACCTACATGACAATATTTTCCCATTAATGTCACTGAAAATGATTAAAAAGCTGCTAACAACTTTATCTATTCATATAAGAAATGAGCAGAGGGCACTTGACTTCTACAACTACTGTAATAAAAATAAATTTAGTAATATTGCATTTAAATTCCTGCTGTTTACATCTGAGGAAAATAAACTGAATTATTTGAAAAGCCAGAAAGACATTGATAACTCTATAGATATTCCTCATTTCATTGGAAACTCTTTCCAGTTACTTGAAATATATTTGCAACAGCTACAAGATAAGAAATACTATACCTTAACAGGTGTTTTACATAACAAGCTTCGCCATCTTTACTCAATATCGAGTGAGAGGTATTTAGATTTATTAGAAACCTACTGTAATATATCATGTAGGGATGAATTTGGACTTAGGATTTCTAAAGATATTTTAACAAAGCATAAAAATAGAGTGTTGAAGTTACCACAACTCTATATTTGCCATCTGAACACTAACATAATATCAAAACACATGAATGTGGAAGACGCTAAGTTGTGCTTTGAAAATTTAATGCCCTCTAATGTTAGTGAATTTTGGACAATGATCACTGAAACACACCTCAAAGCCTTATCAGTATTAAAAATTTTGCCAGAAAATGAAATTTTTTCATTTTTGAAGAAAGTTTATACAGAAAAGTATCCAAATGAGCCATTTGAAAGCAATGATAAGTTCTACAAACATAACATATTTCTGTTTATGACTCCTGAAGAGAGAGAAATATGGGCGATTAATCATTTAAAGGATAATATAGAATTTCTGGGCAAAGATGAGGAGCATGTTTGGTGCAAATATGTTAACTTCCAACTGGCATTTAAAGAAATAAAGAGGTACATTTCAATTACAAATAGCCATGTAAGGAGAATAGATATACTTAATTTTTTAGTAGATGCAGCTAAAACACAAGAAGACCTGACAATTGCGATCAATTACTACTATGAACGACATGTCAATGAAAAAGATCATGACAAAATAGACTTCATTGACAAAATTTATGATAACTTTAATGTTTTTACTTTTAATGAATCCTGCTGGACCGCTTTTGATAAGATCTTATACAGCTTGAAAGTATATAGAAAAGATTTTTATTTGGATCAATTTAGAACACTCTCCATTATATACCATCTTATAAAAAATAAAGATGTGCCAGAAACTTTAGAGGTGGAGGTCATTACTGAAACAAGACTACATTATTTCAAAGGACATCAAAAAAAATTGACTGATGATGAAAACAAGTTAATATACCAATATTACATAAATCTTTACATTAGTAAGCTTCAAAGTTTTGAGGGCAAAGCATATGATAAGAAATTAAAAAATCAAATAAGACCTTTCGCTACTTCTTTTATACTAATTTTAAAACATTTTAAGAAGTCAAAACAGGATTGTCCTGAAATTCTCATGAAATATATAAATCTTGACTGGGATAACTTTAAACATGACATTTTTTTGGCAAATAAGCTTGAAAAAATTTCTGAAGATATTTTAATACGTCAGCTCAAGCAAAATTCTAATATATTAATAGAAAAATTACCGGATCTGAAGAAAAAACTCTCAAATTCATTTAAAATGCGACTCAACGGCTTAATGAAAAAAATTAAAGTGTACTTTTCCAATGACATTGCTTTACAGATACTCAGCATTTTAGAAAATTGGTTGAAAGATTCTAGTACCATGACGTATCTAACTTATAACTCTACAATTTGTAGCATTTTCCAAATTGCAAATGAAGATTACAAAATAAATTTAATGACAAAGTACGCGCCTAAGTCGCCCAAGATAGCTCATAACGAAATAGCTGAGAATGTTTTGAGAGTTCAAGAGTGTATATGTCGATTTGTGCTGTATTCCAGGCCGCCGGTGCCTTTGCAGGAAGTTCTTAAATATCTTAAAGGAGATTACGTGCAGTACTGCCTGCCGCTATTCAATAGCTATGTAATGAACCTGCCCCGCCCTCTAGCTCTACAGTTCGTGGCAGCGATCTTAGACACCCCAGTCTCGGTCCAAAAACATGGCCTACGTCTAGCATTCAAATGTTTCAACGCAGAGGAGTTAAAAACGCTCCTATTAGACGTTTGGCACAAAACAAGAAATGTATCTTTAAGGAAAATTGTTTACAAGGGCCTCTTTGATCGTATGATAGAAAATGAGGACGAATCAGAAGGCCTTTATGACATTTTAAAAGTGTTAACATTAGACTTGAACGAAAATGACGATGATGAAATATTTGAGCAGTTCCGTAGAGTGATGTCACTCCCAGCGTCATTGCAAGGCAATTACTTGCAGCTTATCTGGAAAGCTGTTGAAAAGTTACCGCACAAGAAACTGAAGAACTTCGATAGAAAGAATTCTGTTGTTCAAATACTTAAATCGCGAATAAAAATACTCGATAGAGAATTTTGCCGTACTCAAATTTTAGACGTATTTATAAAAGACATAGTGTTCGACGAAACTATTCAAGCTCAACACAAAACTCACGAGGTAAAAAGTTTTATCGACGAAATGTGGAGACTCGTGGCTAAATATATCATAACTCCTAATAATTTCGAACAAATCGATAGAAGTATTGATTTGGTGAACAGTCTTATAACACAGAGTGTTAAAGAGTGGGATTTTAGCTTCGAGGGGCGTTATGTTGTTCGTGAGTTTTTAAAGTCATTGGTGTATAAGATTCTACAAGAGTCTTTGATCAATGAGGATAAATCTCAAGGAGTACCAGTCCTACAGTACATCATTAAACTACTAGAAAACTTACTACCGATTAGCCGCATATATTTGTTGTACTGTGAATTAAATTTAACAGTTATTTCTAAACAGATTATGGAAAATAAGAAGACTGAATCAATGATGGGGGAAACAACTTATACTCATGTAAAGTGTGAGGAAGTCGCTAACGAGTTTGTGGAAAAGTCTTTAAATTTTATATTAGACCTTAAGAAAAGAGAAATTTTATTTTCAACCTTTTATAAACAAATCACTAAACAAATTACAGATGTTCTTCTCTGGCTGGTCATGAACACCACGCTAGATAGAGATCATTTAGTGATTCTAGTATGCGACCGATTGATTGACTCCCGGATGTTAGATGCGCAAATTTTAGCTACATTGATGTTACCGACCAAAGTCGAGGAACAGAATAGAGCATTTTTGGCAGAAATATCAAATAAAATTGGGAAAATTAATAATCAAGAAATTCAAGCTATTGTATATAATAAAATTATGCTTAACTCTTACCTACTAGCACCGAGCGAGCGAGAGCCGCCGGGTGACTTTGAATAAAAAATGAATACAATTAAATACTTAATTATGGCTTAATGCTACAAAATGATAATTCATTGTCTTAGTCACTCAGTATTTAATATCTACTTGTTGTTATTAAGTTGCATTTTGATAACTTGTTTTTTATAATTAGAATAAGAACTACATTAAAGAAATATAGCTTTGCACTTATATACTTTTAATGGAAATAAATATAAATTTTCATACTTTTTCTTCCACTAGTATGTAAGGAATCACAGGGTGATATTTGGCCATAAAAAGTTCCCTCCTTTCCTAAGCAGAAAGTGTGTAGTTTATAATTATCGATATACATAGTATAAACTTTAACTATGTACTAGTATTATTTTACTATTTATATTAGCATGTAAGTTTTGAAATTATTTACTTTTTATATAAAATTTACTATTTAGCATAAATATTTCTCGTTTTATTTATAATTTTCACATGGTTGTCGATTATTTGTCCAAAAAGTACATATCTCTATAGAAGTTTATTATACATAATATACCTGTGTCCATAACAGTTTTTACTATTTTAAAATACTAATTATTTTAAAGTTACAAGTTATTTTTTTAAAATCTTAAAAAAACATCACGAGATTAATGAACCTCTAATGAAATACATATAAATAAATAAAACCCAACAAAAGTTTAATAATCATTTATTAGTGTTTACAAAATCTACTTGAGTCGCTGCAGCAGTGTAGTATTAAGTAGGTTAGCATCTTTTAGTGTCTGCGAGTGGTCTGAGAGCTCCGAGCTGGGGAAGGTTGTGAGGAGGGCGAAGGCCTGCAGCTGGTACGCGGGCTCCGCTCGGGTCACGTACTGGACGAGGTCACCCACTGTGTGTGTGTGGTTGAAGCGACCGGTTAGACGAGTACCGTCTGCTAGCCGGAACTGGAACGATTGGCATTTATTATATTAAAAGGCATGTGTATATAATTCAATATATGTATAAATAAGTAATGCAGATTAGTAAATTAATTATGTATATTAAGCCGCAAGCGGGTCGCTAATACTTTAACATGGTATTATTATTATTTTTTAAACTTCTTAAGCTGCAGCACCATACAGGCACAAAGGAAAACGCATCTTGCCGCACCTACCGCGACATTCGAATACAAAAAGTTAAAATGCACATCACATGTAGCAAAAAAAAGATAAAATTATAAAAAAAGATAAATTTAAAAATTATTTGTCAAAAACTTTTTTTTATGTAACATACATATAGCTTAGAAACAGAGCGCTCGGATGGTTTTCAAGAGCTAGCTGGAGCGCTGCGGTGGGTTTAAATTATATCACGTAAAATTTTTTGCATGTTTCTGAGAGAAACTCTAAATCTTTAGACGTTCCAAGGCTACAAGAAAGGGGTCTCAGACGTTAAGGTACCTGCACGGTGGTGGCGGGCTGCGCGTCGTCGAGGCTCACGGCGCTCTGCGCGGCGCGCGTGTTGGCGGCGCGGTCAGCGCCCGACGCCGCCACCGCCGCCGTCGCGCCCACCGTCGCTGGCGTCGGGCTGCGGGCAGTACAGGTAAGTGCTCTCGTCAACTGTCATCACGTGATACATGCCCTTCGGGGGGCCTCATGCTTTTTTAAGTGAGTTTCCTCCTATATTATTTGATAATGCGTTTCAAAGGTCAACCGAACAGGACATATCTTACCGCTCACTTTCATTCGACGTGCCCGAACCAGCTGAGCACGTTCTTCTTCATTCTCACCGTGACATCCTCGACCAGCAGGTACTAGTCCTGCCATGCTGTGTGTGTCTTCCTTGGGGATTCGATCAGTTAAGTTGACTCCGCATCTCCATAGCATTCATCTCTCTTTCATTCTTCTTCTGTAATCCCATGTTGCGCTGCCGTATAACAGCGCAACATGGGTACCAACATTGCATTGTATACAGCCAAACGTGCAGCTGTACTTACGTTTCGCCGTCTCATTAATGCAATTAATGCACCGTTAGCCTTGTTAAAACGTTAGCCACAGAAATAGTCCTTTTCGCATCCATCTCATATCTTTCATCTCTACAGAACATACTTCCCTTGGAAAGTATGTTTTATACCACTTCATTCACTTGTTCTAATATCTTACATACAATTACACCTTCTGCCTTCAATAAAATATAAGTAAATATAATTTATTACGCCAGTTTGTATATGTATGACGTGTAACGACAGTGACGCTTTTCGCATAACATATTTGGTGTTTTACACACGACTGTATTTGCGCGAGTTTAAGCCTCTTGAGTAGTAAGTTCAATCCCCTCTTGCAAGGATAAATTATTTTCATTTCTCCACCTTAATAATAAAAGATGAAAGAGAATACATTCTTCACAGTATTATAAATTACCTTCCCAACATATGTCCTTTGCCGGTGAAGGCGCGAGGGGCGGCGACCCTTGGAATGTCTTCGTGACGACGGTCCTCCAAACTGAGGCGGACCTCAGCGCCGCCTGATGACAACTCCGCTGGTACTTCACTAAGAGAAAGAAAAAAATAATCTATTGTTAGCATACTCGTGTAAAAGTGGGTTATAATAGGCAACTGTCACACTTACGTTCCTCATCTTTCGCCAAATTCTTAACACATAGGCGTATTGAGCGGCGGAACTCAACATCGCGCTTTGACTCGTCAATAGTGCGAGGATATGAAAATATTAAATAATTCATTTTCTCGACTGGGAATTGAATCCACACGTTTACAGTCGCTCGCTTGTGTAACTGTGCCAATTAAATCTTACTGTGAAAATTAAATCTTACTTACCCTCTACGAATGCAACTAAGGAATTCTGCGTTGTTGGGATCCGTATAATGTCTTAAAGGTCCACTGTCCACTGTGAAACCTTCTCTGTATAATTGTAGACGGACAGACCGCGGCTGATTGTCCTGAAAAATAGAATTAGATATTTAGATTTTTAGAGCGGACTGTACCGCATGAAGGACAGTTAGGCAGTAGGAACCTAGTGTTTAGATTACTCTCCCTTTACCTTGCTCAATTTTCAAGACTTTTTGTATTGTGTGGTAGAACTGAACGCCGCGCTTTGTTCTAAAAATCGTTTCTAAAGTTATTTTTGTTATTAATAACTTTAGAACAAAGCGCAGTATGTTAGTATTATAAATACGTTCCGTAGTATTTATAATTTCTAACATTAATAAATACTAGGGAACATATTTATATGTCTTAACAGTGAGATCGATCTCGAGTTACCGTTTTCCTTAATAAGTTATAATCTATAAATGAAAACGTCATCACAATGTTGATCTCAGAGTTGAGAGCGATTTATAAATATACGGGTCTAAGTACCTGTTTTGTCTTCCCTGATGTCACTTGTTCATGATCGTCAGCGGTTTGACCTGAAATATATTAACTTAGTTTTTTAATTAGTTACTTTTTTGTTGAAACTTGACTTTTAACTGTGTGTCTTCTCAAATATTGTAAAATATATTCGTATGTATCATCATACGGATATATTATATTACTAAACGACCTACTCGCACGTTCGCCCGCTTAAATTTCACAATTATTTATTTTCTCATCTAAATTACTTTCGTGTTCTAGTAACATTATCGTTTTTAAAACAATATCTATACATTGAAAACTAACATTAATATTATAATATACAAAGGTACATTAATAATGTTTAAATATAACAAAAATTATATAAATACCTAATCTATAGCCAACTCCGCTGAAAACACCGCCCCGCCCCCGACTTGTTGAAGCTGGTCCATCTTCAAACACTACGGCACCACGCCTAAAATATATTTAAACATATTTCTTTAGATTAACGCTCTTTCCCGTTTACTAGGGTACGGTATGGACGATGAATCTTGACCAAGTCTGCGCAGCATCTTCAGGTAACTTCAGGTAGCCTCGACTGGTCGAAGTATTGTAGGTAGAGGGTTCCTAGTGTTAAGACGTTTCGTTCTCCACTTTATGTCTCAATTCGAGACATTGCGTGTTGTGTGGGGTAACAAACCGCCACGGGTCATCTTATTAAAGTGGGGATATTAAAATATAACTAAATCTCTTGGAAAGATATCGAACCCGCAACCATCGAGTTTACAAACTTCGGACCCTTTCCAAACAAGCATTGGTAATATACATATAATGTACAATTGTATGTAACGTGTACATTCATCAAAATACAATCTTTTCGCCCCATTTGAAGAAAATTTTATTACTAAAATTATTCTCATTTCCCAAGACAAGACCGAGTCAGATTTTATTTCGTCAGATTAGAAGTTGACTTATATTTTAATTTAAAAAAAAAGAAAAATTAATATATGATTGTACAACAGTAGAAACTCGATTAACTGGAATTGTTGTCGTTAATCATCGGATAATCGAAATTCCGGATAATCAGATCTATAAACACGTTAAAAACACGTGGACTAATGTCTTAAATAAATAAATTTATTATTATTATTATTATAAAGAAAAGCTGTTTTTGTGCACATGTAGCACAAAGTTGTTATACTTATGTCTATTAAAAGCAACAAGTAACATATTAACGAAAATCAACGTTTATTAAAAAATAATTCACATTTTCCACATATAATTTATGCACATATAAATTACGTACGCATTTACGTACTTATAAATTTTCGTAGGTTTCATTGTAATAGGTTGTGTAAAATAATAAACGCGGTAGATAGTCCGGATAATCGTGAATCAGTATAACTGAGGGCCGTATAATCGAGTTTCTACAGACTGTACCAGAATAAATAGAATTTTTAACGTGTTTGATAGTCTATTTATGGTCTATTATAAGACTAAATATAGGCTATGTTACAAATTAATTTAGTTATTTATATTCTTTATAGCACAAAAAAAAAAGTACAATAGGCGGGCTTAACGCTAACAAGTATTTTCTACCAGCCAACCTGTCATGTGGGAAAACAAAATGTGTAGGTGTGCAAAAATAAAAAAAAATAAAATATCAATTTTCAAAATACATACAGATATATATAATAAATACAAACTAATAAAATATTATATATATACACAAACATAAATACACACACACATATATATATATATATATATATATATATTATTATTAGTTTGTATTTATTATATATATCTGTATATATAATAAATACAAACTACAAACTGTATATATAATAAATATATATATATATATATATATATATAATAGTAAGTAATACTAAGTAATTTCTCTGGAAAAATATAAGCATTTTCTGTTTGACCGTGTGACAAAGCTACATATAAAAGTTAGTTAAACAAATACTCACTCTCGAACACTTTTGAACATCTCTGTGACAATATCTTGTCGTCCTTTGCCAGGGGGCCCAAGTATCTGTTGGCCAGATCTTTCAGAGCCACCTGCATAGAAAGCTTCACCTGTAACAATAAAAATACATTTTATTACTTTTTTACCTAATATTATAGGCAATGTAGCACAGTGTCTGCCCAAAAGCACAATGATCGTGAGTTTCATTCCCATCTGTGGGAAAGAATTATTATTATTTCCTCACCCTAGTAACTAGACAAAGCTCAGCATTGAATTCCACCACTCAACATGCAGTCTTGAAAATTGGGAAGCGCCTGGTGATGTTTTAGCATAGGTTCCATCTGCCTTAATCCATTACCATCACATTTGCAGTCAGCTACTGTGCCACAACTGCCACGGACTGTTTTTTTTTAATATTGAATCTATTCTAACAGACCTGTAGCATTGTTATTTAAATGTTTTATTTGACCTATTTCTTTCTTTAATTCTTCATTTTTCTTAGTCAATCTATAAATTTCTGCTTTCAATCTTTCTACTTCTTTATAAGTGTCATTTAACTTTATAACATTATTTGGTTTTTCCAATAAATTATTTTCTTGTTCACAGGGGCATCCTAATTTTGATACTAAATGTATATATTTGAACTAGTTCTAACTAATATAATTATATTAAATTAACTAAATTAACCTAAATTTAGGTGGTATAACAGCACAGTTCTACTGTGCGACTGTAAATGGAACAGTTGTCTCTCAGACGAATTATTTTCAATTCCTTGCTGTAGTAACAAAATAAAGTGTGACATTGAGTTTTACCAATCAATATGCAACATTTAAGAAATAAATGGTCAATGGAGTGTTTTGACATTTGGTTTCTTCTGCTTAGCCTGCTTTATGCAGGATGCAGTTTGAAGCAAAAACAGGTTTTTTTAACACTGTTTTAAGTATTACCTTCTTCATCCTCACTAGAACTCTCTTGCTGTAGTGAATCCAAAGTGGCAAATTGAGAATTGCCTTTCTTCTTCTCTTTCTTTTGAGGTCTACTTGGAGACCTAGGTGGAGAATCCATATCACTGTCCGACATGGGCGGTACATTCGCTGCAGCCGGTAAATCTTCTACATTACCACCATGCTCATAGAAACTAGACAGGGCCAACTAAAAATAAATAAAAATTAATAACAAAAACCAAAATGTAAGAACGAGTAAGAAATAAAGAAAAATGAGTTGAGTGAGTTACACAAATTATATCGATTAAATTATTAAGAAGCATTACAAAAATATTTCTTTGTTAGACATGATAATAATTTTTATTTACTAGTCCTGGATACAGCAAAGACGGTATGATGTCCCTTGATTTATCCTTGATTATCCGTCCTATATTACAAGAAATGCTAATTATTTAAAACAATATACTAACTTCTAATTGCCAATTGGATGATTCTAAAAAGAATCTACTACGGTTTTCATCAGCGCCGGTAACATCACAAAATTGACGCAAAGTGTCTTCTTTATTCGCGGACATTCTTTTTATTAAATATGTTTCTATAATTATATCACGTTAAGGTTTATAAATTAATCCTTTTTATTAATGATATTATAAATTAACTTTTGAAAATATCAAATCCGAGCAAGTCATCGGACTTTTTATTCAATCAAAAATGAACATAGATTATAGATTACTATTAAAAATGTAATGGATAGCACAGACTAACAACAAACAGCAACAGACTGTTACATAATGCACTATGCAGATATCTGTCAGGCAAATGGGGTGAATAAGCACAAAACCAGGATTTTTTTTGCAACATAACAGGGATTAAATTTTACGATTAAGATACATAATAAAAGACATAAGAATATAATTTGGTCTTCCCTATATGTTTGAGATCATGCAATTAGATTTAAAAGTTTTTAAGTCGTAAGAATGACAGCGACAACTGCGACAAGATAATTTGACAAGTGAGAAACAATGTGTGGGTGCAATGCAGTGTAATGCAGTCGAATTTAAAAATTATATGTTTTTTTCGTTTTCATTGTATAATTTAAAAGGAGTTTTTTATATAAGATCTGAGCACATTCATGTTTTTTAAACATAAAATAAATGAAGACCTCTAGAAAACCAGTGGGAAGTATAATGAGGAAATATTATCAGCTGATCCTTATTGTGGTTTGTTTTCTGAGTATTATTACTCTTTTAATTTACCGTCATGAATATTACCGGCTGCGATATGTGCTAGAAGTACTCAACTTTTTTGGCAAACCCGGCTTGTCAGAGATTGAATTTTGTGGTCCTGGTTTTAACGCTACAATGTTGTCAGAAATACTTCGCAACACATCAATGGAAGTACGAGAAACTCCGCCCTTGTTTCAAGAAATCGATGAACAATTCTATTCTTATTCATCGTTTTTACGTTCTTATAGTAAATATGACCAACTTTCACCTACCAATGCATATATTATAGACACAATAGTCGTAGGTAAAGCTTCAGCGGTACCAAATTATCGCTGTAATATATGGCTCGAAAATAATCTTAAACCTAAGCCTGGCAGATTTAATTACAAAATAGTATCAGAATCAATAAATAATTTCCGTTTATACATATTCCAGTGTTCACTTGCTAAAAATCTTGGAAAACCAAAAGGGATAAGTTATTATGTTAATGACTATAATATAAACCCAATGCATGCTCCAATTAGTAAGATCATTCAAGTCAACACTAAGAAAAAGCCCAGGGAGAACAGTAATATAAAATTTGTTAACAACATAGAACCTGCTATATGTGTTATACCAAATGATGTTCCTATAGTATCTAGAGATGCATTTTTAGAATTCTTAGCATTTCATCACATAATTGGAGTGAACTTCTTTACAATATATGATAGTATGATTTCTGAGGATGTTATAAAAAGGCTGAATTTATTCCCACCAGATATTACACAGTGGGAAATTCAATTTTATCCATTAAATTATCCATTTTTGTTTTCAAAATCATACAAAATTGTGAGATATGCAATTGAACTTGACTGTTTGTTTAGACACTTTAAATATGATAGGGAAGAAGTGAACAAAGTCAGTCATGTGGCTGTATTATCTTGGGATGAGTTTTTAGTTCCAAGAGTTCACAACAATTTTAAAGCAGTTTTAGATGATTTTGATCCAACAAGATCTATTCGCACCTATGTTGTAGAGCCACTGCTGTTTTGCTTGAATCAAAATGATGACGATAATGCAGAACTAGGGCATCCAGATATATTGAGAAAAACACATTACTACTCTATGTCTCAAGAAAAAGTTTCAATTAAAATAAGAAATTTTGATACTATGACAGTGTTTGAAGATTTGTTTAATTTAACTTCCACTAGCAAAAATATTCCTTTAGAACAACTGGGAGCACATAAATACACTATTTGTAAAGATCCAAAGAAGTTCAATCCTGATGGATACAATGAGACACAAATGCAAGTTTTTCAGCATAAGTTTGAAGGTGCCATGTTAAAGTTTGGACAGAACTTAGTAAGTAATAAAATATACAGGTTATATAGAAGTGGTCAAATATGGGAGAAAAATAATAATGATATTGTTAGGGACATACTTTAATGTTGATATTTTTTTATATTGAGTGTTGAGTGATTTATATCAAAGAATATTTAAAAATGAGTGCAGTATTATTATAAGATTTCACAGTTTATGTATAATTTGTTGTAGATCTTGTTTGTTAATCATTGTTTCTCTGATATTAAAATTAGTAAGTGATTATTGAATAATAGGTTTTATGGAAATAATAATACCAGTATAAAATTATATAACTTTGAGAAGAGTAATAAAAATGTAATATCCATCACTATTGTATAAACATTTCTATCTAGCATGTCACACAGTAGCTTAAAATTAAAGGGCAATGTAAAACTATAGATTTAAATATAAATTGTTATAGTATATTCACATAGATGATTGCTATTTGTTTGTTTTTTGGAGTTAGTCGTTGGTGAATGTGTTCTTCATTAAGTTTATATATAATTCATAAACAAAACATAAAAACATATATTGGTTATATATTTAAAAATAAAATTATAAACATTTTATTCAGAACCAGAAATTAATATATTTATTAATTTCTTCATTCTGGTAAGACAAAGTATAGCATTGAGTTCTGCCCTTCAACAAGCAATGTCTTGAATTTGTAAGAAAAGCTAAGAATAGAATTTCTTAACACTAATTTCACTCTAATTTTCCTGTAATTTCAGGATAAAGTAAGTTTTTTTTATTAAAAGATATTCATGTGTATAGTGTATGCTATTGGTTTATTATTTAAAAGTAAATTCATAACTATGATCTCATCCATGAACACAGGAATGGTGTAAGAAACCATATTATAATTATATTTTGACTTTAGCTTTAAACAGGAAATTTTTTATTTATAAAATTTCTGTGGTGGGCACCAGACTGCCTATGCCCATGATACAAACTGATTTTACAATTTGTCAAATTATTTCAGTTCTTTTGTTATATAAATTTACAAAAAAAAGATTTTAATCGATTTTACATATAATCCAATGTCTAATTCCTATTCTTAGGGACCGTTTGTTAGAGAATTTGTGCCTTGTTTACATGAGGGTAGAGGTAGCTAGTGCATTCTTGTTTACTTATATTAAAGTTAGCATAGCCATACTTATGTCACTTATAAAACTTTTAAACATAATATGATTTCCATTGCTGACTTCCATTTTTTAGATGTCCTGTAAAGCTTTTATGTAGGTATTATACCAGCTATAGTATAGAAAAAGCTAATTGACGATTTCAAGTAATAGTGTCATTTGACCATTCCGCTAAGTTTAATATAATTTTAAAAATTGCTTACAGTATGGCTAACATGACGTGGTCGCCTAAAATTATGTTTTCTAAATTTTTGCGCATTGTTAACTCGAATAAAAAATATTCATAAGAAAAATCTCAATGATGTTAGGTTCTGCGCAGCAAGCGACGACTTGTTGACCGTACTGTATTTAAAACAAAAAGACTGTTTCAAATTATAAATCTTGTGTTAAGTGACTTTTACGTTACGGATATTTTAACGTTTCGGCATTTGGCTGCATATAAGATAATAAATTTCAAATTCATTTATTTATTTATTTTATTCATAGTACACGTTAAAGAGCCTCAACAAAGTGGTAAAAAATAATTGTTAGTAGTACATGTCTGCATTTAAAGTCAATATCACAATGGCAATAGGCAAGTTTGTTGATAGTTCGATTATATAGATAGTCTTTTTTATCATATTTTTTTCACACGTAATATATTATATCTTTCTTGTATCTTATATACTTATCTTTTTTCTTTATGTGATACTATCTTATTTTATTATAACTCACACTTTGCTTTTCTCGTGAAAAAACGTTTTATTTTTTCAGTTTTATATAATTCAGTTCAAAAAGTAATGTGAGATATTATTTAGTTATGTCGCCTTTGTGAGAAATATACCAAAATGTTAAAATTTTGTCGATGACCAACAGAATTCCTTTATTTTATTTTATATAACTCGAACAATATGTAGGTATTTTCCAAATTATAATCACTTGATATGCTGTTTGCCAAATGTGGAATCAATCCACTTCGAAATAGGTAATTCAAGTGCATATAGTAATTTTACATTGTTTTTAATAACCATAGAGAACCGTTGTTCCTGTATACAAAATATTCACATTTTTCATGTTTTGCTAATAAACGACGTTTGTAATAAAACATTATTTTTTATTTCTCCTTACAATAAAAGATTTTTAATGATTATTTTATTTCAGTAAAGTAAATGTAAAAAGTGGATATATATTATTAAATAAATAATTAAATAAGTTTCAAAGTATGACAAGGATTGAGGCTGTCATGGCGCAGCCGCACAGCAATTGAAATAATTGTAAATGTGGCATCAAGGAAATAAAGGATTTACGGAATGCCACACAAACTTTTTTTTGTTATATACTTACTAAAAGCGTAAAAGTTTTTCAGCGACTTGACCAGTATGGTGTTACTATGTTTTATGTTTGTTTCAAAGTGTTGTGGTGTTTTTGGGTATTGATTGACCAAAGAAGTAAGACCTCTAGATGATAAAGTACAAGCCCAAAATCCGAACGGGCAGATAGGAAGTATTTTCGAGCAACGGATCCGTCTGAAGAATGCGATATTGTTTTAATACTTAAGACAACATTGACGCTTATGGCCGACGTGAGTACCTAATACATGCGTCGGCGCTTACTTTGAAAAGAAATATTCTACGTAAGTACAACAGAGAATTATTAGCTATATAGGTATTTGAGACGAATAGTGGCGCAAGGGCGCAAGGATGTAACTGTAAACAAGAGTGGTTATGGGTTCGATTTCTCGATAAAATTTATATTTCGGTAACACCAGCTTCCCTCTGTCCTAACCTGCCGTGTGCGGGACAATATTAGGAATAAATTATTTTCGTAACGTAAAAGAAGGTCAGGAATCAATAATTTTTAGGGATAATAAGCCGTTAACATTCGCGTTTTGTATAGAAAATACAAATAGGGAATTTTCACGACGAGCGAGTCAAATAATTTTTATCAGTGAATTTAGCACGGAGATTTTACTTGGTCTATTAGTGGTTTACTTAAATAATATTGTAGCCGATACGTTGTCAATAATTGATACAATAACAGTTATAAAATTCGTAGAACTCGCCATTGCTGCGGAAGCCGACAGCAAGCTTGCGGAATGAGTCACAGCAACGTTTTTTTATTATCAGCTTACTTAAAAAATATGCCATTTGAGAGAAAAAGAATCTTTTTTATTTTTTCCTATCCTCAAAAATGTCTTGGATATTAAACATTAAAGTACGGTTTCCTCTTACTACCCTTTATAGTATCGAAATACGTGTTTATGCTATGTAACGTTTTTTTTTCAGGAAAATTATTTCTGTAAATCTAGGTATATGGTTTGAGTTTCAACTCGATATCTCCAAGCGTTTCTGACATAAAGGCTCTTGACAGACTGATCGACACACAGACGGACAACAAAGTGACCTTATAAGGGTTCCTTTTTCCTTAAAATGTACGGAACCCTAAAAAACATTCAGTTCTATCCGTTAGTTTTTGCGTGATTGGCGAACAAACGCACAGACAGACTAGAATTCTGCTAAGTGATTTTTTAGCTTTTATAATCGATATGTTAACGAACTTAATTTTTATTTTTTTATATCTTTCATGTACAGAATCGACTTTTCTTTCCTTTTATTATATGTGTAGGTACAGAGATACTTATATAATATATTTTATCTCTCTTACTCCAGTACCTACAATGTCCAATAATATTATAAAGCTGAAAACTTTTCAGCTCTTCAGTCTTCAAACCAGTGCATTAATGCACAAATCTTAGAAAGTACTGGTTCGAAGACTACATTCATTTGTAGAATAAGGATATAATAATAGGCGAACTAGAGATATTTTTCATTTGGCCTGGACTTAATATTAAAACAAATCTGTTCGTGTAAAGTTATATTTAATTATTTTAGTAACATTTCAGGGATGTGGAAAGTCGCAGGAAGGCTGGTTACAAACAAAATAGTTAATTTAAAAATAAATATCTTTATTGTCAATAAAATTTAAAACAAATTAAACTGACCGAAGCATTAATTCAAATGTAGATTTTAAAACAATCGAAAACGTCACTTCGTAAAGGCGCCATTTACGACGCTTTCTTTCCTTTTAAATTACAACTAATAAAGGTAGCTATAATCATTAGTGTAGTTTTCTTAGCTATGGATTTGTGTATATATTGTTCTTTTTTAATTTTTCAGGGTAAATTTTGTTGTAAGTAAAGCTTCTGAGGTAGGCACACGACTATTCTGGGGTGGGCACAGCCCACACGGCTCCCTCTCTTTCAACGCTCATGGTTTTGTCATGCACCAATCTGGGGTCACACAATTGCACACTGAAAAAAGTACATTTTTAATTAGGGTAGGCAAAGGGAACTTAAAGTTAACACGCTCCGTTCTTCACGCACCGTCCAATTTTTGAGATATTGCGTGTTGAGTGGAGGAACATATCGAGGCTTTGTTTTATACCGCGAGCGAATAAAAATAATTTCGACTAAACGTCGCGGCCAACGCAACGCAAGGTTACACTAGGTTCCCTCTGACTAGGCAGAGAAAACCTAGATTTAATACACTCCATTCCTCACTTAGCACCAAATTTTTCGAGCCATTGCGTGTTGAGTGGCGGAATTTAACGCCGGTCTTTTTGCCAGAGCGTAGATGGTCCCCTACATTTGAGGCCAATATACTAGTAATATAATTCATATAATTTTGATACCATTAATTCATTTTTTTTTAAATGAAGTACTGTTTTTAAAGTATTACTTACTTTCTACATCGTCTTCACTAGAACTGTCCTGCTGTTCTGAATCCAAAGTGGCAGATTGAGAATTGCCTTTTTCCTTGTCCTTGTTTTGACTACTTGGAGACCTAGGTGGAGAATTCCCACCACTGTCCGACATGGGCGGTACATTCGCTGCAGCCGGTAAATTTTCTACTTTACCATTATGTTCATGGAAACTAGAAAGGGCCACCTAAAAATTATAAAAAACATAGTAATAAAACAGCAAAATTATATCGATTAAACTATGAAATAGCATTACAAGACATTTCTTTATGAGACATTATAATAATTATTATTTACTAGTTCTGAACACAGTATAGAAGGTGTGACACCCCTGTATTGAATTTTGAGATTACGATATTACAAAAAATCCTACTATTTAAAGAGTATACTAACTTTTAGTTGCCAATTGGACGATTCTAAAAAGGATCTACTCCGGTTTTCATCAGCGCCGGTAACCTCACAAAATTGACGCAACATGTCTTCTTTATTCGCGGACATTTTTTAAATGAAATATAATTTCTATAATTAGGTCACGACAAGGCAAGCAAGGAAGATATTATACTCTACAGAGCAAGTCATCGGCCTTTTTATTCAATCAATTTAGATTGGTAAGCTATCTAATCTAATAATAATCTAATGGTGAACCATTCACCAAAATATTGGAAATACAAGATTGACAGAAATATTGATCAATATAGGGCTCCGCTTACTGTAAAATGTTATTGAAAATATTTTGTCGTAAAATGTGAGTGTATAAGCTAAATCAAAAATTAATAGAAAAAAAGCAGTTGCTTCAGTTAAATACAAAAAAGGCAATAAAAGAAAGATTGATGACACAAAAACAGTAACATCGGTCAGAGCGCTTGGACGGTTTCTAAAGAGGTGCAGGTTCAAATCCTGCTACGACCAATTTTTTAAACATTTTCTTAATAAGTATCATTGAATTAAATTAATAAAATTAATTTAACACGCAACAATCAGATCTAAACACTGATAAGTTTGTTTGAATACACAAATCTCATAAAAATATTTGTTCGAAGGTTATATTCATTTATAGAGACTAATATATTATACTGTTAGTATTAAAAGGTTAATGGTTTAAACCAGAGGTCGGCAACGCGGCGCCCTTCAATAAATTTTAGTGCGCCCTTAAACTATTGTTAATTTAGACAATAAATTAAAAACGTAAATTTAAATTAAAATTCATAGAATCTACTGTACGTCGACGACTTAAGCTCTGAACAAGTCTGTTTGCTTAGTTTTTATATTTTTAATGTATTTTTTTTGTTAGTAACACTTCTGGGGTGGGCAGGGACTACCCGGCGCCCCCTATTCCTATGCCCACGTAAAACCTGTACGTGAGTCCTCAGATGAGAGTAGGTGGCTGCCACACTTGTGTTTGAAAATGTGCCTATGGCTAGTTACAAATAAAACAGTTAAACAAAAAATAAATATTTAATCGTCAATAATATTTAATACAAAAAAAACTGATCGAAATATAATAATTTATATGTAGTTTAAAATCATCTAACTTCACTTCGTAAAGCCGCCATTCACGACACACCATTTCTTTTAAATCACAACAAACAAAGGCTATGATCAAAGCGTTAACTGCATTCTGCTCGTGGGAAAGTGCAAGCGCATGGATCCTTTGCAATACACTCGGCTGGGCACACACAATTGCAAGCTGAAAGTACATTTTATTTTCAGTTCCACGCTCTTTCCCGCACTAGTAGGATAGGCAGAGAGAACCTTGGGTTAACCCGCTCCGTTCTCCACGCATCGCCCTATATTTTAGATGTTGTTGGGTGGTGGAACTTATCGAGGTTTTGTTTTCATACCAGAGTGAGAGAATAAAGATAATTTCGATTGAAAATCGAATCCACAAACGTCGCAGAATCAGCCAGAACTCAGGCGCCTAATCATATTAAAACAATTAATAGGATAAACATTAGTACGTGCGCACGTATATAAATAAAGACGTATTGTTCACAATATTATAATTTTTATTACTACGATGTACTTCACAATGGTCAACATTGTTTACCGTGTTATTATTTAAAGTGTAGATACCCAGACTTATGATCAGCTTCAAGCTGTACCCCGTATATAGCTGGGTAGGCAGAGGGAACCTAATGTAAAGACTCCGTTCCCCAATCTCCGCCACACTTTTGACGGCATTGCATGTTGAGTGGCGAAGCTTAACGCCGCGCTTTGGCTTGTTACCAGAGCAAAGAATGAAAATATTAATAAAAAATAATTCATTTCCGAGTGGGAATTGAACCCACAACAGTCGCCTTTACAGTCGAGTCAACATAGGTTTTAATGAACCATTAGGTACTACCATTATTTACAAACATTTACTATATAGTAGGTATATTAATATTCTAAACGCATGCTATAGTATCTAATTTATTCAAACTAGCGCTCTAAGTGGTAAATGGATTAAGACTGACTTGTGACTTCCAGGTAACATCACATACAGTATTAGATACTTAGGTAACACAAACAATAGTTACTATTACGTCACTACAACTTATTTCAAAAGAGATATATAAACTCCACCGTGGGTTTTTGCCATAGTCGTCTTATAGGAATAGTAAGAATATGTACTAACGGTTACAATCCCCATAAGAGCAGGGGTCCACATATTCTGTGCAATCTTCTCCGGGTGGCAAGAACGATGAGCGATATACTGTCGTGCCTTCCAACTGAAATGGAGAGAGAGAGAATAGAGGAATAAATAATTAGACAAAATTTATTTGAAATAACATATCATTTTATAAAGGTATTCTGTGTTAGCTGGTCTTTGCGTAGCGTCTGACTATAAACGTGATGGACATGGGTTTGATTCGTACTCCAGGGAATAAATTACTTTTATTTCCCCTTTTCGTCGCAAGGTTTATTGGTTGGTTCCGTTGACGTTCCCCCACTGAATTGACAATATCTCGAACATTTGGAGGCGTGGTGAATCACACTAGGTTCCCACTGTCTACCCTGCTATATATGAAATATGAATGTCTAGAAAAAAAAGTAATTTTGTTGTACTTTTTGACATGGCTTTTGGTATTGTCCTTTGCAGGCCCAAGGCGGTCGCTGCGGCGCCGTCGAGCAAACCGGTTGGAACGACATCTTTTGAATCGTATCACACTCCATTTTTGCTGAAAAATATTTAGGAAAATGGTATTATTAACAAAGTTATAATTTCGGCGTAATAAAGTAATTAATTACCTATGTTAAATTATTTGCATTATGCTTCTCCTTTGCCTTGAACACCCGTCACATAAAATAGGTATAGCTTACATTTTAAACCAGATGACCTGATGATAATGATATATAACGTAGGCCGAGCGCGCGCATTAGCGCTGAATAACATTATAATTAGACCGGGGAAACCCCTACCTACACAAGTTATAAATAATATTGCATGATAAACGCTTGTTATTAAAGTGCCCCCTTTACACTTAAATATCATACAAATATCATAAAAATAATACATATGTTGCCCAAAGTGTATTTAAATATATATATTATAAGTTATATATGTTGCAAATGTATGGCTGTGTATATGGCTCTAAATGTATTTAATATATAAATATAAAGTACCAGCTGGTTTTTCGTAACATCGATGTGGAGCGTACGATTCTGGTGGCAGGACTTTGCCAGGGTTCAAGTAGGACATTCGGTTCACTGTGCGATCTGAAACAAATTAGACAAAATATTTTCTCGCTTTTGTTATAACCTATGACCTTAGGTCTTCTTCTTCTTTCTTCTTCTTTTATGTCAAATATTTTCTATTTTATGTAGGTTTACGCGCTTCTCCACATAGCAGCATAGGGAGAGTTTAATCAAAGAGTGAGGAGAGTCAAGTCAAAACATATCATCTTTTATTTCTACTAGAATTAAATAATTTAAATATCATTTCTGTATATTTAAATATCATTCTGTATATTTAAATATACAGAATGTCCCAGAAATCAACGATAAGCAGAAAACGGTTGATAGACCGAGTCGTGTCAGTTATAAGAAAAATATGAAAATAAATCTTTGTCATGTACTTTTCATATTATATGGATTTAACAAAATATCGGAAAAACTGACATCCTGTGATGGTCTTTCAGGCCCTAGGACTATAAAATAAATATCATGAAAATATTCCTGCGCGTGCGTTTCGAATCCACAATCATGAGCTTAAGTAGGTACATAAATTCCACAGCAGCTATTATTAGATCCGTTGCATGTTTGGCGAAATTCACAACCGCACTTCATTAAAGGAATGAAAAGTAAATATTTATACCAATATACGAACTTACAGCCATCAGGTATTTTCCTCCTACAGGTATTTTATTTATTATCAAGCGTAAGTTTACAATTTCTTTGGAATTTCTCTTTTATCTGCATAAGAACCTAGTGTTAATACACTCCGTTCTCTATTATGAGATACATTTCATACATTATGTATATTTTAACAAAATATTTGAAGGTAACTGGAAAATATATTTGAATAAGCAGACTATATTAAGAACTAAGCGTAGTAAAATAAAGAATATAAAAAAACAAAAAAAATACTCACTTTCAAAAGGCTGTTCCACACAGTGAAATTTGTGGGCTGGTTTGAAAGACTCCCTCAAGGCGGTGGGTTTCGCCACGTAGTCGTGTCTCTGCGTGGTTATGTTCTGCATGGGGCCCTGGCCCCACATGTCGTGGTGGCAGGGACGGATCGCTTGTGTTATACATACAGGATTGGGCAGGAAGGATAACTGTAACAATTTGAATTTTTTTTGGTTTATTTATTTGCTTGTCTGTGTTTAGTAAGTTATGGGTTGAAGCTTTAACCAGTAAAGACTATTCGTTTTTTTTTAATTTATAAGCCTTAAATAGTTACAATCTTTTCAATATTTTAATCAGTTTAACGCTGTTATCTCGCACTCAGCAGGGTAGGTAGAGAGAAACTAGTGTTATGTCATTTCGTTCTCCATTTTCCTCAAACTTCTGGAGGCATTGCATGTTGAGTGGCGGTACTCAACGCTGCGCTTTACCTCGACACCAGAGCTAAGAAATGAATATATAAATTTAAATATATATTTCAATTTCTCGAGTCGGGATCGAACCCACAACCAGAGTTAGGTAACAGTCACACACTTGTACCTCTGGGTGAAGACTGAAATAAAAATAATTATATGTTTTAATTACCTTGTGTACTGTATCGCCCTCCATTTGGGCGGTGGACGATACGAGGTTCGGCAAAGGCTTTATCGCTTGAGGTATTGGAGCGGATGCTGGTAAATAACTGAAAAGAAAATCAACATGATTCAAAATGAAATCATAATTTTATAAAAACAAAGAATGTATTTTAATATAAATAAAAAAAATGACATTGATGTTGATTTTGAAGATAGCACGGGCTGAACACGCAAGCCCAATTTGGCTGTGTTAAATGTCCGCACAGATTTGTTATATTTTAAAACCTTTCTTCTAAAAGTATTATTCTAAAAAATTAATCTGGACCAAAAAAAATTATAAACCACGCAAATCTTTCAAGTCTGTACCTTTAAAAAAAACGATTTCTCAAAATCAGTAAGATCAATTGATCTATTTTGTAGGAATTTTGTAATTACGAAATTCCTACAAAATATAAATAATAACAATGCCTTTAGAAAAGGAGACTGACTATGTTGCATTGTGTGCACAACATGACACCTTAAAACTTCGAGAAATTGCCATTGTGAAATTCGAAACATGTTTATAACCGCATGGATATATATTATTAAATTTTTATTTCACCTTCATGATGTAACGAGGTGGGCAGAGAGAGGTTCGATACCAGAGCGAGGAAATCATAAATATTAAATAATTTATTTCATCGAGTGGGAATCGAACCTACAACCTGTCGCGCTTACAATCACTCTTTTGTGGTTGTCGTGAAATTGTCTACTTACAGTGAAACGATTAAAGTGTTGTAATATAGCCTAGACTAGATAGAGCACTCTCGAATAAATGGACTATCTTAGATAATATATTTTTAATTCGAATCATTAACATATTAGAACTGTGGTATACGAGTATATTAGTCCATACGTATACACTGATGATAATGGGTTCAATTTTCGCTCAGCGATAATGTTTATATTTAAATTATTTATTTTATTTAAACAAATTGCGGCCATGGACTGCGTGCCCTATATTTGACCATATAATAGTCTATTGAACAGTAATTAACATAGTCCCTTTCTTTGCACGATGGAATAGTTATATTTAAATACTAATTACTAATAAATATATAAGAAGTCGGTTAAAAAGTAAATTACCTGTTCTTATATACTGTTTCAGTTTCAAATCTTTTAGATGCGGTCACAGGGTTCACACAAGTGTTGGGAATAATGGCTCTTCTTCGACAGTCATTCTTAGAATCTAGATAGCTAAAATTGAAAAGAAATTAGACACTTCCAGAAATAACAACCCTTAAATAAACAAGTACAAATAATTATGGAAAGAATAAAAAAAACATTGTTTTTTTGTTTTAAATATAACGTTCCTAAATTATTTCGAGGTGTCCAACTATTCCGCGTAAGACACTTACTTAAAAATATATCTATATATATATAGGTACCTCATTGTGTACGTAGTGTTTCCCTCTAATTTCTGACATGGCTTCTGGTACTGGCCCTTACAGGCCCACGGCATTGGCTCTTTTGGTAAAATCTAGAACAAATATTTTTACTTTATACATTTTTATTAGAGTTCGAGTTGAAAGTTTCTTTTGTCTTTTATTAATATATTTGAAGAACTAGTGCGGGTGTAGACATAAAAACATGTGGATTGCTTTTGAATCTCAAGCAGGAGAGCCATTTATTTCAAAAACAGCAACTGTTTGCTGCCAACTCTTCTGAGCACTACCTACTGCCTTCCAAGTCGATAGTAGCTTAATATACATTAAAAAATGCTGGCAAAAGTCAGTTTAAATGAAGAATATATATTTAATTTTGTCCATATCCAAACCTAACGTCTATAATATTACCTGATTTGGCATATAGCTCAGTTTATGGGTGGTGCTGCCGTCCATTTTGGCGACAGGGCGTTCGTAACAACGTTCTGGTGCAAAAGATTTTACGAGCTCCATCCTTTCGGGCGGCAAATAGGATAGTTTGTTTACAGTCCGATCTAGAATATAAAAGATAAGTTACATATAAAATTCGTGTAGCATTGGCATATAAAGAAAATTGTATGGGTGTTCACTCATATAGCGTAAAACTTAGTGGTAAGTGTGCTTGAACTGTTTTCAAGAGGCGTAGGTTCAAATCCCGCTACTTAAAGAAGTTTGAATTTGTTTTATATGCGTTTTTTACAAACACCGAGGAAAGAAAATGTGCCAAATTTAATGTTAAAAATATTTTTAATATTTTTAAAGCATTTGATTTTGACCAAGCGTGAATTTGGAATAAGAGAAGCCTGTTCAAATCTTGCTATGTTTAAATTCTTAACCAGAGTCTCGTGAATTGATTTGAGCGCAGTTAGATGTCTAAGCACTACAGTCGGACATAGTATGAAGTGATATAGTGTGAAGCTGTAAAAAAAAAATTAACGAAACGCATCCCAATGATGAGTCCGAAAAATTAAACGAATTTGTTAGGAACTATATAGGATAAAAAATCTATATTTTTCTCATATCTTCTATAATCACACAGGAATATAATATTAGACATTTTTCACAAGCTATGTAAAATGTGTATGGACTATTCGTCATGTGTATAATATTTCACAAAAGTAAGACATCTCGTTTGCCGCCGCCGTCTAAAACATAATCTAAGTTTCGTTGCTTTCCCATTCTGAAGTTTTCAGAATGTATAATAAAAGTTATTCCTTCGTATGTTTCAAGATTAAAGAAAATTCCTTGATATGTTTGCTATTTTAAAATTATAAAAACTTTAAATTAATAATTTTAAAGGTTTGTTTTTTTAATAAACCAAAAAAAATTGGATTCATTTATATTTATAACTGAAAATTTTCCTTAATTATTAAATATTTTGTATAAATTATGATAATTTATAGCTTGTACTTCTCACAGGTCTATTTTATCTTAGTATACTTTTTAAATTACCCGACTACAAGATACAAAGGAGTGTAACGTGTTTATCAATCTATGTAAGTATGTTTTTTGTGGTACTGTAGAGACATAACGTATTTACCGATTTTGACGATTCTTACGTCAACCGATTCATCTTAACCTTGCGATTATCACTAACGACAATAATCAAAATAAATTACAGCGACAACCAAACGCCATGTTATCAGAATAAAAATAATAAAAACCATTATATAACCAATTAAATTATTTATAGGACGAAGTACAATTTATTGTTTCATACGACTAGTCAATCCCAATGAATGAATGGTTTTTTTACGTTTTAGTTTTACACAATCGGATTTCTTGTTTTTTTTTTTAATTATATTTTTTATTATTACTTACTTTCAAAAGGCTGTTCCACACAGTGAAATTTGTGGGCTGGTTTGAAAGACTCCCTCAACACGGTGGGTTTCGCCACGTAGTCGTGTCTCTGCGTGGTTATGTTCTGCATGGGGCCCTGGCCCCACATGTCGTGGTGGCAGGGACGGATCGATTGCGTTACGAATACAGGATTGGGCAGGAAGGATAGCTACAATATTAATTTTATATAAAAAATCAATTTATTTTTTTTTGTTGTTAGGAAGGATATATTTTTTTGTGTGTGGAGGAACTCAACGCCATGCTTTGCCCGAGAGACACCAGAGCGAAAAAATTAAAATATTAAATGCTGGATTAGAGATCGAACCCACAATCTGTCGTATTTAATGTCACACGCTATTGCGCCGCTGATATGAACAGATATCCTCAATACATGTGATGAAAGAAACATTTCAAGAACAAGGAACTAAACGTCATAATATAGAGATTTATAACTTCTATACTTCTTCCTAAAATGTTAAACATCAAGTTATATCTAAACAACAGATATTAGGAAGCGGAATCCTTAGCACTGTTCTTGAAGTAAATATACGGTGCCCATTTTTTTTAAATTGTTTTTTATTAAGTAAACAGATGTTTCAAGATTAAAGAGGAATATTGTTTGTTTAAAATTATTTGACGGAAACATTGCAGCTAAAGTCTTGAGAACAACTTGTCTATTCACAATGAAATTGCACATTTTAAATTGGATCCTCAACGTAGAGTACTTAAAAGCACTAGCTTGTACTGTCGCCCCGTAACTGGCTTCTGTTTAAGGAAGTGTGTCTCCTCTACAAGAATTTACGGATGAATGAAGTCTTCGTTTTTTTTAGCTTTCTATCCCGCACATAACAGGATAGGCAGAGGGAATCTGGGGACTTAGTGTTAAGACACTTTGTTTCTGTTAAATATTTCATTTCTTCGAGTGGGGATCAAACCCGTAACCTGTCGCGTGCACAGTCACACCGCCACGACTAACCTCATTAAAATAATATAAAGTGATAAAAAATAACCTTTTGTACAGTACATGACTCCATAGGCTCACAGCTCGGAATTAAATTGGGCGCAGGTTTTATTGCTTCTCCTCGCAAGTTCTGGCAGCCGTCCACTGGCAGGTACGAGAGCTTGTAAGTGGTACAGGACTCTACAGGCGCTGAGGGTTTCATATAACATCGTCGTGGTGCGTAAGAATCTGGGATTTTTGGTTGCTTATAGCACTGAAAAGGTGGTCTAATTGAATATAACATGTAATTAAGTTCCATAAGAGAGTCATTATGTGTGTGTTTTAGTATAAGTGAGTGTTTTAGCACTCAGTTTTTTAAAATTTACGTGGTTTCATCTAATATGTCTTAAGCATGTAATATCTAAAATGTTTTAAAAAAAAGTTTACAGGTTTCACAATAGGTGGTTTCCCACAGCAACAAGATCTGCATTGGCATGGTTGTGCTTGTGCCGTATCAGGACGATTCGTTCTCAGTCCAGACTTGACTCCTGCTGCCGGCTCGCAACGCACGGCCGCTGGACATGGCACACACCTGGATATTTTATATATGATATTTTGTTAGTTTATATCCATAACTATATACTTATGGAAAGCCAATATGTTTAGTTAATTTTAAGCTAAGGAATTAATAATAGAGTGGCTTATCGTTATAATATTTTCATGTTATTATTATTAGTATTATATAAACACCGCGCTTTACCTCGTTACCAGAGCGAGAAAAATAAATATTTCCCTCTCCCCAATGGAAATAGAAATCACAACTTTCCCGTCCCAGTCGCACTTTATGCCTTTGTGCCAGGGGGCAATGGGGGCCAGGGGGGAATGTTCTCAATATTAATTATTAAAATGTATAAAGGTGTTCTCAACTTTTAAATAAGATGACTATCATTTACAATATGATGAACGATAAATTAATAAATTAATGCATAGGTAAATCAAGATATTTATTTGTACATATTACATAATTATAAGTACTTACTCAGGCATGATTTAATCTAAATCTTATAAAGTAAAAATAACACTGTAATAAAAAAATACAAAATAAATCTAAAACTAAAAAGTTAAAGAACTGTAAATAATTTCACAAAAACATCTCTATCGAAAATAATGTCTCTAAAAAGTGACAGTTGTACGAATTGTTCTTTTTTCGTATATTTTCGTAAATTCGAGATGGTTAAAATAAAATTTGTGGCCATTTGTTATAATATTAGAATTATTATAAAAGTTTTAAGCTGTCCTATCATCTAGAAAATAATAAAAGATTTTAAAGTGTTTTCCTTATCGAAATAAAATTTTTGCACGGCTAGAGCGAGTATTTTTGTATATTTAGGATAATGGCTCCGTAATTAGAATTAATTACCTAGTATTAATTAAAACAAATAATTAATTATTTACACGTTGGTTTACTGAAACCTCCAATTGATAAATTTAATAATATATATTTTGTATGTTAATATTAATTATTAAACGCTAATTTATTAATAATATTTTTTAATTGGCCTCAAATTTATACTACTTTAATAATTATTATGAATTCAAATTCAAAATGTTATTTATTTAAATATACTATTATAAGCACGTTTGAATCGTCAAAAGAACAAATAAATAAAAACCAGCTCGAAAGGCAGTTCTGCTGAGGAGCTTCTCTTAGAAATTAACCTCGCAGAAATTATCTTTTAATTAATAGGTTCACTGACAGCTCTAAATCTCCCAGTTACGGTCGTAACAGCATTCTATGTAGCCCTAATTTTATTACTAGATTTCAACATTTTTGCCCTTTACCTGCTGAAAAATGTCTAACTTTTAACAAGAACGCCGGATCCTGATGCCAGTGTCTCATATTATATAATTTGTATAGTTTGTTTCTGCTTCGGTATATACCAGTAGTTGCCAAGTCGTTGAAGGTTAACTTCGATTTTTTATATATTTGTTTTAAAAATATTACAAATATTAACAAAAATATTAAAAATATTATCAAACTCTGTTGAGAGTAAATTAAAAACTTGGCAATACTATTGATTCGGATTTAACTTTAAACTTTGAAATTTTAATTTATATGTATAATAGGTTGGTATGACGCACAAGAATATGACTGTAAACAATTCATTTAATATTTTAATTTCCTCGCTGTGGTAACAGGCAAAGAGCGGCGTCAACCTCCCGCGATACCTCGGGAATTCAACGGAATGGGGAACGGAGTGTCTTAACACTAGGTTCCCACTGCCTACCCTGCTGTACGAGTAGTGTTGAGTTCTGCTTGATATGCAATGTATTGAAAATTAGACGCAAAATTGATAACGTAGTGTCATCACTCTAGGTCCTTTGTCTATCTTGCCATATGCTGTAAAAGAGTATAGTTTTTATTTGTTTATTTATTAGGATGTGACAATATATAATAATTATATATGTATACTTTTATAATCATCCGTACATAGATATCTCCTAAACCTAAAATTTATCAAGACTATTATATTTTTTATAAGTTTTACTATTTTAGTTATAATTTTGCAAAATTCTTTATATCAACAAAGCTCAGAGCAAATAACCTTTACAAATATACATTTAGACCGTATATTAACTTGGTCAGTTCATAATTTGCCGTCGTCCGTTGTGCACATTCCGTATCAAAAGTCTTACGAATATATGCAATTTAGTTTAATTTAAAAAAAATATATATAGTGATAATATATTCTAATAAAAACGTAAGTAATATTTATCTTATGTTTATTTAAACTCTTAGGTTATCGTATTGAGGAACTCATATTCGAATTGAAGGTCATGATTTAGAAATAGAGACATAGGTACTCGTATTCTAAGATATATCATCATTTCGTTTGCGTGGACCATAAAACACTTAGTAGTAGTACTTGTACTTGTAGTCTACGTCCTGATTGGCGGAACTCAACGCTGTGTTTTCTTTTATTATCAGAGCGAGGATCTAGAAGATACATAATTTATTGCCCCGAGTGGGAATTGAACCCATAGTCGTCGCGTTTACAGTCTCGCTGCCACTGCGCCACAACGGCAGATGCAGGTTAAATACAAGTTTTGTATAAATTGTGATTTCAGGTAATTATCTGTATTGTGTTGTCTTTTTTAATTCATTTTATTATATATGCTAAGTTGGCGTTTGTGTGGGGTATACAATTTATGTTAGTTTTAAAAAGAAGAAAAGAGTTGTATATAACGCTTATTACATTAAATAAATAAAAAATTTTGCTGAAAAAAAACTTTAAAGCATAATGTAAATTGTTTACAAAGAAAAGAGATATTAATATTCATCATCAGTATACAGGATACAGGGTGGAATTGTCAGCACCACTTTAAATGAAACCACAGTTTTAACTACTCTATAAAAGCTTAATATAATTCGGAAAAAAAATAATTTCCAAAAATGAAAAAGTTATTTTTTTTAAATAAAATAAATAAAAAAAAATCCGTTTTAAAATAAAACGCCATTTGTAAAGTATAACATAGGCACGCACACACTTACCTGTCAAATCGGAAACGTCACACACGTATGTGTGCGTCACACGAAATACAGGTATGGATTAAAATCGTGAAATGAAAAAAAAAATCCTACGTCAAAACTGTTGAGGTAGGTACCTTGATTAATATCTTAGGTGTGGGTTTGAAATATATTACCCGATATGCAGTTTCAATAAAAGAAGCGCTGCCTCTTCCATCCTGTATAGCGTTAAATAGAATACTTTAGATCAGTGGTTGCCAATGTCTTTCATTACGCGTTACAAACATCACAACTTTGAAACCATATAATAAAGTAGGCAGAGGGAACCTAGTGTTGAGATACCCTCCCTCATTTTAAGCTGAATCTGGAGGCATTGCGTGCTGAGTGGCGGAACTCAACGCCGCACTTATCCTCGACAATGGAGCATATACATTTAAATAAATATTTCATTTTCTCGAGTGGGGATCGAACCCACAGCCAGTCAATTTTACTGTTACACTTTGTGCCCCTGCTACGACTGTATACTAATAATATAATAAACACTGATAATGTCCAGATTTGATAACAGTGATTCGTGGGACCACCTGAAAGTGTAGCTTCACGCTTCTTCAAGGTAGGCAGGGTGGGTTAGTGTTATGACACTCCGTTGTCTCTCTCAATTTTCGGAATTAAACGCCGCACTTTGGATAGGAATCTAACCTACAATTGTCTCGGGTATATTCCGACGCTCTTAAAGTCTTATTAATTTTTTCTTGACAACCGATAGATTGCGACCAATAGCTTGGGAGCATATGAGTACGTTCCTAAGTTGTGAATGATTCTACATAGTGGATGTAATTTGATATGGGCTTCCTGTTTATTGTTGTTTGGTGTTTTAATTAGACAAAAACATTTTTTTTGTATTATTTAGAAAATGTTTGTTATCGATTTTCTAGTTAAAACTAATTTAGTGACACAATTCTCTGATTTCTACTTTTGGGTGTCGGAAACTAATGTTACAAATCGTTTAACGAAACCTTTATACTTAGAATATTTGCATTTTATTCCTTTATACTTAGAATATTTCGTTATTAATTAAGCACTTATACGATTTTTCCCGCTTTGGAACAGAAACGAGAAAATAACAAATATTTTATTCCCCCAAGTAGAAATCGAACCCACAACCATCGCGCTTATAGATTATTATTTCCATATTTTATGTACTATTATCCTTTTTATGTTTTTTCTTATTTAATTAGCCTTTTAAAATATTTCTAATCAAAGCTTAGTCTAGTAGACTGGGATCCGGCCGTTGAATCCTGCATATACGAGTTTTCTTAATTAAACCTATATTAATGAATAATACATGATTAGTAGAACAGATTACACCTGGGTTGCCTGGAAGAATCCTGCCGCAATCACATTTAATTACATTTTTTCGTAACTCGTTTTTGGAGAAAATTGCACCAATACGTTTTTTATATGAATCGCACATCATTTGAAAGATAATCCTATAAGGAATTGGAAAATTAAGGGTTGCCAGCTCTCAGTCTGCCGCAAGTCTAGGGTTGCCTGGTTTAAACATGTCACTAAATGTTAATAATTTGCACTCATGTGTTTTTTTAATGAATTATATATCAAATTAAAGCTTATTTTTTCTGAACACTATAAAACAGGGTTGCCTGGAAAATTCCTGCCGCAAACAGGGGTTGCCAGCGTTTGAAATATTTTTATTCCGGTTCCGTTTGACTATGACAATAGACGATGAAATGCGCGGTCTGCCTTATGTTTTAAAGTAAAATATTATATAATAGAAGGTCAGTCTTAAAATCAATGTTTATTCTAATTGTTCAACTGTTAAATGATGATTTTAATCATATTAAGTACACGCAGAAAACTATTTAAAGATCATGGGGCAGAAGAAATCATCCTTATTTTTAAAGTAAAATAATGAATCTATAATATTGAGTCTTTGCAAAATCTATTTTCTAAATACTAATATTTATTTATTAATTTAAATTACCATTTTGAAACAATTAAATTATCTAGTTAAATAAATGTTTACA